>JACEFZ010008766.1:0-160000 GCA_014155875.1 Cepaea nemoralis
AGGTGTTTCCAAGGCACCAGGGCTGGGTTCTATACTGGCCAAGACCTATTGACGCGTCCTCGTCGAGCGTCCTGGGCAACAGGTCCCATCGGGGTCCTGGCTAAAGTCAGTAGGGTCGTTGATTCCTCCGAAGTCGGAGAGTGTCTGCCTACACGGCGAGGAACCACCAGTCTGCACACCAATAAGCCAGACATGGGACAACGGATACTGACGCAAACCTCAGTCCGATATGACATCACTCTGATGTTGGACAACAGGATGTCTTCATCCGACATACAGGACTTCACGCTGGAGTTCACAGCCAGCGAACACAAGCAAGCAAACCAGCACGGGACGGATAATATGGGGAGAACATGGGTCTCTGATAACGGGTACAGACTTCATCGCTATGTCTACATTTTGACTACTTATTTCTTCAAAGAAGATTTGGATATGATTTGTAATATGTACCTCCTCCTCCTCCTCCTCCTCCTCCACCTTCTTCTTCTTCTTCTTCTTCTTCTTCTTCTTCTTCTTCTTCTTCTTCTTCTTCTTCTTCTTCTTCTTCTTCTTCTTCTTCTTCTTCTTCTTCTTCTTCTTCTTTCATTTACCTCAATAAAGTGTTGGACGGAGATGTAAAGATCTTGTATGCGCTCTTCCTAATTCTCATAGTAAGTTGGTATTTATTTCTCTAATGTTGCCCTTGATACCATCACTCCATCCGTTACATGCTCTGCCCCTTTCTCTGTATCCATTACATTTCTTCAGTGTGGCTCTTTGTGGCAGATGGTATGAGGTGACCAAACCATTTCATATTTTGTTCTTTAATGAACTGCATGATTGGTTTCAGATCTTGTCGTCTTCTAATTTGTAAATGCAATAAAACAACTGCATAAAGACATAACGGCAGACACAGTTAAACAAGTGTGACCATCTTTAAGGAAAAAGACATTACATGTAGAAAGTTAGTTGCAAATTCTTTACAGGACATCGCAGCCAACCCAAGTTTTTTGTTGTGTGTGTGTGTGGCTATTTGTGGTTTCTTGGCAAATGTACTTTCAGTAGTATGGCATTATTTTTTGAACAACCGGCACTCAAACCATTGTATGAAAACCAACGCAAGACTGTCTGCGGACAAATGGCCCACAGCTGTGTTTCGATAGTGGTATGCGGGATTACGAATTGCGCCTTTAAGCCCTTCGCGAGTACATTTCATGTACAATGCAAATAAACAGAAAACGCCCTTTGAAAAGTATAATCTGACACAAAACAGGACAGATTAAGAGTCTTTAGATTACAGCCAAATGTGAAAACACAAAAAATCTATACCCTACCAAAGCGCGCGTGACACATGCATGGTTATTTCACAGGGGGTGCCATTGTACTGTCGTATGACGATTGAAAACTGCTCGAAGCATGATAGAAATACTCTAGAAGTCTAGAAGTAGGACCAGGAAAATTAGACATGAAAAGCCTAATAAAAGAAGAAACGATCAGAAACTGGAGAGCAGTGTTGATAGAAAGCAAGAACTACTTTGCATCTAATTAGTAAACCAAACGGAAAGACAAACAATAAGGGCAAAATATAAAAATCGCAGCCAAAAAAAAAATATGTGGAAATTGAGGCTAAGTAAGTTGCATTCAAATGGGAAGAATTGAAGAATCAATCTGTGAAGAATGTTACGACGTAAACACATAAGCCACTTTAGAGTGAACTGCCAACTTTTTAAACAAAGACAACGCGGATCTAACCACTTACTTCCAAATTACAAACAAAGAAGTGACAACAACGAACTAATATTGTAGACCGTGATCGAGATAAACAAAGGACTATGAAACAAAATATTCCACGAACAAAAACTGTTATATAACAAGCTAGAAGAGAACAACAAAAAGCAGGAGATGACCTCTTCTATTGACAAGTTCATATCAGAAGGATCACGCGAACAGAGTAAGCAAAATCAGAATGAAAGAAGAAATCTCTGCTATGTAAAAACACCGGAGACCAGTAACTAACGTACAGCCCAAATTATGACCTTAGTAAAGTTTGAACAGGGGTAAACTTCTTTTTAAAACCTCTTATTTAATGGGTCTAACAATAAGATAGGGTTGACTGGGTGTATGGATTCATGTATCAATAAATTCGAGGAGAGACATACAGATAAACTAGACATACCTGCAGACATACAGATATACTACACATACCTGCAGACATACAGATAAACTAGACATACCTGCAGACATACAGATAAACTAGACATACCTGCAGACATACAGATATACTACACATACCTGCAGACATAAATATGTACTATATATAAAGACAGACATACATATATACTAGACATACCTGCAGACATACAGATATACTAGACATAACTGTAGACACACAGATATACTAGACATAACGGCAGACATACAGATATACCAGCCGTAACTGCAGACATACAGATATACTACACATACCTGCAGACATAAATATGTACTATATATAAAGACAGACATACATATATACTAGACATACCTGCAGACATACAGATATACTAGACATAACTGTAGACACACAGATATACTAGACATAACGGCAGACATACAGATATACTAGCCGTAACTGCAGACATACAGATATACTAGACATACTGACAGGCATACAGATAAACTAGACATAACCTCAGCCATACATCTACACTAGACAACGACAGTCACACATTTGTTTCTCCAAGAACTAGTCAACCATGAATGATGGTAGATTTGTGAAATGCTTGAACGATGACTGGGTGCTTTTTTCGACAGACAACGATGAATGATGGTAGATATGTGAAGTGCTTGACAGATAACTAACATATAATACAAAAGAAGAATGAAGAACAAAAATGTTAATTCTTTCAGTTCTATGCACTACTGGATTCGAGACATTGAGTCACGCATTCTCTTACTTTTCATGTTTTGTCAGTGCATGCTTCAGAAATGTGATTACTCCAGTGACTATTTCTGTTCTATTTATAATGCCACAACATATCTGGAGTGCGTTAGTTTGATTTCGTGTAATTATTTAATGTAGATGTAAAAAATGTTGTGGGGAAACTCTTTGAAGAAAGGGATAACGATTAGTCATCATCATCACGTGCCTTGCCACCAGGCGAAGGCGTTCATGTCTCTCCACAGATTCCGGTCCATGGTGCTCTGGATCAACTCTGCTGGTGACATCCCTCGTGTCTCAGTCCATCCAGCATCATTTCTCGTTGTCTGCCTCCGCCTCTATTCCTTTTGATGTTTCTAGTCGTCACTATGTTCTTCAATGCCTCTATTCTCATCAAATGTCCAAATAAAGCTGTTTGTCTAATTCTTATGATTGCATATACTTTTCTAGTTTCATTAGCCTCTTTCAGGCAATCGTTGTTAGTTACTCTGGCAGTATAAGGAATTCGCAACATTCGTCTTAGGAATCACATCTCTGTTGCTTCCAAGTTCTAATTAACTTGCTCATTTACATTCCAAGATTCGCCAAAAATTGCAAGAACCGAATTAATAAAGAATGGTTTTTAAGAAGGTATCAATACAACAATAAAACTTTGAGGAAATACAGCCAACGGCAAAGGAAACCATAGAATGAAACGAAAATGTTCAAATCATACTCACTGGTCTGGAAGTATCTGGCGTTTCTGCCTTGCATTCTGGTCGGTTCTAACAATCAACGTCAATAAGGTCAATATAACCAAACACAAATGTTTCTGCCCCATCTGGAAAGCCTTTAGAAAGCTCTAGAAGTCCACAAGAAATATCTATTTGCTGTGAAGAATCCAGCAGTGCATGTGTTCATCAAGTTGATAAGTTCGAATAGAAATGCCGCCTTGATTCCTTCACTCAAAACATGGCGGTTTATCTGGCCATACAATGGATGCTAAATTTCACATCTGCCTCACAGAAATGTATCTTAGAACAAATGAGGGCCCGTGGATCGCCGATACAAGGCCGATAGTTTGAATTGTTCCGTGAATACAAGGTTGATAGTTTAAATTGTTCCGTGAATACAAGGCTGATAGTTTGAATTGTTCTGTGACCGGAGTTATAATCTCAATATGGCTACAGGAGGCGTGTCTTGGATTCAATTTGCGTCTCGCAACAGGTCAGCAGGACTTCCTAAACGAAAAGACAACAATAAGAATGTGAATTAAATTATGTGCGTATATTTGATGGCAAAGACTTACGAATATTAAATATCATATATTGGCAGCAAGCAGAGAAGTGGTTAAGCAGCCGGCCTTGTGCTTCTAAGGTTGTGAGTTCAATACCTGGCTCCGTCACTCGGTTTACGAGGCAGCGTTCTGGGAGACTCCTGGAGGTCGTCGCTGGAACTACGGAGTTCTATGCGACGCTTCCGACATGGCGCCCTGTGAAAAGAGACCGGGTCATATCTGATCTAGGAGACTCCTTTGATAGAAAAAATAGTCAGAAAACTGAGCATACGTCCTGTGACAATAAACGGGTCCGAAGCGTGGATATTTTCAACAAATCAGCTGGAACACACATGTGCGCCTTTGAATATACATGTTAAAGAAGAGTATTACAAAACCTTTGGGTGAATAAGAAAATAAACGTATCTATACATCAAGAACTAAACATTGAAGAAGATTTGTTCACTGATTCAGTTCCATACAAAAAATAGTAGAGTTGGACCAAACATGATACATAATCACATGAACAAATATTATAATGTAAATTTGGATTCACTGAGCATTAAAACTGCTGAGGATACCGTGAAATGAAGCAAATAACACAATGACACTAGTATGTCGATATATCGCCCCTCTTCAACATGGGAGGTCACATTTGGCGATATATTATCCTTCCGCTGTTAATCAGTTAAGATAAAAAAAAGATTAAATATCTGGGTAAGCACAAAGACACAAGTTCTAGAAAAGACCAATACGGAAGGAAGTGTATCGGGCTTGTCCCCAGAAGAAATATCAATTTGGGAACCCCTTGAGGTCATTAAGATATGTAATAAATAAATACATATGTATTGTTTTGGCTCTCATAGAAGTAGACATATCATACGTTTGATAGACCTGGCTAACGATGACACCATTTTAGGGCGCAATCATAACAGAGGAAGAGGCCGACCACGTAAACGTTGGACGGAGGGAATAGCAGAGTTCATGGGAATATCGATATATGAAGCCCATAATCGGGCACTCTCACGAAGTTTATACTTCATCTCGACACCGCAAGGTATAAGAGGAACATGATGAGATGAGATGAGATGAGATGAGAATTCATAATTCCATATAACGCGTTCGAAACACAACTGCGGGCGATTTAGCAGCAGACCGCCTTGCGTTCTTCTTTTAACAACAATCACGTTCAGAAAACAATGGCAACGTACTTAACTAACACTCGCTAAGAAATCACAAACAGCCTGAAGGTGCTGGGGTTGACTGTGACGTCCTGTAAAGGATATACAACTAACTAACTAATTAACTAACTAGTTGGCCATGTAATTATGAAACGTTATAGAAATGGATGAAGAATAATCAATCATTTTCTAGAATACGAGACAAATTATGAAACGTTATAGATACAGAATCGGCGTCTGTGGTTTAGGATTAGTGAAAGGAGTTTCACAATCCCGGCATACCGTGTTGGAAGTGGGAATAGATATGGAAGCAGTTACAATAGTTTACTCGTCGGCCGTTCAGAAAGCAACAGCAAACTACTGAACTTAATATTGCCTTGCAAATCAGAGACAAAAATGTTTTGGGTTGATTACCACGTCCTGTAAAAAGAACATGCAATTAACTTTTTAAATGCAAACGGAATATAAAGTATCGGTGCCTATATTACATAACGCAAATTGAATACATTTAATAAACTTTGTGCCATAATACCATGTTATATTTAATTGTATAATTGGTTACCTGTGCATACTTAATGGAGCAAACACATGTATCTTATTAACAGTACAGTCACTATTCTTTAGCCGTTCTTTCGGCCAACGAGATGTCTGTGCCCAAAACGATTGTGCCCGGACAGAAATCGCTCAAACCGAAGACAGCCAAGTCACGTCCGCAAGATGGAGACATCAAAGTGAGATTAACTGCCGCCAGAAAGCGCGGAAAATGTTTGTGCCATGTAATTTGACACGAAGATGGACACACCGCCTGCGTGGTACGGACATCCGAGTCGTTGTGGTATCACCCTGGTAAATGAGAGTTGGGGAGTGGAAGATAAGCTCAATTATTAGTGTTCGTATTGGCTCGGTACTGTAAATGTTTTTTTTTAAAAGACATATTACATACACGTAGACTCGATGGACTAATGGTTTGCGAGCATGCTTAGGTTGATGATGTCCTGGGTTTGTTTGTCAGCAGAATCATGGTTATTTTGCGCGGACAGGTCCAGCTCTGGGGTCCACACAGCCTGGTAAAATGAATACAGGGTAATTTTCTGGGGAATGACCATGAAGGGCAGGCGTCAAGGAAGAGAACTGGTCACTTTTGCGCTCGCTCGCTTTGACCTCAAGCATAGTCCATACACACTACTTTTAATAGTGCTGGGCTGAATTCTGCGTGTGGATTAGCTTTCCCTATTACCAGTGTCCCTCGCCATCTGGCGAACCCACTCCGACTTCATGTGTACTTGTAATTAACGTCTCCAAGTCAAAGATGATAGGTCAACATTTTAGTCCAACTGTCCGGTGTAGTGGGTTGAACCCCTTACCTCGGCATCAGCACACCGGATGTGTAAGAACACGCGTTCTTATCCATTCGGCCATGATGACCTACACTGGCCGCTTGAACACGATGCAGTAGGGCTAGAATTGCGATGGCCTAACACTGCACTCCCCTTCGGTAGTTGTCTGTATGGGACAAGAGACAGCCTTACCTTCTTAAGTTCACACATGTATGGGTATATACGTATGTATAAATGTATAAAAGAATAGGTGTGTGTGTGTGTGTGTGTGTGTGTGTGTGTGTGTGTGTGTGTGTGTGTGTGTGTGTGTGTGTGTGTTGGGGGGTACGGGGTGTCAGGTATTGGTAGCACCTTTGGTAAGGATGACTCTCATGTCCTTTTCAGGACCCATCCCCCACTGGTCCAAGCCTGACACCCAGCTCACGCCTGTAGGCTCCTAGTAGCTGTCAGCATGCGACAGCGGCCACCCCCCGGGCAACAGCTGTGAGAGGCTGGCTAAACCAGGCGCGGGTAGCCGATTTGGTGTCACACCAAGCGGTGAAGTAGGGAATGCCTACCCAGCATGTGAAGACAGGATCCGGCAGACTGCGCGGAAGAAATCATTCCAGATTCAAAGGGCAAGACGGCGTTTACCTGCAAAGCGTTGTGGAACGTAATTGAGCACGGCAAGGCACGTAGAGCGCCCTGGTCATCCACTGCACCTGTATTCGTCTCCAGTCGTCTCGACTTGTCTTGCCACTGGACTCAGATGGACTCAGGCGAGAGAGTGAGGTCGACGAATTGCGCAACTCTTCCTCACTTTAATCCAAGTCATCGCGCAAGTCATTCTTCATCCAACGTGTGTTGGAGGAAGGGGGGGGGGGCTGAGTGGTCTCGAAATATGGTGTCCGCCTCCAGTGCTGGAGGTCCCGGGTTCAAGCCCCGGTGAGAACCGGGATTTTTTCACGTGGACTTCTAGTAATAAAATTTCTCCTGGTGTCTGGGTAGTGAGATTCGGCGCCCGTGTGTATTGTTGCCCACGTAAATATCCCTTTCAGTTGGAGATCGAAAAAGAGTAGCCTAACGGGAAGAATTTCGAGTTTGAAAATCTACCCAAAGTATTTCAGGATCCTCGCTGGTGTTACGGAATTCGTGCACTGAGCTGAGATTCTCCGGACTCAGGCTTGAGTTAGGAGTAGAAGGAGGACTTATGGGTAACACCTGTGTGCCGTGATGTTGATCCGTCGACTTAACTAAGCTAAAACTAAACTAAATTAAACTAGGTATGAGTGTTTACATGAGTGAAGAGAGAGAGAGAGAGAGAGAGGAGAGAGAGAGAGGAGAGAGAGAGAGAGAGAGAGAGAGAGAGAGAGAGAGAAGGGAGGGGGGTAAGGGGGACAGACAGACAAACAGGCAGACAGGCAGGCAAGCAGGCAGGCAAGCAGGCAGGCAGACAGAGAACAGAGAGACATAGAGAGAGTGAAAAAAGAGCGAGGGAGAGAGAGAAATATAAAGAAACAGAGAGAGTGAGAACAGAGAGAGAGAGAGAGAGAGAGAGAGAGAGAGAGAGAAGAGAACAAAGAGAGGGGAGTTAGAGAGAGAGAGAGAGAGAGAGAGAGAGAGAGAGAGAGAGAGAGAGAGAGAGAGAGAGAAAGCGACAGAGAAGTAGTATATGGCGTGCACTTGCCACATGATTGGAGGGTAAACTGGTAGGGTAATTTGGGTTTATGAAGGAAATACGGGGAAAATGTCGACTCGGTGAAAAATTTTTTTTTTTTGTGTGGGGTGAAACGGCGTGTGGGAACTTTTTTTCGTGGGAACGAAATCTTTGGCGCTGCCTGGTGGGGAAGTAATTAAGGTAAAATGTTCTGGAAAGCGAGGTTGTGAGATGAGTGGTATATATTTTAGAAAGGAGTATATGAATGTGTATGCATGGTGATAAACAAAGGGTGTGATGGGTCGTGGTTTCTACTCATGGGTATATGGTGGTGGTGTAGATATAATGTGTGCGTGGTGATGAACAAGGGTGTGATGGGTCGTGGTTTCTACTCATGGGTATATGGTGGTGGTGTAGATATAATGTGTGCGTGGTGATGAACAAGGGTGTGATGGGTCGTGGTTTCTACTCATGGGTATATGGTGGTGGTGTAGATATAATGTGTGCGTAGTGATGAACAAGGGTGTGATGGGTCATGGTTTCTACTCATGGGTATATGGTGGTGGTGTAGATATAATGTGTGCGTGGTGTCGTGATGGGTCGTTCTACTCATGGGTATATGGTGGTGGCGTAGACATAATGTGTATGGTGATACACACGGGTGTGATGGGTCGTGGTTATACTCGATGAAGTAAGAGATGGTTACTATCATCTGAACAGTGTGATAGTAGTGAAGGTAAAGGGTGGTATATTCACCGATTACAAAGGAAAGCGTATAAAGTTATAATAGGTGTCATTTGATCCTAAGGGGTGGGTATTAGTGATCAAGTAGAAGTGATATAGGGGGGGGGGTGGTCATAAATATAATAAGAGGTGCTTGCAATTACACACTGGTCAACCAGTGGTCAAGTGGTCAAGTAAGGGTCAAGTAGTCAAGTGAGGAAAATTTTAGGGAAAAGTGATTGTAATGAGATGGTGATGATTAAAGAGTGGTAAATTAATGGTCAAGCAGTGGTCAAGCAATGGTCAAGTGGTCAAGTAAGGAAAATTTTAGGGGAAACTTGGTCGTAGTGACATGGTAATGTTTAAATTAGTGGTAAATTAGTGATCAAGTAGTGGTCAAGTAGTGGTCAAGCAGTGGTCAAGCGGTGTGTAAGTGAGGAAAATTTTAGGGAAATTTTAGGGAAAAGTGATTGTAATGAGATGGTGATGATTAAAGAGTGGTAAATTAGTGGTCAAGCAATGGTCAAGCAGTGGTCAAGTGGTCAAGTGAATAAATTTTAGCGGAAAAGTAGTTGTAGCGACATGGTGATGCTTAAAAGGTGGTAAATTAGTGGTCAAGTAGTGGTCAAGCAGTGGTCAAGTAGTGGTCAAGTGGTCGAGTGACCACTTAAATTGTAGAGGACGATGTGCCTAAGATTATGGTAGTGATTAAAGTGATCGATGACGTGGTCAAGCAGTGGTCAAGCAGTGGTCAAGTAGTCGAGTGACCACTTAAATTGTAGGGGAAAGTACGTATAGTGCAATGGTGGTGGGTAGAGTGAGAAGAATCAATAGTAGTGATAATACTACTACCAATATTAGCGACAAGCACAAAGACAACCAAGTACATACGTGATACACACAAATACAAAGGCAACCATACACAGACAACCCATACCATTACTACTGTCATCACAACTATACACACACGTGTACACACATACAAGCACAAAGTCAACCACACACATACAAACACAAAGACAACCATACACAGACAACCCATACCATTACTACTGTCACTATCAACAGCTATACACACGTGCAGAGACAGCACAGACACACCCATACCATTACTACTGTCAGCACAAGTATACTCAAGTACACACAAAATACACACCTACTGCAAACTCAAAGACAGACACAGACATTCCATACTATTACTACTGTCATCACAAGTATACACAAGAACACTCAAACACAAAGACACAGACACACTTGTACATACACACCTACAAGCGTACAAAGACACTCCATACTATTACTACTGTCATCACAAGTATACTCAAGTACACACACAAATACACAAGAACAATCAAAGACAACCACACACACACACAGGCACAGTTGTACATACAGACACTCCATACTATTACTACTGTCATCACAAGTATACTCAAGTACACACACAAATACACAAGAACATTCAAAGACAGACACAGACATTCCATACTATTACTACTGTCATCACAAGTATACTCAAGTACACACACAAATACACAAGAACACTCAAAGACAAACACAAAGACACAGACACAATTGTACATACAGACACAGACAACCCATACTATTACTACTGTCATCACAACTATACTCAAGTACACAAATACACACCTACTACAAACTCAAAGACAGACACAAAACACACACACACACACACACACACACACACACTCACCCATAAACAAAGAGGGCCATACAAAACATTACTACTGGTACCACAACTATACACACATACAGACACCTATAAACAAATACATAAACAAAACGTGTCCCTACAAGAATATCACATACCCCCTTTTGGTAAAGAACGCGGATATCCGAGACTACGTCATCACCGCCATGTGCAAAAGTCATTAAGTATGAGTCATCGGTGTGTAGGGAAGCAGGCGTGAGAATAGCTTGTCTAACTGCCACGTCAGCTACGTCGTGTGCAGAACCAGTGTATAAAATAGAAGGCGTCTCTTGTGAGCTCAATACCAGTTCACGGGCTGACTTGGGTATCTACAGAGGTGCTTCAGGCTGATGTGAGCATTGTGTAGTAACCAGATATTGTTCACGTACTGACTTGGGTATCTACAGAGGTGCTTCAGGCTGGTGTGATCATTGTGTAGTAAGCAGATATTTTTCACGTAGTGACTTGGCTAGCTACAGCAGTGAAACTTGGTGTGAGCATTGTTCGTGTAGTAACCAGTTATGTTTCACGTAGTGACTTGGCTAGCTACAGCAGTGAAACTTGGTGTGAGCCTTATTCGTGTCGTTGGCCTCTGATAAAACAGTGAAACATTGTATACAACAGAACTTTTTCGCTGTTGTAAGAAAGCGAGAAAAATACCAGTTTATCAATATGACCACCAGATCTACTTTCACGTGTTCAGTGTGCGACAAAGACTTCCGTGATAACTATAAGCTCACTCGCCACATTCGGACCATTCACGAGGGGAAATCATACCTATGTCATATCTGTGGACAACGTTTCAACAGAAAAGACAATCTACAAAAACACAAACGAATACGTCATCAGCCACGTATGAATACACCAATCACTGCAATACCAGAGACGACAGCACCACCTGTCTATTTACACCATCATCGTAGTCTAACGCAAGTACCAGACTGCCACCACTGTATCTTCAATGATAACCTTACCCGTCATAATAGGAACATTCACAATGATTATACCTGTCAGTTACGTGACAATCTATACAAATCGAACCTACAACGGTACTTACATCACCAGACAGCACGAGAACGAACGACACCCTCAGACACTCTGGCAACAAGTCCACTCATAGTAGCAGAGGATATCCAACCAAATGATAGAGACAGTTTGACAGCCCTTAAGGCGTACTGCAAGGACCTATCGCTTATGCTACCCAATCAAGTGGTAATATTAGAAAAAAGTGTCGACCACCGCTATCGGGTGGTTTTGGTATGATAAAAAGAAGTATTCAGATATCTTGTATGATATCTCATACATGTCTTTATTCTGGATCCGAAACAAATAAGGTATGTGTGATGACTTCGACAACAATAGTGTTTTTGATAGTCAACCAGCAGAGCCCAGAAGAATGAAGATCACTAATCCAGAACTTTTTGGTGTTTCACTAAGCATCTATGTCATTGATTGTTTCTTATATAGCTAAACTGTTTTTCACTAATCATGTATGTCCTTGATTTTATCTTATATCATTAAAGTGTTTTTCACTAAGCATCTATGTCATTGATATTTTTTTTTTAACGATATATCTCTAAACTGTATTGATGAATATATATGTCATTGATTTTTTCTTATATCTCTAAAATGTTTTTCACTACTCATGTATGTCATTGATTTTTTCTTATATCATTAAAGTGTTTTTCACTAAGCATCTATGTCATTGATTTTTTTTTTCTTACGATATATCTCTAAACTGTATTGACGAATATATATGTCATTGATTTTTTCTTATATCACTAAAGTGTTTTGATGAATATGTTGTGAACACACATATTTTGGTGATAAAAATATTGAAACCAAGTTTTTGTTGTTTTTTCTTTATTGGTTTGTTTTCATGCCGTTGTCTTGTCGGCTCAGAGCTTACATTACCAGACATGAACAAAGTCTTAGAAGAAGTTATGAGCAAATACAGAAATATATGAAAAATAATCAAGTATGAAAAACATCGTCCAAAGACAGAAATATTTCAACTAAACTTATAAATAAGTCACCAAAGGGGAAAAGGTCAAGTACAGAAATAGCTATGGAAAAAGTAAGTCCACAAAAATAAGAAAGAAATGTAACTTCTGTAGTCAAATGTGTCTTATCTGAAAAGACGCTGTCAATATCACCCCTTTCCTTGTTTTACTTTACCAAAGACCTTCACCGTATCTGGTACAGAAACCCTTATACACCACGCATCTCTCCACAGTCTTGGTTGCTTTCTAATACAAAGTGGTTACATCACCAAGAACTTCAAACCTCCACTGTACACGTGCTCCATTGAAACACCCATGACAGTTAACAACATGTATGGCCATGTAATCTATGAGTCCATCGGGGATAGTTCATCCGAGTATTCCAAAAGATCCATTTCCCATGGCTGACAGCTTCAACTTGCTATAAAACAACTTATTCTAATAGACACTTTACATGAAATTTCCCAAATTTGGGCTCTATTAAAGATTACGTAATGAGATACACAAAGACAACAAGAACATATCAGACAAACAACTCACAAATCAGACTTAGAACTAAAACTTAAACCATATCAGATGAACCACCCAACAAGTACCACACAAACATATAATAAGGAAACACATGACACACAGAGCTTACAGACAAATCAATTGGACTCAAACAAATTTTGCTTCTTGTACTGTAGAATACAGCATTTAACCCTAACCTAACCCCTAACCCTAACGATTCACGAAACACAACAAGCTCTTTCTGTAAGAGACATAGACACAAACCACGGTTAGAAACCGAAAAAGTTAAATTTTAATTATCACTTAAAAATAATTAAATCGCAATTTTATTTCGCTTCACTTAATATACAGATATAGACTAAGTATAGGTATAGGTATAGGTTATGTATAGGACTATATCGAGCTTACATTTTGTGCAATAAAATTGCGATTTATTATTTTTAAGTGATAATTAAAATTTAACTTTTTCGGTTTCTAACCGTGGTTTGTGTCTATGTCTCTTACAGAAAGAGCTTGTTGTGTTTCGTGAATCGTTAGGGTTAGGGGTTAGGTTAGGGTTAAATGCTGTATTCTACAGTACAAGAAGCAAAATTTGTTTGAGTCCAATTGATTTGTCTGTAAGCTCTGTGTGTCATGTGTTTCCTTATTATATGTTTGTGTGGTACTTGTTGGGTGGTTCATCTGATATGGTTTAAGTTTTAGTTCTAAGTCTGATTTGTGAGTTGTTTTGTCTGATATGTTCTTGTTGTCTTTGTGTATCTCATTACGTAATCTTTAATAGAGCCCAAATTTGGGAAATTTCATGTAAAGTGTCTATTAGAATAAGTTGTTTTATAGCAAGTTGAAGCTGTCAGCCATGGGAAATGGATCTTTTTGGAATACTCGGATGAACTATCCCCGATGGACTCATAGATTACATGGCCATACATGTTGTTAACTGTCATGGGTGTTTCAATGGAGCACGTGTACAGTGGAGGTTTGAAGTTCTTGGTGATGTAACCACTTTGTATTAGAAAGCAACCAAGACTGTGGAGAGATGCGTGGTGTATAAGGGTTTCTGTACCAGATACGGTGAAGGTCTTTGGTAAAGTAAAACAAGGAAAGGGGTGATATTGACAGCGTCTTTTCAGATAAGACACATTTGACTACAGAAGTTACATTTCTTTCTTATTTTTGTGGACTTACTTTTTCCATAGCTATTTCTGTACTTGACCTTTTCCCCTTTTGGTGACTTATTTATAAGTTTAGTTGAAATATTTCTGTCTTTGGACGATGTTTTTCATACTTGATTATTTTTCATATATTTCTGTATTTGCCATAACTTCTTCTAAGACTTTGTTCATGTCTGGTAATGTAAGCTCTGAGCCGACAAGACAACGGCATGAAAACAAACCAATAAAGAAAAACAACAAAAAACTTGGTTTCAATATTTTTTATCACCAAAATATGTGTGTTCACAACATATTCATCAAAACACTTTAGTGATATAAGAAAAAATCAATGACATATATATTCGTCAATACAGTTTAGAGATATATCGTAAGAAAAAAAAAATCAATGACATAGATGCTTAGTGAAAAACACTTTAATGATATAAGAAAAAATCAATGACATACATGAGTAGTGAAAAACATTTTAGAGATATAAGAAAAAATCAATGACATATATATTCATCAATACAGTTTAGAGATATATCGTTAAAAAAAAAATATCAATGACATAGATGCTTAGTGAAAAACACTTTAATGATATAAGATAAAATCAAGGACATACATGATTAGTGAAAAACAGTTTAGCTATATAAGAAACAATCAATGACATAGATGCTTAGTGAAACACCAAAAAGTTCTGGATTAGTGATCTTCATTCTTCTGGGCTCTGCTGGTTGACTATCAAAAACACTGTTGTTGTCGAAGTCATCACACATACCTTATTTGTTTCGGATCCAGAATAAAGACATGTATGAGATATCATACAAAATATCTGAATACTTCTTTTATCATACCAAAACCACCCGATAGCGGTGGTCGACACTTTTTTCTAATACTTACCACTTGATTGGGTAGCATAAGCGATAGGTCCTTGCAGTACGCCTTAAGGGCTGTCCAAACTGTCTCTATCATTTGGTTGGATATCCTCTGCTACTATGAGTGGACTTGTTGCCAGGGTGTCTAAGGGTGTCGTTCGTTCTCGTGATGTCTGGTGATGTAAGTACCGTTGTAGGTTCGAATTGTATAGATTGTCACGTAACTGACAGGGATAATCATTGTGAATGTTCCTATTATGACGGGTAAGGTTATCATTGAAGATACAGTGGTGGCAGTCTGGTACTTGCGTTAGACTACGATGATGGTGTAAATAGACAGGTGGTGCTGTCGTCTCTGGTATTGCAGTGTTTGGTGTATTCATACGTGGCTGATGACGTATTCGTTTGTGTTTTTGTAGGCATCGTTTCGTCTATACACCTTATCCACATAACTGACAGGGATATACTTGGTCTTTCCCCTCGTGAATGGTCCGAATGTGGACGATTAAGGGTATACTTATCACAATAGGCTTTGTCGCACACTGAACACGTGACAGTAGATCTGGTGGTCATATTGATAAACTGGTTTTTTTCTCTTTCTTACAACACGAAAAAATGCTCTGGTGTATACAATGTTTCACTGTTTTAGCAGAGGCCAACGACACGAATAAGGCTCACACCAAGTTTCACTGCTGTAGCTAGCCAAGTCACTACGTGAAAAATAGCTGGTTACTACACGAACAATGCTCACACCAAGTTTCACTGCTGTAGCTAGCCAAGTCACTACGTGAAATAATATCTGCTTACTACACAATGATCACACCAGCCTGAAGCACTCTGTAGATATGCTCACACCAGCCTGAAGCACGTCTGTAGATACCCAAGTCAACCCGTGAACTGGCACTGAGCTCACAAGAGACGCCTTCTATTTTATACACTGGTTCTGCACACGACCTAGCTGACGTGGCAGTTTTGTAGACAAGCTATTCTCACGCCGCCCGCCTGCTTCCCACAAACCGCTGACTCATACTTAATGACTTTTGCACATGGCGGTGATGACGTAGTCTCGGACATCCTCGTTCTTTACCAAAAGGGGGTATGTGATATTCTTGTAGGGACACGTTTTGTTTATGTATTTGTTTATAGGTGTCTGTATGTGTGTATAGTTGTGGTACCAGTAGTAATGTTTTGTATGGCCCTCTTTGTTTATGGGTGAGTGTGTGTGTGTGTGTGTGTGTGTGTGTGTGTGTGTGTGTGTGTGTGTGTTTTGTGTCTGTCTTTGAGTTTGTAGTAGGTGTGTATTTGTGTACTTGAGTATAGTTGTGATGACAGTAGTAATAGTATGGGTTGTCTGTGTCTGTATGTACAATTGTGTCTGTGTCTTTGTGTTTGTCTTTGAGTGTTCTTGTGTATTTGTGTGTGTACTTGAGTATACTTGTGATGACAGTAGTAATAGTATGGAATGTCTGTGTCTGTCTTTGAATGTTCTTGTGTATTTGTGTGTGTACTTGAGTATACTTGTGATGACAGTAGTAATAGTATGGAGTGTCTGTGTCTGTATGTACAACTGTGCCTGTGTGTGTGTGTGTGGTTGTCTTTGATTGTTCTTGTGTATTTGTGTGTGTACTTGAGTATACTTGTGATGACAGTAGTAATAGTATGGAGTGTCTTTGTACGCTTGTAGGTGTGTATGTACAAGTGTGTCTGTGTCTTTGTGTTTGAGTGTTCTTGTGTATACTTGTGATGACAGTAGTAATAGTATGGAATGTCTGTGTCTGTCTTTGAGTTTGCAGTAGGTGTGTATTTATGTGTGTACTTGAGTATACTTGTGCTGACAGTAGTAATGGTATGGGTGTGTCTGTGCTGTCTCTGCACGTGTGTATAGCTGTTGATAGTGACAGTAGTAATGGTATGGGTTGTCTGTGTATGGTTGTCTTTGTGTTTGTATGTGTGTGGTTGACTTTGTGCTTGTATGTGTGTACACGTGTGTGTATAGTTGTGATGACAGTAGTAATGGTATGGGTTGTCTGTGTATGGTTGCCTTTGTATTTGTGTGTATCACGTATGTACTTGGTTGTCTTTGTGCTTGTCGCTAATATTGGTAGTAGTATTATCACTACTATTGATTCTTCTTCACTCTACCCACCACCATTGCACTATACGTACTTTCCCCTACAATTTAAGTGGTCACTCGACTACTTGACCACTGCTTGACCACTGCTTGACCACGTCATCGATCACTTTAATCACTACCATAATCTTAGGCACATCGTCCTCTACAATTTAAGTGGTCACTCGACCACTTGACCACTACTTGACCACTGCTTGACCACTACTTGACCACTAATTTACCACCTTTTAAGCATCACCATGTCGCTACAACTACTTTTCCGCTAAAATTTATTCACTTGACCACTGCTTGACCATTGCTTGACCACTAATTTACCACTCTTTAATCATCACCATCTCATTACAATCACTTTTCCCTAAAATTTCCCTAAAATTTTCCTCACTTACACACCGCTTGACCACTGCTTGACCACTACTTGACCACTACTTGATCACTAATTTACCACTAATTTAAACATTACCATGTCACTACGACCAATTTTCCCCTAAAATTTTCCTTACTTGACCACTTGACCATTGCTTGACCACTGCTTGACCATTAATTTACCACTCTTTAATCATCACCATCTCATTACAATCACTTTTCCCTAAAATTTTCCTCACTTGACCGCTTGACCACTGCTTGACCACTGATTGACCACTAATTTACCACTCTTTAATCATCACCATATCATTACAATCACTTTTCCCTAAAATTTCCTTACTTGACTACTTGACCCTTACTTGACCACTTGACCACTGGTTGACCAGTGTGTAATTGCAAACACCTCTTATTATATTTATGACCACCCCCCCCCCCTATATCACTTCTACTTGATCACTAATACCCACCCCTTACCATCAAATGACACCTATTATAACTTTATACGCTTTCCTTTGTAATCGGTGAATATACCACCCTTTACCTTCACTACTATCACACTGTTCAGATGATAGTAACCATCTCTTACTTCATCGAGTATAACCACGACCCATCACACCCGTGTGTATCACCATACACATTATGTCTACGCCACCACCATATACCCATGAGTAGAACGACCCATCACGACACCACGCACACATTATATCTACACCACCACCATATACCCATGAGTAGAAACCATGACCCATCACACCCTTGTTCATCACTACGCACACATTATATCTACACCACCACCATATACCCATGAGTAGAAACCACGACCCATCACACCCTTGTTCATCACCACGCACACATTATATCTACACCACCACCATATACCCATGAGTAGAAACCACGACCCATCACACCCTTGTTCATCACCACGCACACATTATATCTACACCACCACCATATACCCATGAGTAGAAACCACGACCCATCACACCCTTTGTTTATCACCATGCATACACATTCATATACTCCTTTCTAAAATATATACCCCTCATCTCACAACCTCGCTTTCCAGACCATTTTACCTTAATTACTTCCCCACCAGGCAGCGCCAAAAATTTCGTTCCCACGAAAAAAAGTTCCCACACGCCGTTTCACCCCACACAAAAAAAAAAAAATTTCACCGAGTCGACATTTTCCCCGTATTTCCTTCATAAACCCAAATTACCCTACCAGTTTACCCTCCAATCATGTGGCAAGTGCACGCCATATACTACTCAGAGATAGTGAGAAAAGAGAGAGCGAGAGAAAGAGAGAGACAGACAGACAGAGGGAGAGGGAGAGAGAGAGATTTAACAAACTAATAAGAAGGGAAAGAAAGAATGTTTAAACTGCACTAAATGACACCAGCCTGGGAAACCAATATTGATCACCTGTATCTGCTTTCAGTACATCGTGAATCTAGAGGAAGAATAACATTGACATTTCCTCCTAAGTCGGAGTGTCTGCCTGCACAGTGAGGAACCACCTGTCTGCACACCTATTAGCCAGACATGGGACAACGGATACTCACGCAAACCTCAGTTCCGGTATGATATCACACTGATGTTGGACGACAGGATGTCTTCATCCGACATACAGGACTTCACGCTGGAGTTCACAGCCAGCAAACACAAGCAAGCAGGCAAGCAAGCAAGCACACTGACATTCTACGGGCAACAAACATGGATGAACACTGGTTCATGAACAGTAAGTATCATGTCTCGGAAACTGACATACAGGATGTATTTGTAATGACCTTTCAGTGTTTGAAAGCCCATGATTTGTATTTACCTATTATGTTGCATGAACTTTACAGAGGGTGAATACAAAATTTGGACCGGCAATATTTTCAAGCACTGCACAGTCATTAAAAATACACCCTGTACTTTGCTCATGTTAAACATCACACTGGCATTGAAAGAATAGTAATGGGAGGAAGAAGAGGCAGCGTTCCGCCTACACGATAGACTCATCATCATCATGATGCGTCCTGCTAGCTGGACTAGGTGATCATGTATCGCCACAGATCCGGGTCCGGAGAGTTCTGGTCAATTGCGCTGATGATGGAAGTTGCCTTGAAGAGATTAGAATAATAATCGCTATGGCATAGGTAACCTTTTGCTAGATGGAAAACATACTGACTAATAAAAAGATGTCAAATGCGGCGAGAAAAAGAGTGTTGAAGTGCTACATAGAACCTGTACTTTTGTATGGATGTGAAATGTGGACAATGATCAGACAAGTTGAAAAACAGCTGATGGCTGTGGAAATCTGGTTTCTATAGAAAATGCAAAGAATACCATGGACAGATAGAAAAACCAATGAGCAAGTCCTTCAAGAAGCAAATGAAAACCGTAAACTGATTAGAGAAATTAGACGTAGAGAGTCAAAATTTTTTCGGCAGGTCATGAGAAGAAGTAAACTAGAGAACTTGGTGACAACTGGCAAGATTGAGGGGAACAGAACATGAGGAATTCAAAGTAGTAAATATCTGCATTTCTTGACCACGTGGTACGGTCGAGGCAAGAACATAGAACTGATCTACAACTCCGGTGATCGTGTGAGATGACAAAACATGACTGACGACGCTTATTGGCACGGCACATGGCGATGATGATACTGTTGTAAACGTGTGAAGCATGGACATTAAGTCGGCAAGCTATGAAACATCTACCGGCAGTGAACATGTGGTTTCCCAGAACACCGCAAAGCTTAACATGGACGGACACGTCAACAAACGAAACATTTCCCCCGAGAAACACGAACACTGTAAATTGTTTAGAGAAATTAATCGTAGACAGACAAGATTGTATGTGGAAGTTATGACAAGAAATACGCTTGAAGATTTAGTGACAACTGGCAAAGTTGGTGGAAAAGGAGCAAGGGGAAGGCAAATGTATAAGAATCAGGATGGCTTGGCCACGTGGCATAATAGAGACAAGAAGACAGTTCTGATCCACGACTCTGGTGATCGCGTGCGACTGCGAACCATGGCCGCTCATCGGCATGGCACGTGATGATGACTGATAACTCCGAAATTAGTTATATCGTGGTCTTTTAAATGGAGGGTTTACGGCTATATCGAGAGCCCTTAACAGCGAGTGGTGTCTGTAGACAAGTGATTAGAACATGTGACGTTCAGACGAATAGGCAGCGATCGCTAGACAGACATGAACTGACAGACAGGCAGACAGACATATGATTAGACAATGTGGCATTCAGTCGTCTGAAGGTAAACGAAGAAGAAGAAGAAGAAGAAGAAGAAGAAGAAGAAGAAGAAGAAGAAGAAGAAGAAGAAGAAGAAGAAGAAGAAGAAGAAGAAGAAGAAGGAAGAAGAAGAAGAAGAAGAAGAAGAAGAAGAAGGAGAAGAAGAAGAAGAAGAAGAAGAAGAAGAAGAAGAAGAAGAAGAAGAAGAAGAAGAAGAAGAAGAAGAAGAAGAAGAAGAAGAAGAAGAAGAAGAAGAAGAAGAAGAAGAAGAAGAAGAAGAAGAAGAAGAAGAAGAAGAATTCTCTTCATTGTTCTCAGTTAGTTTTTTTTTTTAATCTTTTAATTCTTGCCATCCTGTTCTTCAGCTTTAATGTAGTCACTGTAGGATCTTCTCCGTGGTTATATGTTGTGTTTTGTGCATGCATCTGTTTGCTGATGAAGGCTAGCCGCCGCAAAGTCCTGTGTTTTTCGTAATTCTGTTCTGTAAAGCTGCATTCATCATCATCACCATCATCATCATCATCATCATCATCATCATCATCATCATCATCATCATCATCATCATCATCATCTTCCATTTCTGCCGTCTAGCGTCGTGGGGAGGAATACTTTGCGTTCCAGCGCCCGGTGGGCGGCACTGACTGGATAGTGTAAAAGTGTAAAAGCTGCATTACTTGTGTTATTTTATATTGTTTAAATTTCCACAGCTTTACCGCAGTTCCACTAATGTTATTCATAGTCTCATTAGGCAATAGTTGTTAGTTACTTAGGCAGTCCAACATATTCGCAACATTCGTCTCAGCAATCACATCACCATTGCCTCCTAACTATCCCTAATTTGTTCGTGCCATGACGTCTCGAATTGTTCCATGTTTTTGTGTCGTACAGAAAAAATAACCGCCGGAGTCAAGGCTTTCTGCCACGCCCCCCTTGCCGTACCAGGCGATATGTGGATGAACTTAACCATCGTTCAGTTTGTAGGTCACGACCTGCAGATAGTAGACATGTTCCAGGCAGCGATACTATGACTATTGTGGTATCTTTATGCGTGCCTTTTTTACACACGAGATTCCAGAGAGTAGAAGACAACGTTTTCCTGTTGGAAATTTGAACATTAAAGACACAAACAATAGATTGCTTGACATATTTCGCTGCATCTCGTCAGGTACATACTGAAGAATTCACAACATAAATGAAAACAATAAGATAAATCCTGAAAATACAACACATATATTCACACAGTTATTTCAATTGTCTACAACATAAATTAAAGCAGTAAGATAAATCCTTCAAGTGAAACATACAACACACATATTCACACAGTCATGTGAATGATCTACAACTACAGACAAATACTAAACATGATTGACAGTTTACAGTTACAACGTCTATCTGTCTCTCTGTCTGTCCGTCCATCTGTCTGTCTCTCTGCCCGCCTTTCTGTCTTCCTGTCATTTGGTGTATAAAACACGGGGGTGGGGTGGTATTATTTGTCAAATATGCCTCATGGCGCAAGAAAGGGCCATTGTAGTATTTTACTTTACATTGTAATATGTTGTTTTGCACACCAACATCCCCTGGGTGGATGCAAGACCTGTTTAGAGCTGAAACAATTTATTTGACAAAACATTGAGTTTAAGAGTTAAACCATCAACTCCTCCACAGGATTAACTAATTCAGAAACAAAAATAAAAAAGTAGAATTTGCCAAAACATGGTGCACAGTCAAATGAACAAGCATTATAATGTAAATTTCGGTTCACTGAGCTGTTTTTGTCTTCTCATACCGTGACTAAAAGACGATGACTGCATCTGTCTGATGTTTGTGATAAGCTGTCTTTGCGACTCAGCTTCCCCTAACACGTCCTGGTTGCTCATGTTGGCTTTCCAGTTGATTTTCAGCAAACTACTCAAGGTAAAAACTTGCCAGGAATCACACACAGCCAACTAATGCTGGCGTTGACTGCTGTGTCCTGTAAGGGATACGCAACTGACTTCTTAACCTCGATACAACACAAATGACACGATGACCCTAGTATGGCAATATATCGTCCCGCTGTCCAAATGAGGCGCCACATTTGGCGATATATGATCCTTCGGCGCTGAAACAGTTAACTGTAAGGATAACATCATCATCATCATCATCATCATCATCATCATCATCATCATCATCAAGCGGGTATATGGCAAAACGTGGCTTTGAATTGAAATTGAATTCCAAATGACACACTGACTGGCACCTGGCCGTCTTGACAGACGTTAGTTTGTTACATTGTGCTTTTAAAAATAAGATATAATAACCTCTTCAAATTACAGAGCCTGGACTGAATTGTAGAAACTATGTGTTGGCCACGCAGCATGATCTTCTCTCGACTGCCTTGTTTTTCTCCAGAGGAAAGGTAACACTAATACAACTAGAACAAGACAAGCTGCAGAAACTGCCAGATCAACAAAGCAATGCTCTAACTGTCCGGCTGTCCGAGTTTCGATCCTAGACCAATTGCCGACCAAGGCTTAGGGCCGGGTCTATCCTACCACGACATTTAATCTTAGGTTGCATTTCCTCTCACCAGGATGAGGCGTGTAACCTTCCAATTAAGTTCCTCCGCCCGAAACCGTTGGCGCAATGTGGGGTGTCGGGTTTGGTGAACGCCACCCAACATTCGGCGCTAACAGAAAGCAGATAGTACGTCTACTGTCATACGGTAGCCTAGCCATAAAACTAAGATCCAACATTCGGCGCTAACAGAAAGCAAGTAGTACCGTCTACTGTTTTGCGGTAGTTTAGTCATATCTAACTAAGACCCAACATTCGTCCCTAACAGAAAGAAGGCAGTACCGTCTACACATGATACAAACATGAAGGGTAGTCAGTACACGGGAAACAACTAGCATTCTGTTGCGCATATGAGCACGGGGAGTGCAAAAGAAACCTAAGTAGTGTTAGCTATTCCAGACAGTTATCTCCACGCTTTCTAATCACACTAAACCCTGAGACGTTGAGATATAATCACCTGGCTCTATCTATTCCGATCTGGTGTTTACACATCTATTCCTGCCAATAGAAATATAACTTATCGCGAGTTTAAATGAGGTCGTGTCTAGTTTTTCATGATAACGAAAAGCTTACACGATTGTTTGTGCTATATCGTCAGGTCATATCGATTCATTGAATACATGATCAGGTATAGGGAAATAACGGCACCATTGCGCCAATCTACGATATATAATTACATACATTTACCAGAATCTATTCGACCGTATCGCCCACGTTTTCTTGTAAATAAATGGACCAAGCCATGCTATGAAGCTCGGACGAGAGAACAGAAGAATACAGATTGAGGAATGTCCGTTTTAAAACTGGTATTATGTACTGAATAGCTGTTTAAAGACTTGCCAAGCTTCCGGTTTTTCGAAGCAGCCATATTTGTTGTTTATGACAATTTGTCTTTTCCGTTTCTGAAATATAACGGTTATATTTATTTCACGTTATGTTTAAAGTATACACCAGAGTGAACATTTTAAACTAGGCAAATGATAACACGATGATACTGTAATCAGTTTATACAACTTCGATGTTTTTGTGAGTACAAGGAGACTCACATTCTGACAATAAAGAGGCAGAATACAATACAGTTGCCTTAGCAACAGACGCCAAAACTGATCACCATGGCGACGGATACAGAAAGCATGCATGACAATATGACAAGGCTACGCATGAAGATGGTGCGACAAGTAAGAGTAAATTATCATTCTGTGTGTGTTTTTGTCGTGTTTTTGTTTTCCCTATCGACCGAGGCCGCCGCCGCCGTCGTTGTCATCGTCGTCATCATCATCATCATCAGCATCATTATTATCATCATCGCCAACCTCATCATCATCATCATCATCATCATCATCATCATCATCATCATCATCATCATCAGCATCAGCAGCAGCAGCAGCAGCACCATCCTCCTCTCCTCATCATCTTCATCACCATCATCATCACCATTCTCCTCCTCCTCCTCATCATCATCAAAATCATCACCATCATCATCACTATCCTCCTCCTCATCATCATCACAATCATCATCATCATCATCATCATCATCATCATCATCACCATCATCAACATATGCCATGCCGATAAGCGCTGTTTATAACTTTACGCAATCACTGGATTCATGGATCAGGAGTCGTTCTTGCCTACAAATATATTGCATCTCCTTTGCAGGACGTGGCACTCACACCCAACTCAAGGTTGATTTTCTGGGAAATGTACTTTCAGAAGCCTGCCATTGCTCTATGGACCAAAACTCAACATGTGTGTAATGGCTATCCTCGCTTCGGAGGTCACAGATTATGAGAATTGTGTGGATATTTTTGCCCTGGCCATGCGGGGGTGCGGGGGAATGAACAGGCTGATATGCTGGCAGGGAAAGCACCTCTTGGTGGTAGATTGCCAAGGACAAGGGAGAGGTGGTCGTGCGCTTATGGGACCAGGTGGGGAAGGCGAGGGAACAGATTGAGAACCCGTGCGTGGAAAGAATTATATTCCGGGGGATCGGCAGGGGTTCTGGAAGAATCTCAAAACTGATAGGGAAGACCAGGAGAACTTTCAATCAGATAGCGGTGGGATGGATTAGTAGTATGACTCTTCGCTGGCTGTTGGACGAGGGGGCGGAGCGCGATTGGAAATCTGCTGAGTGCAGTGATGTCGGTTCCTAGCTCAACTCAGTTCAACTCAACTCAACTCATTTCCACAGTCAACATGTAATTTCAACTGATCGGTATCGAGGTTGAACCCCTAACTCCGCCAGCAGCGCACTCGAAGTTTGATATCAAGTGCATTTATTCTTTCGGCCAAGCTGACTTATTGTTTTTTTTGTTACACCTCATGCTGAGGAAGGTGAGTACAGGCAAGCTTCGGGCAGAGTAGCTTGCTTCGCTTCGGAGGTCACGGGTGGCAAGCATCGCCTGGATCTTTTCTCCGGGGCATGAACAGGCGGACAGATTGGCTGACTCGGCAAAACTTGGTGGAGTATTGATACATGACAAGGCAGACGTGGTTGCCGTCTTGTGGGAGCACGTGCACACCTCGGAGGAGCAAATGGATCACTATGGTCTGACAAGAATGAGACAGCGTGGAGTGACAAGGGGATCTGGCCGACGCTCGACGCTCAGAGGAAAAGCGAGACGGACATATAATCAGATTGCTACTGGTACTATTGGTGTTGGAACTCTTCGCTGGCTGCTGAGGATGGGGACTGAGCGCTTATGGAAATGCCCCAAATGCTGTGATGTCGGTTCCTAAATCAATAAATCAATCAGTCAACCTCATAAATAAAATATCAAATGAAGCAAACACTTAAAGGACGCGAAGGGAATCTTCAGCTCGAGGAATTAAGGCCGCTTGCTAGTACATTCACCCCGAACTGTGTAGATTAGGGTTGTATATTTGTACCTGGATGTCTTGACCTCGTGGCTTGGTCGAGGCAAGAACACTGAGCTGATCCACGACTCCTGTGATCGAGTGATGTGGCGAATCATGACTGCCCACGCTTACCGGCATGGCACATGATGGATGGATAGATTTGTCCCCGACAGAAATAAAAAATAAATCAATCAGCTTATGGGGGATCGGAACTCAAGTATTTTGAATTGGTGGTCGGAGTCCTAGCATCTCGGCTAGGCGCTCCTAAATTAATACTGCCACTTATAATAAGGGGATTTAACTCAAGAGCGTCGACTTCAATGTAGCAGGGGTTATCTCACATTGTTTCTTTCTGCAGAGCGTCCTGTGCTAACAGTTTAATTAGAACTAATTCTGTACAAGTCATAACAGAGAGAGGGATATATGTATATCCGTCTCCCTGGCCAGGGGTTAGCGTCTTTCTCCGTAATCCCGTGTACTCTCGTGAGTAACGTGATATGCGCGAGAATTGGTAGCGGTTCTCGCCGCGCCGGTAACTTACGGGGTATGTGAGCCGGTAGCTCAGAAAGCAATGGCAAACTACTGAGCGTAATCTTGCTTAGTACATCAACAGCAGCTGAGAAATAATAGTATTGACTGCAACGTCCTGTAAGGGATATATATATGTAGAGAGAGAGAGAGAGAGAGAGAGAGAGAGAGAGAGAGAGAAAGAGAGAGAGAGATAGAAAGAGGAAGAAAGTGAGAGAGAGAGACAGAATGTTAGAGAGAGAAAAAGAGAGAGAGAGAAAAAGATAGAAATAGGAAGAAAGAGAGAGACGGTAAGAGAGAGGGAAAGAGAGAGAGAAATATAGAGAGAGGAAGAAAGAGAGAAAGACAAACAAAGAGAGATAAAGAGAGAGATAGAGAGTAGAGAGGGAGTAGAGAAAGAGAGGGAGATAGAGGGTAGAGAGAGAGTAGAGAGAGTGTAGAGAAACTAAGAGAGAGAGAAAAAAGGTAGAGAGAGGAAGAGAGAGAGAGAGTTAGATAGATAGATAGATAGATAGACAGAGAGAGAGAGAGAGAGAGAGAGGAGAGAGAGAGAGAGAGAGAGAGAGAGAGAGAGAGAGAGAGAGACAGAGGAGGCGACTAACCGCACTGATCACAAGCTAATTAAATCCAACCTGCTATGCCAGGACGAGCGGACATTTGATGTTTCCAAATTAGTTATAAAAACTCCTTCGCTGAGCAAACACGACCGGGGATTCTGATCGTCAGATGTGTTCTTCCTTCTCAGAATGTTTCAGCCTTTTTACCTTCCTGACACCCGAGGGGGGAGGGGGGGGGGGGGTTTCGTCGTCTCACTTGTGTATATGTGAGAGAACAATGAACACTGTTGAATGCGCCTGTATCCATTCCTATTCTCTTTCTTTTCACAATATGAACCAGGACGTTAGGATGTCACCAGGCAAGAGATGAAGAGGAAGATTGTGCAAGTTGAAAGCAAGTAAGAAGGTGGCGGGAAAATGAAAAACAAAATAAACGATACCATGACATCTACATGGCAGATGATAGAGACGATTGTGGGGTGGGGGTGGGGTGGGGGTGGAGTCAAGGTCGCAAATGTCTGCTCTAGATCAACCACCTGAAATAGTAGTAGTAGTAGTAGTAGTAGTAGTAGTAGTAGTAGTAGTAGTAGTAGTAGTAGTAGTAGTAGTCGTAGTAGTAGTAGTAGTAGTAGTAGTAGTAGTAGTAGTAGTAGTAGTAGTAGTAGTAGTAGTAGTAGTAGTAGTAGTAGTAGTAGTAGTAGTAGTTGTTGTTGTTGTTGTTTTTATTGTCGTAGTAGTGGTGGTGATGGTGGTAGTAGTTGTAGTAATATGGCAGTCGACGGTACTATCTACTTTTTGTTAGCGGCGAATGTTGGGCGGTGCTTACCAAACCCGACACCTCATATTGTGCCAACGGCTTTGGGTGAAGGAGTGCAATTGGGAGTGTAGAAGCCTTAATTTTATGCAAGGAAATGGAACCTAAAGACTAAATGTTCAGGCAGGACAGACCAAGTCCTAAACCTTAGTCGAAACTGGTCTAAGATCGAAGCTCCGTGAGGTGGACAGTTACATCATTGCTTTGCTGGCCTGGTAGCTTCTGCAGCTTGTCTCGTTCCAGGCATATTTGTGTTATCTTTCTTCTGGAGTAAACTAGGCAGGCAGAGAGAGAGAGAGAGAGAGAGAGAGAGTGAGAGAGAGAGAGAGAGGGTAAGAGAGAGAGAGAGGGAGAGAGAGAGGGTAAGAGAGAGAGAGAGGGTAAGAGAGAGAAAGGGAGAGAGAGAGAGGGTAAGAGAGAGAGAGAGAGAGGTAAGAGAGAGAGAGAGAGGGAGAGAGAGAAAGGGAGAGAGAGAGAGAGAGAGAGAGAGAGAGAGATCATGCTGCATTGGCAACACATGGTCACTAATTTCTGCTCAGGCTTGGTTTTATGGAGAGGTATAACTCCGTTTGACAGACTATCGTCTATTGAGGCTGCAAGGTACCAGTCAGTAGTAGTAGTAGTTGCAGCAGCAGAAGAAGAAGAAGAAGAAGAAGAAGAAGAAGAAGAAGAAGAAGAAGAAGAAGAAGAAGAAGAAGAAGAAGAAGAAGAAGAAGAAGAAGAAGAAGAAGAAGAAGAAGAAGAAAAAGAAGAAGAAGAAGAAGAAGAAGAAGAAGAAGAAGAAGAAGAAGAAGAAGAAGAAGAAGAAGAAGAAGAAGAAGAAGAAGAAGAAGAAGAAGAAGAAGAAGAAGAAGAAGAAGAAGAAGAAGAAGACGAAGAAGAAGAAGAAGAAGAAGAAGAAGAAGAAGAAGAAGAAGAAGAAGAAGAAGAAGAAGAAGAAGAAGAAGAAGAAGAAGAAGAAGAAGAAGAAGAAGAAGAAGAAGAAAGAACATCCCTGACATATAAAGAGTTAAAGCAGTATATGCCATTCGAATACTTTAAGCTGTAATGTTATGCCTCAGCAGGGAGTCGCGCATTTGTGACGGTAGAAAATCTACACACAACATGTCAGAACACAAACAACATAAAATCAGTTTGTTGCACACAGGTTACGAAACACATAACGCGATAGCAGAAATACAAAAAGTATCACCCATAACGCTGACACAAGTAAACAAAGCTGTTCGTGTGTAATACATACAATCTTGTAGTTCTGGTTATTTCTTGCCGCGCATATATTTACAGAGGTCATACGAACTTTATGTTTTTCCTCCTGGTGTAAAAAGTACTGAAGAGCCTTTACCTATCTAACTAGTTACCTACATGTCTACCTTTCTTTCTTTTTACCAACGCAAGTAAGTCAATCTATTTACCTAACTGCTTACATATTGACCTACATACCTAGCTTCCTACCTACCTTCCTACTTATCCACCCACTCATCCACCTACATACCCATCCACCTACTATCCTTCATACCAACCTAAGTACACACGTACCTGCTCTACCTACAAACCAACCTGGCTATCGGCTTATTTAATTACTTCACTGGCAACCTGCGTATCAACTTACCTATTATGCCTACATGAATACACACATGCCTGCCTACCTATCTATGTATATATATATATATATATATATATATATATATATATATATATATATATATATATATATATATATACACACACACATACCTGTTTGCTGGTTTACTTACTACCTACTTACCTTAATATCTACCTCCTTACCTACATACCTACTTACCTACCTGCCTACTTACCTACCTGCCTACTTACCTACCTGCTTACTTACCAGCCTGCCTCCTTACCTTCCTGCCAACTTACCTACCTGCCTACTTACCTCTCTACCTGGCTACTTACCTACCTGGCTACTTACATACATGCCTACTTACCTACCTGCCTACCTACCTACCTGGCTACCTACCTACCTGACTACTTACCTACCTGCCTACTTACCTACCTGCCTACTTACCTACCTGGCTACCTACCTACCTGGCTACCTACCTACCTGCCTACTTACCTACCTGCCTATTTACCTACCAGCCTACATACCAACCTGCCTACTTACCTACCTGTCTACTTACCTACCTGCCTACTTACCTACCTGCCTACTTACATACCTACTTGACTGCCTGTCTACCTGCCTAGAGTTGAGTTGAGTTGAATCAAGAACCGACATCACAGCACTCGGGCCACTCCCATACGTGCTCAGCCCTCATCTTCAATAGCCAACGAAGAGTCCCGAGTTCTAAAGGTACAAGTAGCCGTCTGATTATGTGCCTGTCTGGCCTTTCCTCAGAGTTTTGAGTATCGGCCAGATCCTCTGGTCACTCCCTGCAACACCATTCTCTCGAAACCGTGATGATCTATCTGTTCTTCGGCAGTATAACCCCCGACCACATCTGCCTTATGTACAATATCGGACACAGCATCAGTATAACCCCCGACCACATCTGCCTATGTACAATATCGGACACAGCATCAGTATAACCCCCGACCACATCAGCCTTATGCACAATATCGGACACAGCATCAGTATAACCCCGACCACATCAGCCTTATGCACAATATCGGACACAGCATCAGTATAACCCCGACCACATCAGCCTTATGCACAATATCGGACACAGCATCAGTATAACTCCCGACCACATCTGCCTTATGTACAATATCGGACACAGCAGTCAGTATAACTCCCGACCACATCTGCCTTAGTACAATATCGGACACAAGCTATCAGTATAACCCCCGACCACATCCTGCCTATGTATAATCGGACACAGCATCAGATAACTCCCGACCACATCTGCCCTCTGAATGTACAATATCGCACTAGCATCAGTATAACCCCCGACCACATCTGCCTTATGTACAATATCGGACACAGCATCAGTATAACTCCCGACCACAATCGGCCTTATGTACAATATCGGACACAGCATCAGTATAACCCCGACCACATCTGCCTTATGTACAATATCGGACACAGCATCAGTATACCCCCGACCACATCTGCCTTAGTACAATATCGGACACGCATCAGTATAACCCCCGACCACATCCTGCCTTATGTACAATATCGGACACAGCATCAGTATAACCCCCGACCACATCTGCCTTATGTACAATTATCGGACACAGCATCAGTATAACCCCCGACCACATCTGCCTTAGTACAATATCTGACACAGCATCAGTATAACCCCCGACCACATCTGCCTTATGGTACAATATCTGACACAGCATCAGTATAACCCCCTGACCACATCTGCCCTTATGTACAATATTGACACAGCATCAGTATAACCCCCGACCACATCTGCCTTAGTGGCACAAATGATCTGACACAGCATCAGTATAAACCCCCGACCACATTCTGCTATGCACAATATCTGACACCGCATCGTATAACCCCCTACCACATCCTCCCTTATGCACAATATCGGACACACAGAAAAAACAGTCATTAATACCCCCGACCACATCAGGCCTTGCAAAATATTTGACACACATCAGTATAACCCCGACCACATCTGCCTTATGCACAATATTCTGACACAGCTCATATAACCCCCGACCACATCTGCTTTATGCACAATATCTGACACAGCATCAGTATAACCCCGACCACATCAGCCTTATGCACAATATCGGACACAGCATCAGTATAACCCCGACCACATCAGCCTTATGTACAATATCGGACACAGCATCAGTATAACCCCCGACCACATCGCCTTATGTACCATATCTGACACAGCATCAGTATACCACCGACCACACCTCCTTATGTACATATCGGACACAGCCTCAGTATAACCCCCGACCACATCTGCCTTATGTACAAATATCTGACAACAGCATCAGTATACCCCAACCCACATCTGCCTGTACAATATCGGACACAGCTCAGTATAACCCCCGACCATCCGCCTTATGTACAATATCTTACACAGCATCAGTATACCCCCGACCACATCTGCCTTATGTACAATATCGGACACAGCATCAGTATAACCCCGACCACATCTGCCTTATGCACATATCGGACACAGCATCAGTATACCCACGACCACATCTGCCTTATGTTACAATACTGACACAGCATCAGTATAACCCCCGACCACATCTGCTTATGCACAATATCTTGACACAGCATCAGTATAACCCCGACACATCTGCTTTATGCACAATATCTGGACACAAACAGCATCAGTATAACCCCCGACCACATCTGCCTTATGCGCAATATATGACACAGCATCAGTATAACCCCGACCACATCTGCCTAAGGTGTACAATATCTGACAACAGCATCAGTAATACCCCCGACTCCACATCCGCTTAGCACAATATCTGACACAGCATCATTATAACCCCCCCGACCACGATCTGCCTTATGCCCCATATCTGACACAGCATCAGTATATCCCCGACCACCATCTGCCTTGATGCACAATATCTGACCCAGCATCAGTATAACCCCGACCACATCTGCCTTATGCACAATATCTGACACAGCATCAGTATAACCCCGACCACATCTGCCTTATGCACAATATCTGACACAGCATCAGTATAACCCCCGACCACATCTGCCTTATGCACAATATCTGACACAGCATCAGTATAACCCCCGACCACATCCCGCCTTATGCACAATATCTGCACAGCATCAGTATAACCCGACCACATCTGCCTTATATGCAGCAATATCTGACCACAGCATCAGTATAACCCCGACACACTCTGCGTATGCACATATCTGACACAGCATCAGTATAACCCCCGACCACATCCGCCTTATGCACAATATCTGACACAGCATCAGTATAACCCCCGACCACATCTGCCTTATGCACAATATCTGACACAGCATCAGTTAAACCCCGACCATATCTGCCTTATGCACAATATCTGACACAGCATCTTATAACCCCGACACATCTGCCTTATGTACAATATCTGACACAGCATCAGTATAACCCCGACCACATCTGCCTTATGTACAATATCGGAACCGCATCAGTATACCCCCGACCACATCCGCTTATGTGCAATATCTGACACAGCATCAGTTAACCCCCGACCACATCTGCCTTATGCACAATATCGGACACGCATCAGTATACCCCCGACCCACATCTGCCTTATGTACAATATCTGACACAGCATCAGTATAACCCCCGACCACATTCTGCCTTATGTACAATATCGGACACAGCATCAGTATAACCCCGACCACATCCGCCTTATGTACAATATCGGACACAGCATCAGTATACCCCCGACCACATCTGCCTTATGTACAATATCGGACACAGCATCAGTATAACCCCCGACCACATCTGCCTTATGTACAATATCGGACACAGCATCAGTATAACCCCCGACCACATCCGCCTTATGTACAATATCTGACACAGCATCAGTATACCCCCGACCACATCTGCCTTATGTACAATATCTGACACAGCATCAGTATAACCCCCGACCACATCCGCCTTATGTACAATATCGGACACAGCATCAGTATAACCCCCGACCACATCCGCCTTATGTACAATATCTGACACAGCATCAGTATAACCCCCGACCACATCTGCCTTATGTACAATATCGGACACAGCATCAGTATAACCCCGACCACATCTGCCTTATGTACAATATCGGACACAGCATCAGTATAACCCCGACCACATCTGCCTTATGTACAATATCTGACACAGCATCAGTATAACCCCCGACCACATCCGCCTTATGTACAATATCGAACACAGCATCAGTTATAACCCCCGCCCACATCCGCCTTATGCCACAATATCGGACACAGCATCAGTATAACCCCCGACCACATCTGCCTTATGTACAATATCTGACACAGCATCAGTATAACCCCGACCACATCCGCCTTATGTACAATATCGGACACAGCATCAGTATAACCCCCGACCACATCTGCCTTATGTACAATATCGGACACAGCATCAGTATAACCCCCGACCACATCTGCCTTATGTACAATATCGGACACAGCATCAGTATACCCCTGATCACATCCGCCTTATGTACAATATCGGACACAGCATCAGTATACCCCTGATCACATCTGCCTTATGCACAATATCGGACACAGCATCAGTATAACCCCCGACCACATCTGCCTTATGTACAATATCGGACACAGCATCAGTATAACCCCCGACCACATCTGCCTTATGTACAATATCGGACACAGCATCAGTATACCCCTGATCACATCCGCCTTATGTACAATATCGGACACAGCATCAGTATACCCCCGACCACATCTGCCTTATGCACAATATCGGACACAGTGGCGCACACCCAGCCAATCTGTCCGCCTACCCGTTTCCCACCACACCAGCATGTCCTGGGGAAAACATACAACAGATGTTCTATATGTTTGATCGTTGACTGGAAGCCAGTCACTCTTCCTATAACACGCCCGTCTTCACTTCTCTCAACAAACTGTGTAAGCCCTTTACAATCACGACATGCCTGTGCTGTTTGTCCTCTAGCTAATGGAACGCCGCTGTGACAGCCTCCACCTCCATTCTTAGACCAGATGATGAGGTTTCATATGCCAGATTCTCATGCACCATCCACCATCCACCAACCTTCGTCACGAACTCCCAGGTACTTGTACCTCTTAGCACAAAGGCATCCGCGTAGATAATTACATCGCCCAGTCGCGAATTGTCGTGGATCAATTCTTACACATACCCTTCAGTTCAGCATGCCACTACCTGCATTCCAGATCCAATTGTATTATTTATTATGACCCCGCACAGGTATGACTTTTCATCCGGCATTCTGACCCACTCCTCCGCCCCCCCCCCTCCCAATGTTATCAAGCCTGTACACTTCTCTGATTGTGTCCTCTGCCTGAGCCATCCATGATTGTCCTTCTGATCAGCCTGTGGCCCCTAACTGTGTCCAGGACTTCATGCAGAGGGTGTATCGTGTCTGCAGCCGCTCGGAAATATGATTTAGCCTACAGCACCTTAAGCCGGTCTGCAGTCGTGGGTAAGGCTAGGATGTGCATACGCAATATTGGCGTATCTTTTGTGCATCCAGTATCATCCGCATAGTTTCTTTATGTATGCATTCTAGTTTCACAAGCGGACTCTTTGACGCTGTGAAAAGTCCCACTCCATACTCACTTACTCAGTGAATCAGGTGTGGATAGAATATGAACAACATTCTTTGCTCCACGTCCTTTCCTGCTATGATCTTTAGCGCACCGAGTTCATCCTTAGATCGCATAACAGGTTCTTGCACATGATCCCCGAATGACAGGCTTCTGCCGATGGTGATTCCCAGGTACCTCAGTTTATTCTCTCTGTTAACATTTCTGCCATTCATTGTCAGACTTGGGACGCCAGCCATAACAATCCTATTGTCCAGAGAGCATCATAACACCGACGCCTTATCTGGGTTGATGACACTACCCATCTCTGTACACCAATCAGTCATACTGTTTACTGTCTCCTGCAGCCCTTGCACTATTTGCGCCTCCCCCCCCCTGCCAACCCACCACCCTGCCGAAGGACGTCATCTGAAAATGTAGTTTCCTTTAAATCTCTAATGCTTCAATGCGTGCAGTCTTGCTTATGTATACATTAAATATCACAGGCGATACTGCGGATCCTTGTGTTAATTCCGGGGTATTAATGCACGCCTCCAGGTCCAGGGTCAATGAACCTGTTGCTGGCATCATGCCGACTTGAAAGACGATAGTTGTTATATTGTGCTTCAACAAAAAAAGGCATAATAATCTCACCATAGCACAAAGCCTAAGCTGAATTGTAGAAATCGTGTGTTGTCATTGACCCCTCTCTCGGCCTGCCTAGTTTATTCCAGAGGCAAGGTAACACCAATACATTTGGAACAAGACAAGATGCAGAAGCTAACGGATCAGCAAAGCATTGTTTTAATTGTCCGCCTGTCAGAGCTTCGTTCTTAGACCAGTTGCCGACCAAGGCTTAGGACCTGGTCTGCCTGCCATGACATTTAGTCTATAGACTTCATTGCCTCGCAATTGGATAAGGCTTTCACTCTACCAGTTGCCCTACTCCGTCCGAAACCGTTGGCATGATGTGGAGGTGTCGGTTTTGGTGAACGCTACCCAACATTCGGCGCTAATAGACAGCAGGTAGTACCGTTTACTGTCATACGGTAGCTCTGTCATACCCGACTAAAACCTGACTTACTAGTACTACATGAACTCAGGCGGAGAGCAACCCTACAAGAGTGCAGGGTAGCTGCTAACCAATTCACCACCCACAGATTAACACCCATCTCCATAAGAGTGTGCATTAAGAGTTCATACCTACCTACCTACCTACCTACCTACCTACCTACCTACCTGCCTGCCTGCCTGCCTGCCTGCCTGCCTGCCTGCCTGCCTGTCTGTCTGTCTGTCTGTCTGTCTGTCTGTCTGTCTGTCTGTCTGTCTGTCTGTCTGTCTGTCTGCCTGTCTGTCTGCCTGCCTACCTAATTACAGTCAAACCTCGGTTTTCGTCAATAATCCGTCCGAAAACAAACGGCGAAATCCGAAACCGACGAACACTGAGGCAATTATTTCCACACGAATCAATGTAAATCCAATTAATTCGTTCTAAACACTCCAAAATACATACTAAAAACACATTTTACAGATAATAAATATAGTGTTTAATACTATCTTTCGGTCGCAAAGTTGTCCGAACTCCCCCATTTGCCGTGCCAAGTAACACTGTGTATGCCAGTGCGCCTGTAGATTTTTTCAAACCATCCTCTGCTGGCCTTAAAATCACTAAGTATACTATCACTCGTCCCAGGCATGTTCTTAATGAGATCGGCTTACAACAGTCTGGCATTTTCACACATGATTGCCTCCGAAGTTGAATCGCCATCTAACTGTTTTTGATTTATCCAAATTAATAATAACTATTCGACATCTTCAATCGTTAGCGATCTCTGTTTCGTTAGCACATTTACGCCTTTCGCTACATTAGCCTCCTTTATTGCTTTCGTTTTCATCACAGTGGAACTTATTGTGGATGGCGACTTCCCGTACATACGCGGCCGATTTCAGCAATCTTAATACCGCTCTCGTATTTTATTATTAGCAAGTGATGCTCACACAACGAAAAACAACGACACATTGAGCAGAAGAACGCGTGGGTCCCTTTGTTTTCGCGAAATTAACAGCTAGGTCACGTGAGCACGTCGTCGAGATCCTAGGCGTCCGACGAAAACCGAGACAAATTTTTCGCGGAAAATATCGACGATAACCAAACCCGACGAAAACCGAAGGCATCAAAAACCGAGATTTGACTGTACTTACATCCCTGCTTTCCTGATTTGTAGCGAAGGAGTACGCAATTCGCAATCACGCATACCACCTTCGAAACACAGCTACGGGCAATTTGGCAGCAGACAGCCTTGCTTTGGTTTTCATACATTGGTATGAGCGTCGGTAGTTCAGAAATCAATGGCAAACTACTGAACGTAAACTTGCCAAGAAATGACAAACAGCCAAAAATGCTTGGGTTGACTGCGACATCCTGTAAATGATATGCTACAAACTTGTTTTTCTGCTCGCCTACCAAGATACCTCATCACCATCATCACGAGCCATACTGATAGACGCGCGCGGTAAAAGTTCACCATCTCACACAATTACCAGAGTTTTGGACCAGGTCTGAGTTGAGTTGAGCTAAGAACCGACATCACTGCACCCAGGACATTCCCATACGCGCTCCGTCCCCTCTTTCAACAGCCAGCGAAGAGTCATACTGCTAATCGTTCCAACGGCCATCTGATTGAAAATTCTCAATGTCTTCCCTCTTAGTTTTGAGATTCGCCCAGAACCCCTGTCGATTCCTCCGATATATCATTCTCCCCACAAACGGGTTCTCAGTCTGTTCCATTACTTTCTCTACCTGGTCCCACAGGCGTCCGACTACCCGTCCCCAGTCCATAGGTAATCTACCACCAAGAGGTGCATTCCCTGCGTGTCTATCAGCCTGTTCATTCACCCGCACTCCCGCGTGACCAGGGCAGAGGATCAGGTCTGTTTTCTCCCCGACTATGCCTCGTGGCCAAGTTATCCAGACATTTATCTCTGTGGGTTTCCTTTCATTGTTTTCCATCAAATTTTCCAGCTGTCACACTATTTTCAAATGTATATCTCCTCATTACATGTCCAAATAATCTTCATTGGCTCTATCTAATTTCTAGTGAACGATAGTGTGTGTGTGTGTGTGTGTGTGTTCTTTAGACGTTCGTCTTCTTCTTCCTCTGTGTGTGTGTGTGTGTGTTTGTGTGAGAGAGAGAAAGAGAGAGAGAAGGAGTGAAAAGGATAAAGAGACAATTATAGAGAGATAAATAGAAAGAGCTAGAGAAAGACAATGAGAGGGAGAGAGAGAGAGACAGAGAGAGAGACACAAACACACACACACACAGAGACAGAGAGAGAGAGAGACAGAGAGAGACAGAGAGAGAGACACAAACACACACACACAGAGAGAGAGAGAGAGAGAGAGAGAGAGAGAGAGAGAGAGAGAGAGAGAGAGAGAGAGAGAGAGATGTTACTTAGTCGCTGTTTAGTTAGTCGTGGTTCCAACTTCCCAGCAAAGGGTCGCCTCTAAATGATCCGTTTCCGTGCCAGTGAAGATCACACAAAATGCTCCTCACTGGAACATGTAAAAAGTGGAACAGACAGGAGACTCGACAAACAAACAGCCCGCACAAGATATAGAGATAGAGTTATATATATATATATATATATATATATATATATATATATATATATATATATATATATATATATATATATATATATATATATATCGAGAGAGAGAGAGAGAGAGAGAGAGAGAGAGAGAGAGAGAGAGAGAGAGAGAGAGAGAGAGAGAGAGAGATAAAGAGAGATGAACAGATAAGCACGATAAGCACATACTCGCACATACCTTAACAGAGCCTTGAGCCACTTGTGCAAGAGATCACAGCTGCAAATGAATGAACATAATAACGACCAAGAGAAGTCGACATAAATACGCGAGACATGACACAAATGCACCACTTGTCGGTCATAGCAATCCTGTCCAAGAACAACATAAACATCAATAAGAAGATCATATGACACAGGATATAAACATCAACCGGATTTTACAAGTGAATGGTGAAGGATAAAAAAGACAGACAAAGTAGGTGGTTAGATAGGTTAATTATACGTTTACCCTTTATATCCCATCAGGGTATTGTCCCTCAACCATTTCACTCCAAGCTTCCCTGTCTTTACCTATCACATGCTGCTCTGTCCTTGTCAGCCTCTCTTGGCACTAGTTGAGTTGAGTTGAGTTAAGAACTGACATCACTGCATCAGGACATTCCAATACGCGCTCCGTCCCTCGTTCAACAGCCAGCGAAGAGTCATACTACTAAGTGTACCTACCGCTATCTAATTGGAAGTTCTCCTTATCTTCCCTCGCAGTTTTGAGATTCATCCAGAAACTCTGCCGATTCCCCGCAATATCATTCTTTCCACATCCGGGTTCTCAATCTGTTTCCCTGCCTTCTCCACCTGGTCGCACAGGCGCTCGACCACTTCTCACTTGTCTATAGTTAATCAACCACCAAGAGATGCATTCCCTGTCAACCTATTATCCTGTTCATTCCTCCGCGCTCCCGCATGTCCAGGGCAAAATATCCATACAGTTCTCACAATCTGTGGCCTTTGAAGCGAGGATAGCCATTCCACACCATACGTTCCTTTCTCCACCTTACTTAGCATACTCCTTGAGTTCCTGGCACTAAATACCAACATTTGCCACAAACTCCCAGGCACTTCTTGACCTTAGCACAGTCATCCGTGTAGATGATTAAATCACGTGTTCGGGTATTATTCATTCCTGTGTCTGCTTCTCGTCTGCGTGTATTTTTATGTCTTCCACAATTGCAACAAAGAGTGGTTCCTTAGATGAATGTTGCCAATAACCTGAATTGCCAGGGTAACTAACGAATATTGCCTGAGAGATTATAGTGAAACTAGAACCACAATAAGAAAAGGGCAAACAGCTTTTCTTGGCCTTGTGATGAGAAGAGAGGCACTGTAGAACATCGTGACAACTGGAAAGATAGAGGGGAAGAGAGGTAGAGGCAGACCAAGAGAAATTATGCTGGATGGATTTTGAAGGTGGCATAGAGGAATATCATTAACAGAGTTGATCCAGAGCACCAAAGACCGAGATCTGTGGAGAGACATGAACGCCTACGCCAACTGGCAGTGCACTTGATGATGATCTCAGTGAGTCTGACATTGATGATTGTGTCATGCCATTTTAGTCCTTCTGTTTTGCGCAGGCGCAAAAACAGTGAATGTCTGTAGTTTATTTATAACCGGTTTTGTTGTTCTTCTGCTTCTGATCAATACAATAGTACTGATGTAAAGTTACAGGCGAATATTCTAAGAGTTATTATAGTATACCTGTGCGGGCTTTTGGTTTGTCGAGACTCATGTCTGTTTCACATTTCACATGGGACAGTGAGGAGCTTTGTGTGTGATATCTGCTGGCACAGGAACGGAGCATATTGGGGTGACCCTTTTCCGTGAAGTTGAAACCGCGACTAACTAACTAAGTATTATTACCAATCGTGAATTCCAATTCCAATTTAAAAAAAAAAAAAAACAACCAAATTCGGTATTGTTAAACCTGCCTCCTCAGCGTCGGTTATTGCTGAGATCCGTGGTCTTTGTGGGTTTTTAACCCTGTTTCTTGTCTTGTGCGCTCTTACGAGTGAGTCCTATCTCGGACTGGTTATGAAAGCGTTTGTGTCTGTGACGTCAGCCGGGGGATTGGTCGGATAGCGAGTTTTCCTGTGTGTCCGTTTCCTATGGTGGCTTCTTTTGTCAGTGTGGGCTTCTTGTGTGTTTCGCTTGGCTGGGTGCAGTCCTTATAAGGACTCTTTTTTTTTTTGCCCACTCCTTGCATCGTAGTCTAGCTTGCCTTGTCTTTTCTTCGCAGAAAGCTAGGAAAGAATGGTCTTTTTCGACTGTGCTCCAGTTGTCTTAAAGTGTGTCGGAGAGCTCCTCGGGGCTAAAATAATCTACCTGGCAAGATACTGATTTCACCTGGAGTTGATTGAACCTCGTGGTTGGACTGCTAGCGTTAACTTGCGGTTTCTGATTGGTCTGTGGTTTGGCTAGAGCATGCGACTTTTTGCCTCCGCTTTTATGCATTGTCTTTAGACGTTTGTCGATGTTTTCTTGTAGGGCTTCATCTTGCGGCTTCTCTGTGTTCTTTTCCGTGTCCTCTGCTGGTTTGATTTGGGTTGAATCCCTTTCAGTTTTTAGCAGTTCTCTCTCGACTTTTATTGCTTGCAGGATCTCTTCGTTCTTCTTTGTTGTCTGGATCATGAGCTCAACCTCTTGTTTAATGTTTTGCTGGATCTCCTTTATTTCAGCAAGCAGCTTTTCATTGTCGCTGGTCGGTGCCGGTATAGAAGCAGCTTGATTTGCTTCTTTAGCTCATCTATCTAGTCTTGCAGTTGAGCTTTTTTCCGCTTGTGAGACGCACCTCCGCATTGCTTCGTTGTATGATGTCTTTGTGTTGGTGGCGATCTTTAACACGTCACTGTGTCTTTGGAGGTACGGACAGCCCAAGTATCTTGCTCCATGTTTGCCCAGGCAGTTGGCGCACTTTCTTTTGTTGTTGGGTACTCGGAAGTCTGTGTCCAGTGGACACTCCTTGAAGGCGTGGTGATCGGCGCAGTATCGGCAGATTTCCTTCTTACTGCGACATGCTGCTCTGTTGTGGCCGACCCTCTGGCATCTTGAACATTGATTGACTCTTGAGATGAATCTCTCTGGCTGTTGCATTTTCTTGCTGATTGAACTGTAGTCGGCATTTCGCTGCCCTCTGTCGTCACCACAGCCAGGGTTGTAGGAATCTTGGAGAAGGTGAGGAGCCGCTCCGTCTTCAAGAATCTGATGTGGAGTTTCGCTACCCTTAGCTGCTTCAGGATTTCTTCGTCTGATAGCTCCACTTTCATACGCTTGACGACCCATTTGATTGTCTTTGAGACGATGTTTCCGGCTTTGGTGTCTTTCTTTTCCTTTTTCTCAGCTGTCTTGGCTCTTGTCTGTGTGGGCTGTCGTCGATCTTCCTCGTGGTAGCTTCAGTAGTGACTGTAGTTTCAGGTTCTTTGTTGCAGTTCGCAGGCAGGCTCTCCACGTTCGTCTTCTTCGAGGTCTTGGCGGCTCGCACGCTGCATATCTTATGAGTCTGTTGTTTCTTGTTGTTGGTCTTGCAAAGTGCCATTTTCCTCCCCCGTATCAGGCTTCTTGACTTGTTCATGTGACTTGTCTTGATAGCGCTCGCATGTATACGAATCGACACTTACTTACAAAAATAACCCTGTAAAAGACGGTTTCTGAGCGCGGAATCTAAGAGTTAACATGGCTCTTGCACTGTCGTTACTAGAGTACTAAATAATATGATTCCCTCCCTTGAAAACGTGATAACATGTTTGAAGAAATGCACGCCTCAGTGGAGATCAGATACTGCAGCATATCGCATGACAAGGATACAGTCAATCAACTTACACAACTGGGTGGAGACAAAACTTCTTCTTCGTCGTCTCCTCCTCCTCCTACTCCTCCTAGTCCTCCTCCTCCACTTCCGCCTCCACCATCTTCTTCTTCTTCTTCTTCTTCTTCTTCTTCTTCTTCTTCTTCTTCTTCTTCTTCTTCTTCTTCTTCTTCTTCTTCTTCTTCTTCTTCGTCTTCTTCTTCTTCTTCGTTTTGTCATTTCTTCGTTTCCTTTTTCTGCCTCTGTTTCTGAACTGTTGCAGCTTTGCTTCTTCATTTCTGCCATAGTCATTAGGCATGACTGTAAAAACAAAAAGCAACTGTAATTTAATTCTAATATTGTACCTTGCGGTGTATAGCAGGGGAGTCTTGAGCCTGGGGAATTAAGGCCGCCTGGCTAGTGAAGTCGCCGCGAACTGTGCAGGTTAGGGTTTTCTTTTTGCCTCTGACAGAAAAAAAAAAGTCCACACATTACCGAGAATTCGAACATGAGTTTTCCGAAGAAGAATCTGACATTCTAGCCACTCGGCCAGCCGCTCCTCCTATGTTCTTTCTTATTTTTTTTTTCTTTCAATACTGCCACAGAGCAGGTGCTAGATTTCGCCATAGAAAGGAGGTAAAGAACTCTCAAAGGAAACACTGCAATAAAACTAAGGGATACGAATATACGTCACACCAACGCTAACGTGACAACGAAAACATACGTTGTGCGGGGATCAATACGAGCGGTCGTGCGTTGGAGTTTGGGAACAACGTGGTGTGGCTATTGGATGGTTTGAAAGCTAGCAGTGGACTCCAAGTAAACAACAGCTAGAAACAGATCTTGGGAACGCCATGGAATCAAGAACGTCGGGCAGAATCTAGACAGAACCGGAGGAAGATGACAGCAAGGACGGCCTGAGTGAACGGATGAAGGACAAGTAATACTGAGGGACGACCAGGCGAACGTTGGACAGGTTGTAGTAAACCATTTTGTGTATGTTGATATTAGATGCCACTCTGGCAAAAACAGATGCGCTAATTATTACACTTTAAGATGTATCAGCTTTGTCAACTGCCTTAATAAAGCGGTGTTGGTTTCTTGAACTCTCCTATTTACGTTATCTTTCAAAGTTCACCATAGAGTTGTTGACTGTTATCGTCACTCCAATTTTAAGGAGTCAGTACTTTTCCGTAAGTTCGATTATATGATATCTCCATGGAAAAGCACAGTGAAGGAGGACTTAAGGCTTGGCACACCTCTCCCAACTCTCCTTGACTTCGTCTCTTACATTCTCAAACCTCCTGGTCGTCAAGTGTCACTTTGTCAACACTCCCAACACTCCCAACACTCTTTGACCCCGTTTCTTACATCCTCACACCTCCTGGTTGCCCAGTGTGTCACTTTGTCAACACTCCCAACACTCCCAAGACTTCCAACACTCCCAACACTTCTTGACTCCGTCTCTTACATTCTCAAACCTCCTGGACGTCCAATGTCACTTTGTCAACACTCCTTACACTCCCAAATCTCCTTGACTCCGTCTCTTACATTCTCAAACCTCCTGGACTTCAAGTGTCACTTTGTCAACACTCCCAACACTCCCAAGACTTCCAACACTCCCAACACTTCTTGACTCCGTCTCTTACATTCTCAAACCTCCTGGACTTCAAGTGTCACTTTGTCAACACTCCCAACACTCCCAAATCTCCTTGACCCCGTTTCTTACATCCTCACACCTCCTGGTAGTCCAGCGTGTCACTTTGTCAACACTTCCAACTCTCCTTGACCCCGTCTCTTACATCCTCACACCTCCTGGTAGTCCAGCGTGTCACTTTGTCAACACTTCCAACTCTCCTTGACCCCGACTCTTACATCCTCACACCTCCTGGTAGTCCAGCGTGTCACTTTGTAAACACTCCCAACTCTCCTTGACCCCGTCTCTTACATCCTCACACCTCCTGGTAGTCCAGCGTGTCACTTTGTCAACACTCCCAACTCTCCTTGACTCTGTCTCTTACTTCATCAAACCTCCTGATAGTCCAGCGTGTCACTTTGTCAACACTCCCAACTCTCATTGACTCTGTCTCTTACATCCTCACACCTCCTGGTAGTCCAGCGTGTCACTTTGTCAACACTCCCAACTCTCATTGACTCTGTCTCTTACATCCTCACACCTCCTGGTAGTCCAGCGTGTCACTTTGTCAACACTCCCAACTCTCATTGACTCTGTCTCTTACATCCTCACACCTCCTGGTAGTCCAGCGTGTCACTTTGTCAACACTCCCAACTCTCCTTGACTCTGTCTCTTACATCCTCACACCTCCTGGTAGTCCAGCGTGTCACTTTGTCAACACTCCCAACTCTCCTTGACCCCGTCTCTTACTTCATCAAACCTCCTGGTAGTCCAGCATGTCACTTTGTCAACACTCCCAACTCTCCTTGACTCTGTCTCTTACATCCTCACACCTCCTGGTAGTCCAGCGTGTCACTTTGTCAACACTCCCAACTCTCCTTGACTCTGTCTCTTACATCCTCACACCTCCTGGTAGTCCAGCGTGTCACTTTGTCAACACTCCCAACTCTCCTTGACCCCGTCTCTTACTTCATCAAACCTCCTGGTCGTCCAGCATGTCACTTTGTCAACACTCCCAACTCTCCTTGACTCTGTCTCTTACATCCTCACACCTCCTGGTAGTCCAGCATGTCACTTTGTCAACACTCCCAACTCTCCTTGACCCCGTCTCTTACTTCATCAAACCTCCTGGTAGTCCAGCATGTCACTTTGTCAACACTCCCAACTCTCATTGACTCTGTCTCTTACTTCATCAAACCTCCTGGTCGTCCAGCATGTCACTTTGTCAACACTCCCAACTCTCATTGACTCTGTCTCTTACTTCATCACACCTCCTGGTAGTCCAGCGTGTCACTTTGTCAACACTCCCAACTCTCATTGACTCTGTCTCTTACATCCTCACACCTCCTGGTAGTCCAGCATGTCACTTTGTCAACACTCCCAACTCTCCTTGACTCTGTCTCTTACTTCATCAAACCTCCTGGTAGTCCAGCATGTCACTTTGTCAACACTCCCAACTCTCCTTGACCCCGTCTCTTACTTCATCAAACCTCCTGGTAGTCCAGCATGTCACTTTGTCAACACTCCCAACTCTCCTTGACCCCGTCTCTTACTTCATCAAACCTCCTGGTAGTCCAGCATGTCACTTTGTCAACACTCCCAACACTCCTTGACTCTGTCTCTTACTTCATCAAACCTCCTGGTAGTCCAGCATGTCACTTTGTCAACACTCCCAACACTCCTTGACTCTGTCTCTTACTTCATCAAACCTCCTGGTAGTCCAGCATGTCACTTTGTCAACACTCCCAACACTCCTTGACTCTGTCTCTTACTTCATCAAACCTCCTGGTAGTCCAGCATGTCACTTTGTCAACACTCCCAACTCTCCTTGACTCTGTCTCTTACTTCATCAAACCTCCTGGTAGTCCAGCATGTCACTTTGTCAACACTCCCAACTCTCCTTGACTCTGTCTCTTACTTCATCACACCTCCTGGTAGTCCAGCATGTCACTTTGTCACACTCCCAACTCTCCTTGACTCTGTCTCTTACTTCATCAAACCTCCTGGTAGTCCAGCATGTCACTTTGTCAACACTCCCAACTCTCATTGACTCTGTCTCTTACATCCTCACACCTCCTGGTAGTCCAGCATGTCACTTTGTCAACACTCCCAACTCTCATTGACTCTGTCTCTTACATCCTCACACCTCCTGGTAGTCCAGCATGTCACTTTGTCAACACTCCCAACACTCCTTGACTCTGTCTCTTACATCATCACACCTCCTGGTAGTCCAGCATGTCACTTTGTCAACACTCCCAACACTCCTTGACTCTGTCTCTTACTTCATCACACCTCCTGGTAGTCCAGCATGTCACTTTGTCAACACTCCCAACATCTCATTGACTCTGTCTCTTACATCCTCACACCTCCTGGTAGTCCAGCATGTCACTTTGTCAACACTCCCAACTCTCATTGACTCTGTCTCTTACATCCTCACACCTCCTGGTAGTCCAGCATGTCACTTTGTCAACACTCCCAACACTCCTTGACTCTGTCTCTTACTTCATCAAACCTCCTGGTAGTCCAGCATGTCACTTTGTCAACACTCCCAACTCTCATTGACTCTGTCTCTTACATCCTCACACCTCCTGGTAGTCCAGCATGTCACTTTGTCAACACTCCCAACACTCCTTGACTCTGTCTCTTACTTCATCAAACCTCCTGGTAGTCCAGCATGTCACTTTGTCAACACTCCCAACTCTCCTTGACTCTGTCTCTTACTTCATCAAACCTCCTGGTAGTCCAGCGTGTCACTTTGTCAACACTCCCAACTCTCCTTGACCCGTCTCTTACTTCATCAAACCTCCTGGTAGTCCAGCATGTCACTTTGTCAACACTCCCAACTCTCATTGACTCTGTCTCTTACTTCATCACACCTCCTGGTCGTCCAGCATGTCACTTTGTCAACACTCCCAACTCTCATTGACTCTGTCTCTTACTTCATCACAACCTCCTGGTAGTCCAGCGTGTCACTTTGTCAACACTCCCAACTCTCCTTGACCCGTCTCTTACTTCATCAAACCTCCTGGTCGTCCAGCATGTCACTTTGTCAACACTCCCAACTCTCCTTGACTCTGTCTCTTACTTCATCAAACCTCCTGGTAGTCCAGCGTGTCACTTTGTGAACTCTTCCAAGGGTAAGTTTAACATAATGTAATTCAAAGGATGACAGGATAAAGCTACAAACTTCTGATATCATCATCATCATCATCATCATCATCATCATCATCATCAACATCAGCATCATCACCATCATCATCATCAACAACAACATCATGCAGCAGGTAGTTTGTAGAAGGCCGCTCTCATCAACAGATTTTAACAATTGAAATACCGTCAAATAAAGTGTAGTTTACAACAATTTGGTTCTCTGTTAGAATAGATAAGAATATTGATGATATACTCCCCCTTCCTGCCCATCCACAATCCTATGTTGGGGGAGGGAAAGAAGATGAAGTAGATGACGAAGAAGATGACGAAGTAGATGACGGAGAAGATGACGAAGAAGATGACGAAGAAGATGACGAAGAAGATGATGAAGTAGATGACGAAGAAGGTGACGAAGAAGATGACAAAGAAGATGACGAAGAAGATGACGAAGAAGATGATGAAGAAGATGACGAAGTAGATGACAAAGAAGATGACGAAGAAGATGACGAAGAAGATGACAAAGAAGATGACGAAGAAGATGATGGAGAAGATGACGAAGTAGATGACGAAGAAGATGACGAAGAAGATGACGAAGAAGATGACGAAGAAGATGACGAAGAAGATGACGAAGTAGATGACGAAGAAGATGACGAAGTAGATGACGAAGAAGATGACGAAGAAGATGACGAAGAAGATGACGAAGAAGATGACGAAGAAGATGACGAAGAAGATGACGAAGAAGATGACGAAGTAGATCAGTTATCAGTTCAGTTATCAGTTATCAGTTGGGGTATCTTCGTTGCACTCCATACATGTCCATAGGTGCTCAGATCCTCCCCCCAGCATATGCATCAGCGTCCGGTGGCTAATAGTGCCAGTTCTGTGTTGGTTGACGAGGCGCTTTATTTTCCCGATGTACCTCTCGCGTCTGGCTGTGCCGATTCTTACTCCCAGGTCTTTCATCCTGGACAGCGATGTGGAATCATTGACGTCAAAGTCCTCTGTTCTCGCCATATCTTTAAGGACGTTAATAACATCGGCACGATCCATGGGCTGGCCATCTACAGGGGGTGCAGAGCCAGCCAGTTTGTCAGCTCGTTCATTTCCCTCGACTCCCGCATGTCCCGGGACGAAGATGAAGGTGACTTTACGGACAACAGACTTTCCGCAGCGATTCAGTCCACTGTCTACGTACCGATCCAGCTTCGACCTTCTGAATCATGCTCATTGAATCACTTAGTACACACACGTTGGTATAATGCTGTGACTCCAGCCATATGAAAGCCTGTGTAACTACCATCACCTCCATCGTCATGCTGCTCGTGGTCATAGAGTGGGCACCACTGGATTCTTGAACGGTTCGGCCCGCTGAACGGGCTGTAAATGCCCACGCACTTCTCTGCTGCTTTACCACAGATCCATCTGTATAGATGAGCACTTCGGGGCTATCTGAGTGTTCATAGATGAGCGCGTTAACCTCTGCATTGACAGCGGCAGGGTTCTGCTCTCTGCACCGTCTGTCGAGTGTGATAATGCAGGAGAAAGTGCACTTAAAAGCTGGAGGCACCGGCACCCATTCCTTGCCGGGGTTGATACTGGTAAGACTGTAGACCTGTCTGACGACATCTTCCGCCCGACCCATCCATGATTTGCCCCTCTTTAGCCTGTCACCCTTTTCTCTGAATATAGCGTCATGCAGAGGGTGCTGCTCATCTGCACTTATTTTTAAGTATGCACGAGCTCTCCAGATCTTGATCCTGTGTTCCATTGTCGGGAAGTCAAGGAGGTATCTCATTGCTACACAGCTGGTGTCTCTCGTGCAGCCCAAAATGATGCGCATGGCTTCGTTTTGTACCATTTCAAGTCTTCCAATCTGTGTAGGGCTGACAGTGAGGATGGCCAGGGCATACTCGATGCGTGAAAGCACAAGTCCTTGGAACAGAAGTATTAGCAGTCTTTGCTCGATATTGGCAGTCGCCATGTCTCTCATTGCTGACAAACCTTTTCGAGCCTTCGTTATGACATAATCGACATGATCTGTGAAGGACAGGCTACGATCAAGCCTCACGCCAAGATATGTCATTGACTGGGTTCTACTCAAACTGCTCCCATCCATTCTTACTGCCGGCAGGTCTGTTTTCACAATATGGTTGTTTAGTGAGAACCATGTAACCGTTGCCTTTGCAGGGTTGACAAGGGCATCGGCATCCGCACACCATGAGGAAATTCGATCTAGTTCGCCCTGCATATCATTGGCAACCGCCTGTCTATCTCGACCCTGTCGATACACGAGGATGTCGTCAACGAATGACAGAGTCCTACCCCTCCCGTCCAACTGTTGTTCAGTGATCGGCACCGTATACACGTTGAATAGTACTGGTGACAGTGGTGAACCCTGCGGCAATCCTGGACATATCGTTATCAGCTCAGAAGACCAACTCCCGCATCTTAGCACCACCTTCCTTTGGAGCAGAACTGCAGCTATCCATCGTACAAGGTGAGGGTGCACTTTCAGTCTGAGGAGAGTTTGCATCAAGTGCTCGAACGATTCTCTGTTATATGCGTCCTCTAAGTCTATGGCGGCCGCACATGTCTCTTCTCTGACCTGAAATCCTTCGTAAACATCTTGAGCAAAGACCGCTGCATTCAGCCATGACTCTTTGTTGCGTCTGTATCCTCCAAGTGTGGGCGGGAAGCAGCCGAGCTGTTCCAAGTCCCAAGCAAGTCTGTGTGCTACAATTTTCTCCAGTAGCTTGCCAGCAGTATTCTGCATCATAATGATTCTGAAGCCGCTTATCTTGGAGTGGTCTTTGTTCGGTTTTGGCAGCAGCAGCAAGTAGCTGTGTAGCCATTCTTCTTTGAAGACGAAGAAGATGATGAAGAAGATGACGAAGAAGATGACGAAGTAGATGACGAAGTAGATGATGAAGTAGATGATGAAGAAGATGACGAAGAAGATGACGAAGAAGATGACAAAGAAGATGACGAAGAAGAAGACGAAGAATATGATGAAGAAGATGACGAAGAAGATGACGAATAAGATGACAAAGAAGATGACGAAGAAGATGACGAAGAAGATGACGAAGAAGATGATGAAGAAGATGGCGAAGAAGATGACGAAGTAGATGACGAAGTAGATGACGAAGTAGATGACGAAGTAGATGACGAAGTAGATGACGAAGTAGATGACGAAGAAGATGACGAAGTAGATGACGAAGAAGATGATGAAGAAGATGACGAAGAAGATGACGAAGAAGATGATGAAGAAGATGACGAAGAAGATGACGAAGTCGATGACGAAGTAGATGACGAAGTAGATGACGAAGTAGATGACGAAGAAGATGACGAAGTAGATGACGAAGAAGATGACAAAGAAGAAGACGAAGAAGATGACAAAGAAGATGACAAAGAAGGTGACGAAAACATGACGAGGAAGAAAACATGGAACACACTGTCCATCCTTCAGGAGCTCTCCTGCTTCATTCATGCCCATGCCTAGAGCTGATCTGCTGGCATAAAAAGGTTCTGGGCAAGTGGACTTTCTCTGGTATGCCTTTGCTTTCTATGTACTACATTTTGTACCTGGGCCCCAAACACCAGACTGGTCGTGCACTCGTCTTCAAAGTCGCTGTTGAATAAAGCGATCCTCCAACTGACTTGATGAACTTCAGCCTTCAAAGCTGCAACCTTATAGACCGAAGCTGTGCCTAGCAAGATTAACTCTTACCTCATGGTCAAATAGACCAGTCCTCTGTTTGACCAGACCAGCTCTAGTTTCAGGGTCATTAAATAATGGACCAATCATCGGCTTTATTAGACCAGCTCCAGCCTTTAATATCGCTGCATAATAGACCGAGCCTTCGATAGACCAGCTACAGTCTTCATATTCGCTGCCCAATAGACCAATCTTCTTCCCTACTGAACCAGATTCAGCCTTCATATTCGTTGTTAAACAGGCTGACCCTCCCATGGACTAACTTCAACTTAAAAGTCTCTGAATAAATAGACCGATGTTCCTGCTAACTGGACAAATCCAACATTCAAAGTTGCTGACCGATCTTCCTGCTAACTGGACAAATCCAACATTTAAAGTTGCTGACCGATCTTCCTGCTAACTGGACAAATCCAACATTCAAAGTTGCTGGCCGATCTTCCTGCTAACTGGACAAATCCAACATTCAAAGTTGCTAACCGATCTTCCTGCTAACTGGACAAATCCAACATTCAAAGTTGCTGACTGATCTTCCTGCTAACTGGACAAATCCAACATTCAAAGTTGCTGACCGATCTTCCTGCTAACTGGACAAATCCAACATTCAAAGTTGCTGACCGATCTTCTTGCTAACTGGACAAATCCAACATTCAAAGTTGCTGACCGATCTTTCTGCTAACTGGACAACTCCAATGCTCAAGATTAGTGACAAATAGACCGATCTCCCTCATAATTGTGGACCAGCCTTCGAGTCGCAATATATAAAACGAGACCGACGCTCCGCCTCATGCAAAATCAGCCTATTCTTGCATATTTATATTAAGCACCCAGTATTCATTTGCTGGACGCTACCTTCGCGTACTCTCACAGATACATGGTAGGGGTCAGGAAACCAAACCCCTCACATCGCTAACAGTAGAAGCTAAAGCTATGCCACCCACAATGTACCCTATACAAATAATTACGATGCAGTATCGACGTCACTGCTCTCAGCACAGGTCGATAAAGTCTCGGTCTCTCCAAGCTGAGTGGTCTCGAGGTATGGTGTCCGCCTCGAGTGCTGGAGGTCCCGGGTTCAAGCCCCGGTGAGGGCCGAGATATTTTTATCGTGGACTTCTAGTAACAACAATTTTCCCTGGTTTCTAGGTAGTGAGATCGGACGCCCGTGTGCATTGCTGCGCACGTAAAACATCCCTTGGCAGTTGGACATCGAAAAAGAGTAGCCTGAGCCCGAGCAAAATTTCGAGTTAAAAATCTACCCAAAGTATTTCAGAATCTTCGCCGGTGCTACGGAGTTCATGCACTGAACTGAGATTCTCCGGAGTTAGGCTTGAGTTAGGGGTAGAATGGAGCACTTATGGATTACACCCGTGTGCCGTGATGTTGATCGGTCGACTAAACTAAGTGACAACATTAGGATGTCCCAATGACAAGCTGGCTACACAAACAACCAAATTGCGCACTATTCCACTTTCATGACGACCATAAACGACTGCCAGCAAACACATTACAAATGACAGTTACACGTTTTTAAAACTGACATTGTAAACCTATATTACCCTGATAACGCAACCTAAAGATATGATCTACAACGCCACGTGACACGCAGAATATGCAAATTATGCTACTTGAATCAGAAATGTTTTACACTTTCACCTTAGAAGCTTAACATGAGATCAGGTTGGGGGAGAGGAGAGGGGTTGAGAATTCAAATCGATAATTCTAAGATACAGAATAAATCGTTTCATATCAAATTTCTTTATGGTCAATTTATTGACTTCGCTTGATTTCACTTGCGAAATCCGCCTGCGTTATATTGCTTAAGTTAATTTCATTTACGTTTTCTTTTAACAGAACGTGGCATTCAATCCCTATATTATTGATTGTTTGTGATTTTCTAGGCGAGTTTACGTTGTGCAGTTTGCTATTGCTTTATGAATTTCCGACGCTGATATCATTGTTAAAGAACAACACAAGCGGTTTGCTTCCAAACTGCCTGCAGATTATTTCGAACCTGGTATACTGGATTGTGAATTTGCATTTACTACCATTCAGCCACATTTTTTTTTTTGCATATCCTTTTTTACAAGACATCGCAGTCAACACCAGCATTTCTGCCACTGTGATCTCTTGGCAAGTTTACGTTTAGTAGTTGGTTTTGCATTGGTATCGGTGCCGGTCGTTCAGCAAAAACCAATACTACGCGGTCTGTTGCCAAATCGCGCGCAGCTGTGTTTCGAACGCGGGTATACGGGATCACGAAAAGCGTCAGTAAACCTTCACCACGGAGGTCGGCTTCAGCCACATTACTTGAGTGATGTGTTGGAATTTTCTTCTTCTTCTTTTTTCTTTTTCCCACTCCTCCTCTTTCTTCTTCTTCACGTCCTCCTCCTCTTCTCCTCCTTCTTTCTCTTCCTCCTCCTCTTCCTTCTTCTTCTTCATAGGCAACCATGACTCTCCAACCTTCTGTGTCATCATATAGTTTGACGAACTTGATGTTGCGTACATTATTCTGTGTTGTCCAGCTTTCCAAGTATATATCTTTCTCTGTCTTCGCAAGGAGTGGTTCAGAGTGCCGAATAGAAATTCAGACTTAAATGGTGTTAAAATCACGTTGGGGCGTGACTGTAGGGAGTGGCCAGTGGGCGTTACGGAAGTAGAAATTCAGTAATAATTTCAGTACTACTCTGGTCCCAGCAATGTGATTATCTATACCGTTGGCTCTGTATTAAGAGGTTTTAAAAAGTGCCTGGTGATTCATAGCAACAGTCAATTGCCACTGTTTAGTAAAGGAGAGCTTGGCATGTGACACCACAACCTCAAGTCTGAGAATGGAGGTGGAGGCGGTTACTGCAGCTTTCCGCTGGTTGGAGAACAAACTGTATACGCATGTCGTGATCATGACTGATTCACAAAGCATGCTGACAGAGGTGAAAACTGGCATGCTTCGTGCGGAATGGGATGCATCGATTCAGAGGTCGCGGGTTGTGAGCATTCACTGGATCTTTTCTCCAGGACACTCTGGTGTGGTTGGACATGATCAGGCAGACAGAATGGCTGGTGCTGCACCATTGAGGGATGATTTGATGCATGATAAGGCAGATGTGGTGAAGGCTCTCTGAGAGAATGTGATTAATGCAGAAGAACAGACAGACTATCATAGTCTAGTGAGAATACAGCAGCAAGGCATGGTCAGAGAATCTGGTCGACAGTCGTCACTCAGAGGTAAAGTAAGACGAACAAATAATCAGATTGTAACGGCAACATTAGTATTGAAACTCTACGCTGGCTGTTGAAGATCCTGACTGAGTGCATGTGGGAGTGCCCCGAATACAGTGATGTCGGTTCTTGACTAAACTCAACTCACCTCAACTCAACTCTGTCTTCGCTTGTGTGTAAAGCTCAGTAATTGTTTAGAATGCACATCCATGTGTTAACAGTTGAATTGAGTTTAGTTAAGATTCGACATCACTGCAATTATGACATTCCCATATGCGCTTGATCCCCTTGTTCAACAGCCCGCGAAGAGTCACACTACTAATCGTTCCCACAGCTATCTGAATGAAAATTCTCCTGGCCTTACCTCTCAGATTTAAGATTCTACCAATCTGCAATCTCATCCTTTCCACATACGGGTTCTCAATCTGTTCCTCCACCTTCTCCACCTGGTCCCAGGGGTGCACTAACACCTCTTCCTTGTCCATAGATAATCGACCACCAAGAGGTGCATTCCCTGCCAGCCTATCACCCTGTTCATTCCCCTGCACTCTCGCATGGCCAGGGCAAAAATCCATACAATTCTTACAATCTGTGACCTCTGAAGCGAGGTGAGCCATTCCACACGAAACATTCCTTTCTCCACTTTATTAAGCATACTCCTGGAGTCCGTGTTGAAGACAATGTGTGTTGCAGTGGTCGCCTCTATCCAGCGGAATGCCGCTGTGACTGCTTCCACCTGCATTCTCATGCTGGAGGTCGTAGCTAACAGTTGATTAATTGCCCATGATTCACAGTCATGTGTTAAATGTTCACTAATTGCCCAGGATTCACAGTCATGTGTTAAATGTTCACTAATTGTCCAGGATTCACAGTCACGTGTTAAATGTCCACTAATTGTCCAGGATTCATATTCACGTGTTAAATGTCCACTAATTGCACAGGATTCATTTTCACGTGTTAACTGTCCACTAATTGTGCAGGATTCATAGTCACGTGTTATGTTCACTAATTATCAAAGATTCACAGTCAGATATTGAAACTGACTAATTCGCCCAGGATCGACAGTCAGATGTCAAAAGTTCACTAATTGTCCAGGATTCACAGTCACGTGTTAAATGTCCACTAATTGTCCAGGATTCATATTCACGTGTTAAATGTCCACTAATTGCACAGGATTCATTTTCACGTGTTAACTGTCCACTAATTGTGCAGGATTCATAGTCACGTGTTAATGTTCACTAATTATCAAAGATTCACAGTCAGATATTGAAACTTGACTAATCGCCCAGGATCGACAGTCAGATGTCAAAAGTTCACTAATTGTCCAGGATTCACAACCACATAAAAAAAAGATTCACTAATTGTCCAGGATTCACAATCACATAAAAAAGATTCACTAATTGTCCAGAGCTGTCTCCCTGGCCTAGGCGTTAGCGACTTTCTCCGTAATCCCGTATACTCTCGTGAGTAACGGGACGTACGCGAGAATCGGTGGCGGTTCTAGCCGCGTCTGTAACTTACGGGAGTATGTGAGCCGGTCGCTCAGAAAGCAATGCAAACTACTTAGCGATATCTTGCCAAGAAATCAACAATCAGCTGAAAGATGCTGATGTTGACAGCGATGTCCTGTAAAGGATATGCGAACAAAACACACAAAATGTCCAGAATTGACAGTCAGATGTTAAAAGTTCACTAATTGTCCACAATTGAATGGTCAAATGTTAACATTTCACTAATTGTCTACAATTGAATGGTCAAATGTTAACATTTCACTAATTGTCCACAATTGACAGTCAGATGGTCGTATCTGCGAATCATGTGCTGACATAACACTTCACACGACAATGGTCGTATCTGCGAGACATGTGCTGACATAACACTTCCCACGACACTGGTAGTATCTGATAGACATGTCCGGACATAACACTTCCCACGACAATGGTCGTATCTGCGAAACATGTGCTGACATAACACTTCCCACGACGATGGTCGTATCTGCGAGACATGTGCTGACATAACACTTCCCACGGCAATGGTCGTATCTGCGAGACAAGTGCTGACATAACACTCCTCACTACAATGTTCGTATCTGCGAGACATGTACTGCCTGTGTACGTTTGTGTACAGGTCAGAATTGCCAAAAGGATAAGAGCACTCGCTCTTAAACTTATTGTGTGCAGATGCCGATGCTGCGGATTCATCCCCCACATAGGTCAGTTGAACCTTATCTGAGAAGTCTAGACTTTTGCACACGTCATCCTAACGACGTAGGCCGGAATCTAACCCACAACTTTTGGAGCGCTAGGCAAGCAGTGTAACCATTTGGCCACGAATGACTCCACAATCCTTTAAATAGCATTCAAAAGTTAGCTCCTTGTCTTCACGTGATGTTGCAGTCAATCCCATCATTTATTGGCTGTTCGGTATTTCATTCATTCATTCATTCATTCATTCATTCATTCATTCATTCATTCTGTCATTCATTCAATTCGTCCAGTAGCATGTCCTTTGCAGAACCTCGCTCCCATAAAAACCTTCCGGAAACCTCTCGATCATAAGCAAGATGTCCCACGTCCGATACACCCACATGGAGATCATCCGCCACATCCTGCACCGATCTTCTCTTTTGCCTTCCTCTTTCTCTCTTCCCGGTCATATGCTTTTCCATTATTGTTCTCTCCAAACTTTCACTGATGTTTCAGGTGACCAAAATATTTCAATTTTCTTTTGTTTAATCGTTTCAGTATTCAACCTTCTTCAATATTCAATCCTTGTCGTATGGATGCATTTGTTCTTTTCTGTATCCAAGATATTCTTAGAACTCGTCTATAACATTTATATTTATCGGCATTTATGCCCTATTCAACTTGTTTAGTAAGCGTCCAGGTCTCACAGAAGTATGTTGCAATGAGAAAGATGCATGCTCTTAAAAATCTAATTTCTGTAGTTTTATCTGTACCACTCCACAAATTATTTAGTTGTTTTAGTTTTTGAAGAGCAACAAATATTTGCCTTTTAATTTCTTTCATTGTTGGTAATTAATGACCCAAGATATTCGCAATTTTCCACCACCTCTAATTTTGTTTTTGGTTTGTTATTTACTAATCAATATTACGTTCAGTAGTTTACCATTGGCGGTCTCCCTGGTCGAGGTGTTAGCAGCTTTCTCCGTAACCCCGAATACTCTCGTGGTTGACGTGAGCGCACGAGAATTGGAAACGGTTCGAGTCGCGCCAGTGACTCATGAGAGTATGGAGTCGGTCGCTCAGAAAGCAATGGCAAACTAATGAGCGTAATCTTGCCAAGAAATCAACAATCAGCTGAAAGATGCTGATGTTGACAGCGATGTCCTGTAAAGGATATGCAAAACATGAAAGTTTACCATTCCTTTCTAAGCGGCCGACACCTCACACCACCATAGCGCAATGAGTTATTCACCATAAAAGAAAAGGAAAATGATAAGTAGACAGTGAGCCTTAACAGAGCATATTTTGTTTTTCGCATATCCTTTACAGGACATTGCAGTCAACACCAGTATTTTTCAGCTGTTCTTGATGTCTTGGCAAGTCGTTCAGTTGTTTGCCATTACTTTCTGTACGACCGGCTCAATGCCTCCGTAAGTAACCAGCGCGACGCGATCCGCTGCTGAATCGCGCGCAGTTGAGAACATGAGTACACGTAACACAATGCCATCAAAACTGCGTTTCGCTATCTCCTAAGCTCGAGACACCAACATAAACAGCCTGCTATAAGAAAACCTCATGTCCCATATTTCACGATTAACCCACTTTGTAGATCTCTTCGAACGCCCGCTTAAACATTCACAAAACCTGGTTGTCAAGTGACAAGAACAGGTTCGCTGACTTTCCTATAAACACATTAAACAAATATTTACACAAAAATCGATCGCCAATATCCCATCTTGCACGTCATTTTAACCTGTCGGTGTCACGTGATATGCAATAGAATTCGGAACCAAGCGACGGGTCCCGAGTGTTTTTATAAACAGTGCGACTGTCTATTCTAACAGAGAACCAAATTGTTTAAATCTGCACTTTATTTTATGGTGTTTTAATTGTTAAAATAAGTTGTTTTACTGAATTTAATTTAAGGAAATACATTAGCTCGTTTGGCGGGAAAATTTAGAAACACAATTAAGTTCTAATCAGGATATATGAAGTTTGCTTGGTGTGAATTCTTCGCTCGTCGCAGAGTTTAAGATGTAGTTGGTAAGTATGATAAGATAATTTCTTCGTACCTTAACTTTTAGCCATCGGTAGTTAGGTATATCGGGATAATATTCCCAAGCATTCTTGGTAGGTATCGGGGTGGCATGATGGTAAGTGCACTTGTCTGATAGACAGTGGGTCGAGTTCACTCCCCAGTAATGGATGGATTATTTTTCCCACTAGTGTGGCTCTATGGTCGACCCACCCTCATAAACATGGGTACCAAGCGAATGTTCTGGGAAGATAAAGCGACGAGGAGAGAAGCTGGACACCCCACCTCATATGTTATGACCTAGAATATATGATGACCTAAAACTTATCTCGTTAACGACACTATCTGCTATGGAAAATATTTAGCCAACAAAAGAATATTTATAGAATCTGTGATTCTGGTATACACACATATAGGTATCTTGCTAATGCTACAGGAGTTCGTGCAGTGTCACTAAGATTATCCTTGTGTGTGATCTATGGGAGAAGACTGGAGCACTTATAGGGGAATCGGTGTGCAATAGTGCAATGGCTAAAGAGAGAGAGAGAGAGAGAGAGAGAGAGAGAGAGAGAGAGAGAGAGAGAAGGAGAGAGAGAGAGAAGGAGAGCGAGGAGCGAGAGAGTCAGCGAAATAGAGGGAGGGTGAGACCGAGAGAAATACAGAGTGTTAGAGAAAGCGAGAGAGAGAGAGAGAGAGAGAGAGAGAGAGAGAGAGAGAGAGAGAGAGAGAGAGAGAGAGAGAGAGAGAGATAACGAATGAGACAGTGAAAAAGAGCGAGAAAAAGTGAGATGAAGGTAGAGCGAGAAAGAAAACGAGAGGAAGAGAGATCGAGGGAGAGCGAAATATAGCCAGAGATTGAGAAAGAGAGAGAGAGAGAGAGAGAGAGAGAGAGAGAGAGAGAGAGAGAGAGAGAGAGAGATTGCGAGAAAGAGAGCTGGAGAACGAGAGAGAGAGAACAAAATAGAGTGAGAAAAAGCAAGAGAAAGAGAGAGAGAGAGAAAGAGAGAGAGAGAGAGAGAGAGAGAGAGAGAGAGAGAGAGAGAGAGAGAGAGAGAGAATCAGAGAGATGGCGACAGAGATCGATTAAGAAAAAGAGACGTAGCGTGATCGAGAGAGAGAGAGAGAGAGAGAGAGAGAGAGAGAGAGAGAGAGAGAGAGAGAGAGAGAGAGCACATATACATCATTATCTGTTTGTGTTATTAAATGTCTATCCATTTGTCCTTGGTATTGTTGGCTAGTGAAGACAAGAAGAGATCTGCAAATTGTTCTTGACTCAACACAACTCAACTTTATTAAATTATCTTGACTCAACTCAACTCTACTTTATTAAATTGTTCTAGACTCAATCAACTCGACTTTATTAAATTGTTCTAGACTCAACTCAACTCGACTTTATTAACTACACGTAAATGACAATGTTCCAGGCTTGAGATGTTGAGGTAAACGGTGCGAGACCTATATGTGTATAGACACCTGGGCATCCAGTAGGTGATGTGGACAATAAACCAGCGGCCGCCTGCACGTCCCACCACATTTACCGGTACCTGCCTTGGCTGCGTAGACCGGCGTGGCCGGGCCACTTAGGGAAGCACAAGCCGTATCGTAGCGGATTCGAACATATTATCACCGGACCGAAAGACACTCGTTGTAACCACAGCGCATCGGCGGCTCTCATTTTACTATATACAGAGTGTATTTTTAATGGCTGTGCATTGTTTGAAAATATTGCCGGTTCAAGTTTTGTATTTGTCTATTATGTTGCATGAGTGATTACAAAGCTTGGATCGGCAATATTTTCAAACACTGCACAGTCATTAACCCTATACATTTTGCTTAAGCCGACAACGAGCAAGTCCCACAAGAAGCAGACGAAATCCCGTAAACTGATTAGAGAAATTAAACGCAGACAGTCAACATTATTTGGACACGTTATGAGAAGAAATAAATTAGAGAACTTGTTGACAACTGGCATGATTGAGGGGTGGAGAACAAGGGGAAGGCAGAGAAGTAAATATCTGGATGGCTTGGCTACGTGGCATGGTAGAATCAAGAACACGGGACTGATCCACGACTCTAGTGATCGTGTGAGGTGGCGAAACACTTATCAGCATGGCACATGACGATAAGCCCTAAACCAACTCCCACCAAGCCCTCCAGTCCTTAGCAATCCCACACAAATCTGGCCATGACCTCTCGCTATTATTCGTTCCTGCCTCTGCTTCTGTTATCTGAGTGTTTTATTGGGTCTTCCCAATTGCTGTAACGTTACCATTAAATATGTTTAGTGCGTTAAGTTTAATTTATTTTGTCTTCTACAAATTTCCCATGTCATCGGGTGGTATAATCTTATTTGCCCCTCTGCATTATTTATTATTTGTTGTCAAGCCATTTAAGTTTTTTCAATGTACATCTTTCTATGATTTCCTATTCTTCTATTGCCTAGTATTTCCCAAAAATACTCTACTTTCTTTACATTATCTCTTGACATTACTCGTTCTAGAGAACACGCTTCCTGAATCACCTACCTCAGCATCTCGTGTACTAGAAGGAGTAACAAAATAAGACATCACAAGTTGGAAAATCCGCTAACTGAAATTATCATTCAGTACCTTGCTGGCTGGCGTGGGCAAGCCTCTCCACAAATTACAATATCTGACATCTGGGTCAGTTCGTGTATTGACTCCCTTCCGTACCATGACACAAGACTGTCAATAATCTTTTCACGATGTCTTCCTCTATCTTTCTTTCCACAAATCTTTCCGGTTGTCACAACATGTTCTAGTTTTTGTCATCTCATAACGTGGCAAAATCAAAAACAAAAAAACAGGACTGCCTCTTTCTGATGTTTGTGATAAACTGTCTTTGCCACTCAGCTTCCCTTAAAACGTCCTGATTGCTCTTTTTGGCTGTCCAACTGACTGAAATATGATCTGTTATTCTATGCTGAACTCGTTGTCGTAACAGTTAAGGCGTTAGGTTGACAATGGTACAAGAGGGGTCGGGTAAGAGTGCGATATTATCTCTCGTTGTTCGCTATGAGAGGAAAGCTTGATCACTTATTGCTCTATTCACTCAGGTCCAACTAAATGTGATGCTCCTAACTAACATTTCACATGCCCGCAGCCATGTTTCTGATCCGGGACTCGCTTGTTTCTCTCTTTCTGTATGAATACAAATGCTGGGAATATACCGGATGATTGTAAAGTCTCACTACACTGTGTGTGTAGAACAAATTTGAAAGATGAACGCATGATGTCATCAAAAAATGTACTCCACAGTCCATCGTGAAGCAATATGCAGCGAATGGGTGTCGTCTGCTGGAGTAATTCTTTTTACTCCAAACAGAATGGTATTATCAAAGAAGGAAAAAAATTATTCACATTTCTTCTACATACAAAGTGTCGTGAGAGACATACCGAGAAGGGTTAACCTGGTCAACAAACGCCCGCAGAGATCGAATTAGTCGCCCGAATTACGCAAAAATCGCAGCTTATCAACGCAATTAACACAAAAAAACAAAATATCGAATTTTTTTGTTAAACTTCGCTCGCTTTGAACTCAAACATAGTCCACACACGTGATAGTACTTCTAGTGCACTGGACTGGTTTTAGCGTGAGGATTAACTGTCCCTAGTCTAGTCTAGTTTAGTCTAATCGACGGATCAACATCACGGCACACCCGTGTAACCCATTAGTGCACGGTTCTACTCCTAACTCACGCCTGAATCCGGAGAATTTCAGCTCAGTGCAACGGCGAGGATCCTGAAATACTTTGGGTTGATATTTAGCTCGAAATTTTGCCCTGGCAGCGCCGTTAGGCTACTCTTTTTCGATTTCCAACTAGCAAGGATTTTTTTTATGCGTGCGCAACACTACGCACGGACGTCCGATCTCACTACCCAGAGACCAGGGAAAATTTTTGTTACTAGAAGTCCACGTGAAAAAATCCCGGCCCTCACCGAGGCTTGAACTCGGGACCTCCATCACTCGAGGCGGACACCACTAATACCAGTGGCCCTCACCATCAGAAAAACCCACTCCGACTTTAGAGGTACTTGTAATTTACCTCCCCATGTCGAAGATGGGATGTCGACATTTTTAGTCCGACTCACCGGTGTCATGATACCACGATAGTAGGGCTTAGGCATACTAATATTCGTGTTGTCAGGACACAAGATAGGTACTGTTGTGAATGGCTGGTTGGGCTATTACAATGTTATCAATCAGGACACAGATAGTTGTGTTGGGACGATGATTCCTCACCTTGCCCAGATTATATTATGACTAATTGGTTCTCTTGTTGTTGAGGGAACTGAGTAATGAGTGACGGTTTATAATGTGATACTTTGACTCTAACATTCTTCTGTCATATACATGACGAATCACAGAGTGACACATTAACTGCAAGCACTGAACAAAAACGCCGTAGTTTTATGTGTTCTATTGTTGCACTGATACGTTTACAATATTTCACATCTATTGTCATGCATCAATCTAATTCTCAATCACTTTTACTTTAAAACACTTCTATAATAACAATATTAAAATACATAAAGATGGTTGCGACACTAACGTCACAATTAACCACAACCAGCGAGTCTCGACCAGTCTGTCTTCGACAACAGTCGCCGCTCTGAGTGCCCGGATTAGGAGGGACCTTTCTCTCCTGGCGATTGTCAGAGCGTGCTTCTCGCTGTAAGGCAGTGCACATGATTCGATGTGATCAGAGCTCACATTTCAGCTCATGAAACTGGTGTAGGCGTTGAACCGGTTACCTCGGCATCAACACACTTGGAGTTTAAGAAGAAAAAGAATAAGAGCAGGAGGGGAAAGGATGGGAAGAAAAAGAAGACGAAGAAGTAAAAGAAGAGGAGGAGAAGAAGCAGGGGGAGGAGGAGAAGAAGAAGAAAAAGAAGATGAAAGAAAAAGAAGAAGAAGCAGCAGCAGCAGCAGCAGCAACAACAACAACAGCAGCAACAACAACAACAACAACAACAACAACAACAACAATAACAATAACAACAATAACAACAACAACAACAACAACAAAACAACAACAACAAGAGTACTGAAATAATGAAGACACCGGTGGCAATGTATGTCTGTATTTTAAGACGAATGGCGAGAATGTCCTGGACTGAGAAGAAAGCTCACAATGACGCGTTAAACTCGCTCACTCCTTCAAACCTGAAACCTTCGCAGGGTTAGCACAGGCTCTGGACGACAATCAACCCCTAGAGGAACATTCAGTCAGGTTGCCCCTGGTACTATTAACGTGGGAGCTCTTCAGTGGCTACTGAAGAAAGAGACTGACCACGCATGAGGATATCCCGAGTACAGTGGTATTTCAAAGCTGTAAGGAAAATGGAGATGGGGTTTTGGGATATATGAACAAAAGAGGTGAATTAGAGAACTTAGCATTGGACGGGAAATAAGTACCCGACGATCAAAGGTAGACACAGAAGAGGTGAAATAGAGAACTTGGCATTGGAGGGGAAATAAGTTCAAAACAAGCAAAGGAAGACACAGAAAGGGTGAAATAGAAAACTTAGCTTTGGACAGGAAATAAGTACAAAACGAGCAAAGGAAGACACAGAAGAGGTACATTTAAAGTTTAAACATTAGTGCAAATAATAATAATAATAATAATAATAATGATAATAATAATCATAATAATAATAATAATAATCATAATCATCATCATCATCATCATCATCATCATCATCATCATCTCATCTCATCGTGTTCCTCTTGTACATTGCGGTGTCGAGGTGAAGTATAAACAGCGGGAGAGTGCCCACTTATGGGCTTCATGTATCCATAGTCCATGATGATGATAATAATAATAATAATAATAATAATAATAATAATAATAATAATAACAACAACAACACCATATTCATCAAAAGAATAATTAACAGAGGAACGGAGAGTCATGGTCGCCGATGCCTGACTCCAGACTCACCACCCGAAGCAGACCATATTCCAGAACATGCCGTCGAAGATAAGGGCAGAGTGATACAATAGCATTCGAAAACAGGAGAGGACGCATATATACTAGTTTCGTTACATTCTTAGATGAAAACACTTTGTCAAGCCCAAAAGACATTTCGAAAATTTACAAGGCTTCAACTGTCATAGACCTCGGTGAGTTAGGGCCCCTTCTCGACGCTTTATTGGAATTTCCAGCCTGAGTGAATATGAACGGAAATTAAAAAGAACTGTAACCATTCAAGGCGAACAGTAAATGGAAAAGAGGGAATGGTTGTTTATTGGCTAAATGTCTGAATAGAATCAATCTCTAAGGAGACGCGACCCTGTTTGGAGTTCAGCCGTCGCAGATCAGGTTAACTTTGAACGGGCGGTGTCATAACTAGTGCGGAGAATATCACTTCGTTTTTTTTTTCCCTTCTCTTCTTCTGGGGAGGGGGGGGGGGGGGGGGGGGGTTGCTAGCGTAAGAAACAAAATTGGGACACGCATGATTGATCTGTTTATCGATCCGTGCCTGGGATCTGGAATGTGAAGAGTGTTAAACATAGAGATAGGATTGCCCTATTAGGGCTGTCGCATAAACGCGAACGCTAGTTGATATATGTCTTGGTTCGAAAACCACAGTCGTGAATAGTGATAATTCTGTGGATCGTATAAAATCATCATCATCAGGTGCCAGTCGATAATGCATGGGCGAGCGTTGTTCGCCAGCTCACACGATCGCTTGAGTTTGGGATCAGATATGTTTTCTTGTCCCGATTATTCAATTTGGTAAGTCATCTAGGTAGTTATCTCTTTATCGTTTTTCTGCTTTACTCCCTTCAAATTTACCAGTTGTCACTAAGTTTTACCGTTTATCCCCCTCCCTAACCGTTCAACCTAGCACACTGACTCTATCTAATCTTTGTAATCAACTTCCGGTTTCCATAGCTACTTAATTAGGTACGTCTTGGCCAGTGAGGAAGCAAACTATTTCCCTCATGTCATATAGGCGATGCATAGAAACAATGGCGGGCGGGCTACGATGTTGATAGGGAACTGCGCTGGTCGTGTCGTGAGTACGGTAGGACGCGGGTTCCTTGCCTGGGCTCGTCGCTGGTAAAGAGAGAGAAAGATTGGCCACCTACTCCTTCCCGCTCTCAGGTCTACGAAATATGATTGTGGTATCACATCACAGACTCATAGTAGGAAACTGATTCGGGATAAAAGACAGGGGAAAAGAATAGTAACAATGAATTATCTATCAACTCACACATAACACACAATATCGTCCTATTGCAGTTCCAAATTAAACTGTTTATACACTCAATACCGTCCTATTTCAGTACCAAATTAAACTCTTTATACACTAAATACCGTTCTACTGTAGTACCAAATTAAATTCTTTATATACACAATCCCGTCCTACTGTAGTACCAAATTAAACTGTTTATACACACAACACAGTCCTACTGTAGTAGCAAATTAAACTGTTTGTCCTGTTAATTTCCCGAGAGAAGACTGGAATCAACAAGCACATCTTTAAACTTATTATCTGTTGGGATTATTGACTGACTTTGGTCTACACTCCTCTCTTCTGTCTTCCATTCCATATATCTATTCTTTCTCTCTCCTCTATTATTCCCTCAACACATACTCCGACAACAGTTCCTTTCAACGATAAGATAAAAGATTTATTAATAAAAACTATGTCTGGTGTATGTATGGATATTGTCTATGTAGTTGGTATGTTCTTCTAGTGTGGTTGCCAGATATGAACTCTGAATGTCTATCAGCGTTGTTGCTTCTCGCCCTTTCATTCTTCAAGATCACAGGACAGCACATCAAACAGGACAGAGCTCACCCGGATGATCCGTATGCTTGCATCTAATGGTAAATCCGGATTGTTTGAAACAAAAAAAACTGTTCACCACAGAGTCAGGTACCGTAAATAAAAGTCCCGTAAGTTTATGAATGCTCCTGAATCTGTTTCATGACGGTAGGTATCAACATCGAAAAACCACCACATCGCAACAGTTCTTCCATAGTCTTTTATACTATTACTGTTGGCTTGTCTCTTATTTCTCTTTATATTTTACAATACGTATATAGTTGTAAGTATCCTGCTTGCACAGTTTAAAATCCTTCCTTTTAAGGGTTTTGTGGTATATTCGTTTGAGCATACAGTGTTCTGTATTTTATTTAACTTATTTCTTTCTCATCGTAAAATATGTTCATATTCGTTTGGTTCCATGTAAGTACTTTTATTTGTTCAAGGGTATTCCTCTTCATCTCTTCTCTGCTTTCACTAGGAGAGTGGAACCTTATTAGGCATCTATGTTCCTGGAATCGAAATAACACTTAGCGAATAACACACTATATCCCCCTCTTTCCATCATTAGGGACGTGTATTTCTATTCCCACTCAAGAACATATCTCCTTCAGGTCAGTTTGGAACACACACTAAACTTACACAAAGAATCGACCCTCTTTATATCGGTCATTTTTGCCGCATAGTCCTGGACATTGCTGGACACCTCACATCCAGACTGCATTATCATTGTTAGTGGAAAATTACAGATCTGAAACTTTTCCGTTATTAATACATCCAGACCGCAAGATGCTATCCAATAATGCTGTCTGCCTTTGTCGCAAACCAATTTTTCCACGCGACAGTTTACCTGTACTGTTGGCCTCCTTCTGGGTCTTGACCTAGAAACACATGCGCCCGGTCACTCCTTTGTCCGTTACCCCCACTGCTTCACTTGTTAACCCTTCCTCCACCTCTGGTCAGTCGGTGTATGCAGTCGTCCATCTGGGAATCGTTAACTCTCAGTATTCCACGACACTGTTTATACACACAATACTGTCCTATTTGTTGTACCAAATTAAACTGTTTATACACACAATACCGTCCTACTGTAGTACCAATTTAACCTGTTTATACATACAATACTGTCCTATTGTTGTACACAATTAAACTGTTTATACACATAACACCGTCCTACTCTATTACCAATTAAATATTTATACACACAATACTGTCCTATTTGTTGTACCAAATTAAACTGTTTATACACACAATACCGTCCTACTGTAGTACCAATTTAAACTGTTTATACATACAATACTGTCCTATTTGTTGTACACAATTAAACTGTTTATACACATAACAAAGTCCTACTCTATTACCAAATTAAATATTTATACACACAATACTGTCCTATTTGTTGTACCAAATTAAACTGTTTATACACACAATACCGTCCTACTGTAGTACCAAATTAAACTGTTTATACACATAACACCATCCTGCTGTATTACCAAATTAAACTGTTTATACACATAACACCCTCCTTCTGTATTAGTTATTACCAAATTAAACTGTTTATACACATTACACCGTCCTCCTGTAGTACCAAATTAAACTGTTTATCATTTATTACTGCTAAAGCGTACAGGCCTTACCATAGAGTGAAGAAATGCAACTTAAGACTAAATATCATGGCAGGGCAGGACCAGGCTCTAAGCCTTTGTCGGCAGCTGGTCTATGATCGAAGCTCAAACAGGCGGACAGTTATAACTGATCCGGCAGCTTCTGCAGCTGGTCTTGTTCCGTGTGTAAGCCTGTCTTCCGGTCCCAAACATGAAGGATTGGCCGTTCAGCTGTTAGGGGTCGGGAGTGTTTATGGTTGTGGCTACAGTTTGCTTACGTATTTTCCTTATGTTGGACTAGTAGTGCATGGTTCGTCGCCCTGCTACTGAGTTGAGTGCGTGGAGCGACACTGTGAGCTGTGAATTTCGTCGGAGTGCTTTTACATTTGTCCGCGGTTGTTTGTAGCATAAACTGCATGTTAAAAAAAAAAAAAAATAACTGCCGGCCGGTCGCTGAACTAATTGGGTGGCCTTATGCAGTAATGTGTGGCTTCTGGTTTTCTAGTGACCGCCGCTTTCATCGACGATGTACTGTATTATTTGTGGCAGACTTTTGTGTTGGCATTCTGGCAGCGGCATCATGCTCATTATACCTGTGCGGACTGTTGGTTTATCAAGACTTCTGTCTGTTCCACTTTTCACATGGGACAGTGAGGGACATTTTGTGTGATATTCATTGGCACAGGAACACAGCATAATGAAGTGACCCTTTGTCGTGAAGTTGGAACCGCGACTAACTAACTAACTTCTGGAGTAAACTAGAGTTGCAACTATTCGAGCCAATCTTGGTGGAGTTTGGTCAATTTGACGCGTGGTGTGAGCTAATCTCAGAGGTGCACGGACATTGAAGATTTTATGTAAAAAGATAAATATCATATGTGGAGTAGTGTATACCATATTACTCAGAGGTCGTGGGTTGTAAGCATGCGCTGGATCTTTTCTCCAAGACACTCTGGTGTGGTTGGAAATGAACAGGCAGACAGATTGCCTGGTGCTGCATCATTGGGGGTGGTTTGATGCATGATAAGGCAGGTGTGGTGAAGGCCCTCTGGGAGCAAGCGAATGCTGCAGAAAAACAAGATTACTATCATGGTCTATAGAGAAGGCAGCAGCAAGGGGCGGTCAGAGGTTCTGAACAGTCGTCACTCAGAGGTAAAACCAGACGGACATATAATTATAGTGCGCCATTAGTTCTGGAACTCTTCGCTGGCTATAGAAGATGAAGACTGGCCGCTTATGGGAATGCCGCGAGTGCAGTGATGTCGGTTCTTGACTCAACTCAACTCAACAACAGATAAATATATAACTGATCAAAACCTTGGGACACACTACCCTTGGTCTGTGAGCGTCAATCCGACAGCGAACCAACGACATCAGAGCGGCAGGTAAACTGCTGGACCACGCGTCCACATCCAACAATTATCCACACTTTTCATTCTTTTCAGTCATAACCCACTTTTATTCCAGTCATGACCCACAGTGTATTCCAGTCATGACCCACATTGTATTCCAGTCATGGCCGACGCAGTATTCCAGTCATGACCCATATTGTATTCCAGTCATGACCCACATTGTATTCCAGTCATGGCCCACGCAGTATTCCAGTCATGACCCACATTGTATTCCAGTCATGACCCACAATGTATTCTAGTCATGGCCCACGTAGTATTCCAGTCATGGCCCACATTGTATTCCAGTCATGGCCCACATTGTATTCCAGTCATGGCCCACATTGTATTCCAGTCATGGCCCACGCAGTATTCCAGTCATGACACATTGTATTCGAGTCATGACCCACTTTGTCTTCCATCATGACCCACTTTGTCTTCCAGTCATGACCCACTTTGTCTTCCAGTATTGGCCCACATTGTATTCCAGTCATGACCCACTTTGTCTTCCAGCCATGGCCCACTTTGTCTTCCAGTCTTGACCCACGCAGTATTCCAGTCATGACCCACATTATATTCCAGTCATGGCCCACATTGTATTCCAGCCATGGCCAACGCAGTATTCCAGTCATGACCCACATTGTATTCCAGTCATGACCCACTTTGTCTTCCAGTCATGACCCACTTTGTCTTCCAGTCATGACCAACTTTGTCGTCCAGTCATGACCCTCATTGTATTCCAGTCATGGCCCACTTTGTCTTCCAGTCATGACCCACTTTGTCTTCCAGTCATGGCCCACATTGTATTCCAGTCATGGCCCACATTGTATTCCAGTCGTGGCCCACATTGTATTCCAGTCATGACCCACATTGTATTCCAGTCATGGCCAACGCAGTATTCCAGTCATGAACCTCATTGTATTTGAGCCATGACCCACTTTGTTTTCCAGTCAAAGAACTAACCCAGGTTTGAAGTAAAAAAAAATCTTTAACTCGAGAAATAAGAAAGAACACAAGAAAGGACAAAAATCAATATATACAAGATTGCTGTACCAGAATAGAGCAATATCATAAGACTGGAAGAGATTATGAAATGTTCAAAGAAATGAAGTTATTGACAAGAAATGTTCAACCTCAATTGAATGTTATCTGTGACAAGATGGGAAATGCCTTAACAGAATCTAGACAAATTCTAGAAAGATGGCAGGAGTACTGCAGTGGAATGTATGATATGAGTGACAGTGAGGATATGAATGAGATACATGAGCCAATGACAGCAGAGACAGAACCTGAACTCTCATTAGATGAAATTGCTTGGGCTATAAAGAACCTGAAGAATGGTAAATCACCTGGATGTGATGAGATACCAGCTGAACTAATTAAAGCGGGAGGAGAAGAAAGCATACACATATATCATGCATTATGTACAAAGATTTGGAAATATGGTATATGGCCAAAAGATTGGAAGAGAACTATCTTCATTCCAATATTTAAAAAGGGCAACCTGAAATTATGCACCAACTATAGAACTGTTGCCCTGATCAGTCATGCAAGTAAAATTCTACTAACAATCATAATGGGAAGACTGATGAGAAAATGGAAGAAGAAATTAACGTCGTTCAAGCTGGATTTAGACAAGGAAGAGGAACAAGAGATCATATTCTCAATATGCGTTTAATAATAGAGAAGTGCAGAGAATTTAATGTAAACCTATTCTCATGTTGTGTGGATTATTCAAAGGCATTTGACTGCGTACAACATCAGAAACTTTCGGAAATCATGAGGAATATGGGCTTTCCATCACATGCAGTACAACTCATAAAAATGCTCTATCTAGACCAACAAGCAAGCAGTTAGAATAGATGGCGAGACATCAGATTGGTTTGACATCAAGCAAGGAGTCCGTCAGGGCTGTGTGCTGTCACCCTATTTGTTTAACCTGTAAGCCGAAAATATAATGAGAAATGTAAGAGATGATATAAACAGGGAGCCATATGATGCCCTAAATATCGGCGGTCACGACATACCAGAGATTCGATATGCTGATGATACAGTATTACTATCCACAACACAGAATGGCATAGAAAACCTAATAGCCTCAACCCAATTGAATAGTGAAAATCACAACTTATATCTTAACATAGCAAAAACAAAGATAATGCATACAGATAAAACTACTATGGGAAAGAAATATACATTAATGGGAGAAAATTGAATGTGGTGGAAAATTTTGAATATCTTGTGTCATTGATTATTAATAACGGTCACACAATGAAAGAAATTAAACCGCTACTATCCATTGCTCTTCAAAGACTAAAACAGGTGAATAAATTATGGAGTGGGACAGACAGAACTACAAAAATTAGATGTTTAAGAGGACGCATCTTTCCCATTGCAACATACGCCTGTGAGACATGGACACTTACTAAACAAGCTGAACAGCGCATAAACGATTTTGAATATAAATGTTATAGACGAGTTCTGAGAATATCTTGGGTAAAGAAAAGAACAAATGCATCCATACTTCAAGAGTTGAATATTGATGAGGGTTGGCTATTAAAGACTATAAAACAAAGAAAATTGAAATATTTTGGTCACTTGAAACGTCACGAAAGTTTGGAGAGAACAATAATGGAAGGATATATGCCTGGGAAGAGAGGAAGAGGAAGGCCAAAGAGAAGATGGGTGCAGGATGTGGCGGATGATCTCCAGATGGGTGTATCAGACGCGGGACATCTTGCTTGTGATCGAGAAGTTTTCCGGAAGGTTGTTATGGGAGCGAGGTTCTGCAAAGGACATGCTACTGAATGAATGAATGAATGAATGAATGAATGGATACAGAGTAAGGGGAAGACCATGTAAAAGATGGAGTGGTGGTATCAAGAACAACCTTGGAGAAATGAATGCCAACCTACAAAGTGCATTTATATCTCCCACTAACACTTCACAGGCGTAGATGGAGGAAGAGAAGAAGAGGAAGAAGAAGAAATAGAAGAAGAAGAAGCTTCAATATCTTATTTAAACCTCTTTAGAGTCAAACATTTACAAATTTTCATCAACAATAGCGTGGAATCAAAAGAGGTAAGCTGTCCACAGTCAAGGACTACAAGAGTTACTATACACATGTTGGTTTGTTACTAGTCGGTACATCGGTGGCGTTGGTGTGATGGTTGCAATGAATGAATCATCAAAACACCAGAAGTTGGAGGTGATCTTTACCAAAACACGAGAAGTTGGAGGTGATTTTACCAAAACACGAGAAGTTGGAGGTGATCTTTACCAAAACACGAGAAGTTGGAGGTGATCTTTACCAAAACACGAGAAGTTGGAGGTGATCTTTACCAAAACACGAGAAGTTGGAGGTGATCTTTACCAAATCACGAGAAGTTGGAGGTGATCTTTACCAAAACACGAGAAGTTGGAGGTGATCTTTACTAAAACACGAGAAGTTGGAGGTGATCTTTATCAAAACACGAGAAGTGGAGTGATCTTTACCAAAACACGAGAAGTTGGAGGTGATCTTTACCAAAACACGAGAAGTTGGAGGTGATCTCTACCAAAACACGATCACGCGTAACGAAATGGGTGTTGTGGTCAAAGCCTTCGTCAGCACACGCAGACACATACACACACACACACCACACACACGCAGACACACACACACACACACGCAGACACACCACACACACACACACAGACGCACGCACGCACGCAAACACGTAAACATGCACAGCACACGCAACCCCCCTCCCCCCATCTTCCCCTCACCCCCACCCCCATATGCATTTCTGATACCGATTTACCTCCGTGTCATGCTGTCCATCATCTTCTCTCTTGGTCTTCCCCTGCTTCTCCTCCACGCCAGCTTCTCCGTTGTCACGACATACCCCAGCTTTCCCCTTCTCATGGCATTGTCAAAGAATGTGAACTGTCTCCTTCTGATGCCAGTAACTAGGTCTCTTTCTGCGTTAAATTCCTTCAATATATCTTTATTGCTCTTTCTATCTGTCCACGGTGTTATCACCATACTTCTATACAAACCACTTCTCTGCAGCTTCCACATAATTCCACCACTTGCCTGCTATTTGTCCATGATTCGCACCCGTACATCAGAATTAGCTCTAAAGAACTCGTCTTCACCTGGACTGACAAAGAGAAAGTGCAGAGATAATCCATCTTGTGAACTGCCGCCTTGTTACTATGCTCCATACATTTCTGTAGACTTCGAGTAGTGGATGAATATCACTATATGTGTTTTAATGTAGGGTGCATTTTTAATGACTGTGCAGTGTTTGTGAAAATATTGCCGGTCCAAGTTTTGTATTCACCCTCTGTACAGTCCATGCAACATAATAGGTAAATACAACACTTGGAACGGCAATATTTTCAAACACTGCGCAGTCGTTAAAAATACACCCTATAGTTCTCCCGTTGTTCGCGTTCGCTCGCTTAAAAAGTCGCTAAAAAGTCGACAGGGTCGACTTCAATGCACCGGGTTTTTATCCCATATGGCTCGGTCTCTTTCCGCAGCGCGGAAAGCGTCGCACAAAGCACGAACTCCGCAGCTCTAGCGACGACCCACGGGAGTATCTGAAAATTTTCACTCGTAAACCGAAGGGTGCGGCCCGGAATCGAACCAACAACCTTCGGAGCCCGAGTCAAACGGCTTGACCACTTCGCCACAGAGACTCCACTCGCGTTCGCTAGCGTTGAACTCAAGCGTAGTTCATACACATGCTACTATTTCTAGTCCATTGAACTGATTTTGGCGCGTGGATTAGCTTTCCCTATTACTGGTGTCCCTCGCCATCCGGCGAACCCACTCCGTCTTCAATGATACTTGTAATCTACGTCTACAAGTCAAGGACGAGAATTCAACATTTTAGTCCAACTGACCGATGTATGGGTTGAACCCACATCCTCGGCATCAGCACACCGGATGTTTAAGAGCGAGCGCTCTTATGCATTGCCGGCTCTGCGGCGAAGGAGTAACGGAGGCAATTCGTAATCCCGCATACCGCGTTTGAAACACAGCTGCGAGCGATTTTACAGCCTTGCGTTTATTTTTCATATAGTAGTATAATTACCGGTCGTTCAGAAAGCAATTGGAAATTATTCAATAGAAATTAAATCTCAAACCGCCAGAAAATGCTGGGGTTGACTGGGCGGTCCTGTAAAGGATATGCAAATAACATTTTTTTTTCCAGATCCATTCGGCCATGTTAACCTACATTTCTTCCATTTAACTGGTTTCGTTTGTTGTGGTTTTCCAGAAAATAGCCAATGAGCGGGAGAAGTTACAGAGACCACAAAGCCAAGCCTGTAAGCCAATCTGTTATGTTGTGTATTTCTGTTTGTTGTGTGTGCATTTGTTGTTTATTGTCTGTTGTTGTTTGTTTATATCATTGTCATCAGACGGAGAGTCTCAGTGGCCAAGTGGTTACGCCTCCTGCCTCGTTCTCCGAAGGTTGTGGGTTCTTCTTCTTCTGCTGCGTTCATCCGGAGTTTTTTTCGGACGTGATTGCGTTGTGCCTGTTTACAGCAGAGCTGCGTTCTTGCGCCGTTAGGACCGACACATCCGACTTCTGCGGGCATTTGTTGACCGGGTTAGCCTTCCCGGGGGTTGTGGGTTCGATTCCGGGCTTCTTCGATCGGTTCACGAGTGCAACGTTCTCGGAGACTCCTGGGGGTTGTTGCTGGAGCTACGGAAGTCGTGCTTAGTGCGGTGCTTTCGACAGGCCCTCCTGCGGTATCATCATCCAGTACCTTGCCGACTGACGTGTACGATCATGCCTCTGACAAAATTATGATCAATTCGTGTGTTGACTCCCTTCCGTGCCACGACACAAGACTGTCATTAATTTCTAACACTGTCTTCCTCTATCTCTATTTCCGCAAATATTTCCGGTTGTCACAACACGTTTTAGTTGTTGACTTCTCATAACGTGGCCAAAACGATGACTGCCTCTATGTGGGATAAAACCAGATGCAATTAAGCCGATTATCGCGCCTTTCAAGCCTTTCTAATTGTCATCAGAATTGAACAGAGACCCGGGGGGGGGGGGGGGGGGGGGGCTGCATATAGTTGTTAAAATCACAAATACTGAAGTATTGGAAAGATCAGGTTGTGCGATGGTTTGTTCCATTCTGTCTTCGTAGACCTAGATGGACATAACACTTTAGGAGAATGGATGATGGTAGAATACTAACGGACATCTTTTGTGTGTGTGTGGTGAATTACAGATGGGTAAGAGATCTCAGGATCGGCGTCTATTACTATGCAAAGATGTGTGTAAGCGGGACATGATTGATACAGGCTTTGATAATGCACATTGAGAGCAAATCGCCGCTGAACGTGTTGCATGGAGGATAAATATCAGAAATGGAATAAAGACAAAGGAGAAAATTATTGCAGATAGGTCACACACTGATTGCGTGAACATGACCATGTGTTCATATGCAACCATTGTGGACAAACATTTACAGCGCGAATTAGCCTTATCAGTCACATTTGCTACCGCCATGGGTTGTAGTTATTATGCCTTTGTGAAGCACAGTGTAACATGACGGCAAAGGTGCCAATGAATGAATGAATGAATGAGTTAATTGTTATATTTATTTAATTATCGAATTATTTTTGCATGTTCATCTACAGCGGACAACGGCAAGGATGAGCAAATTAAACTCCATAAAGCCGAGTTAAGGAGACAGGAGTTGCTTGATCAAATTCAAGTAAGTCATTACATACATTTATGATCTCATAGAATACAAATAATTGTAATCAACGATTCATATGAAACAAGGGACACAATAAGCAAACATCCCAACACGTCCAATAACAATAGAAATGTTGTTTTTTTTTTTGGGGGGGGGGGGGGGGGGAATTCAAAGAATATTATGGGGGAGGGGGATGGGTTATAAAAATAAATGACAAATTAATTCAGGAAAAAAATTTAAATCGTCAATTCATTCGAGAAATTAAAAGTAGACCGCTAAGATTGTTTTGGGTACTTTATGTTGACAAATAAAGTAGAAATTTTGACGACAGCTGACACAAATGATGAGCAGAGAGGTAAAAGAAGACAAAGAAAAACAATGCCTGGATGGTTGGCCAGATGGCATAATAAGGAGAAGGACTTGGTTCAAGGCTCTAGTGATCACATGTGATGGCGAAACAACTACCGCATGGCACATGATGATAATTATGAAGACACTCAAAATATTTAGACACATAGTAAATAGAGTCCTTGGAATGTTCAGTGTTATGGCTTCACATATTCTAGGTGACGATATATGAGGCAGTGTGACTAATTTTTTTTCCCTCAGACAGATCCATGAAAATTGATTGGTGCCCGTTTTTTTTTTTAAGGCGCAGTCTGCTCCGTAGCGGTAAGGGTGGGAAAATATAACACTTATACTTCTGCTTGAGATTAAACCCAGGCGATTGTCGTGCTTGACAAGCGCACTAACCATTATCATTGATGAGTATAGCTGTATAAAACTTCTTCAAGCCAGTTCAACTCATCGTTTCAGCATTCAATAGTGGGCTGAAAACTGGTTCAAAACTTGCTTCTGTTCCAATCTGATTGGCTGATTGCTGAGACAGAAAAATATCTGATAGCTGTGGAATTTTGTGGTTTCTGGGGAAAATATAAAGAATACCATGGACAGGCAGAAAAATCAATGAGCAAGTCATACAAGCAACAAATGAAAATCGTAAACTGATTAGAGAAATTACACGTAGACAGTCACAATTTTTTGTCACGCTATGAGAGGAAATAAACTGGAGAACTTTGTGACAACTGGAAAGATCGAGGGAAAAAGAACAAGGGGAAGGCAGAAAAGTAAACACTTGGACGGCTTGGCCACGTGGCATGGTCGAGACAAGAACACAGAGCTGGTCCACGACTCAGGACATAACCAGGTCATTATTGGGACATAACCAGGTCATTATTAGGACATAACCAGGTCATTATTAGGACATAACCAGGTCATTATTAGGACATAACCAGGTCATTATTAGGACATAACCAGGTCATGACTAGGACATAACTAGGTCATTATTAGGACATAACCAGGTCATGACTAGGACATAACCAGGTCATGATGGGGCACAGCACATACAGACTGCCTGAGACAAGGCCTAGGCTGGTAATTTTTCCGTCACAGGATTGAGGTGTTCCGCCGACAACCGACTCCAACATATAATCTCCAGAAATGAAGATTTCATTGACAGGATGAGAGACGCGGGCACAGAGATACACTCAGCCATCTGCCTGGGAAGTAAATTCGACCGGCTTGAAATTGAGTACAGCAACCACCCAGTGCTATTTTGGTCTATACAAACATGGGTCTACCACCATATATCATATACGATTTATGGCGTGTAAATGGGTCTTTTAATTTACTGACATTATTTTCCTGTGACGTTTTTATGCTCCTGGGTGCTTTAGTGCGTCCTGCAAATCTACGTCTTTCCTACGACTTCTAGTCAGTCAGTCAATTAGTCGCTGTTCCAACTTCACGGCAAAGGGTAGCCTCATAATGCTCCGTTCCTGTGTGGTTCCGTTCCAATGGCTTCTGTAAGTCCTAATTAATAATTATAATGTTTACAGAGAGAGCAGATCGCCGAGGGACGACCTCGAACACGCACCCCCAGGAAACGATTATCAGCCTCTTCATTATCCAGACGGTCACTTCCGGACATCAAGAATAAATACTACTATTTTGGTTACCACGGCAACAACCCAGGTAATGTTCCCATAAGCCGTTATAGTCTGTTAGTTCTTGGTCTTTCCTCTTCTTTCGTAGAGTGTAAGGGTACATTACTGAATAGTCTTCCCTCTTCTATCTTAGAGTATATGGGTATATTACTGAGTAGTCGTCCCTCGTCTATCTTAGAGTGTAAGGGGGTATATTACTGAGTAGTCGTCCCTCGTCTATCTTAGAGTGTAAGGGGTATATTACTGAGTAGTCGTCCCTCGTCTATCTTAGAGTGTAAGGGGTATATTACTGAGTAGTCGTCCCTCGTCTATCTTAGAGTGTAAGGGGTATATTACTGAGTAGTCGTCCCTCTTCTATCTTAGAGTGTAAGGGGTATATTACTGAGTAGTCGTCCCTCTTCTATCTTAGAGTGTAAGGGGTATATTACTGAGTAGTCGTCCCTCTTCTATCTTAGAGTGTAAGGGGTATATTACTGAGTAGTCGTCCCTCTTCTATCTTAGAGTGTAGGGGTGTAATGGTATATTACTGAGTAGTCGTCCCTCTTCTATCTTAGAGTGTAGGGGTGTAATGGTATATTACTGAGTAGTCGTCCCTCTTCTATCTTAGAGTGTAAGGGGTATATTACTGAGTAGTCGTCCCTCTTCTATCTTAGAGTGTAAGGGGTATATTACTGAGTAGTCGTCCTCTTCTATCTTAGAGTGTAAGGGGTATATTACTGAGTAGTCGTCCCTCTTCTATCTTAGAGTGTAGGGGTGTAATGGTATATTACTGAGTAGTCGTCCCTCTTCTATCTTAGAGTGTAGGGGTGTAATGGTATATTACTGAGTAGTCGTCCCTCTTCTATCTTAGAGTGTAAGGGTATATTACTGAGTAGTCGTCCTCGTCTATCTTAGAGTGTAAGGGGTATATTACTGAGTAGTCGTCCCTCTTCTATCTTAGAGTGTAAGGGGTATATTACTGAGTAGTCGTCCCTCTTCTATCTTAGAGTGTAAGGGGTATATTACTGAGTAGTCGTCCCTCTTCTATCTTAGAGTGTAAGGGGTTATTACTGAGTACGTCCCTCGCTATCTTAGAGTGTAAGGGGTATATTACTGAGTAGTCGTCCCTCGTCTATCTTAGAGTGTAAGGTGGTATATTACTGAGTAGTCGTCCCTCGTCTATCTTAGAGTGTAAGGGGTATATTACTGAGTAGTCGTCCCTCGTCTATCTTAGAGTGTAAGGGGGTTATATTACTGAGTAGTCGTCCCTCGTCTATCTTAGAGTGTAAGGGGGTACTATTACTGAGTAGTCGTCCCTCGTCTATCTTAGAGTGTAAGGGGTATATTACTGAGTAGTCGTCCCTCGTCTATCTTAGAGTGTAAGGGGTATATTACTGAGTAGTCGTCCCTCGTCTATCTTAGAGTGTAAGGGGTATATTACTGAGTAGTCGTCCCTCGTCTATCTTAGAGTGTAAGGGGTATATTACTGAGTAGTCGTCCCTCGTCTATCTTAGAGTGTAAGGGGTATATTACTGAGTAGTCTCCCTCGTCTATCTTAGAGTGTAAGGGGTATATTACTGAGTAGTCGTCCCTCGTCTACTTAGACGTGTAAGGGGTATATACTGAGTAGTCGTCCCTCTTCTATCTTAGAGTGTAAGGGGGTATTACTGAGTAGTCGTCCCTCGTCTATCTTAGAGTGTAAGGGGTATATTACTGAGTAGTCGTCCCTCTTCTATCTTGAGGTAAGGGGTATATTACTGAGTAGTCGTCCCTCTTCTATCTTAGAGTGTAAGGGGTATATTACTGAGTAGTCGTCCCTCTTCTATCTTAGAGTGTAAGGGTATATTACTGAGTAGTCGTCCCTCTTCTATCTTAGAGTGTAAGGGGTATTACTGAGTAGTCGTCCCTCTCTATCTTAGAGTGTAAGGGGTATATTACTGAGTAGTCGTCCTCTTCTATCTTAGAGTGTAAGGGGTATATTACTGAGTAGTCGTCCCTCTCTATCTTAGAGTGTAAGGGGTATTTACTGAGTGTCGTCTCGTTCTATCTAGAGTGTAGGGTTTAGAGTAGGTTTACTGGTAGTCGTCTCTATTTAGGAAGGGGTATTTATTTTGTAGTCGTCCTCTTCTATCTTAGAGTGTAGGGTGTAATTTATCTACTGAGTAGGTCCTCTTCTATCTTAGGTGTTTGGGTGTAATGGTATATTACTGAGTATCGTCCTCTTCTATCTTAGAGTGTAGGGTTAATGGTATATTACTGAGTAGCGTCTCTTCTATCTTAGAGTGTAGGGTAGTATGGTTTCCTATCTTCTTGGTGTAGAGTGTAAGGGGATATTACTGAGTAGTCGTCCCTCTTCTATCTTAGAGTGTAGGGGGTATATTATGAGTAGTCGTCCCTCTTCTATCTTAGAGTGTAGGGTGTATGGTATTCGGGAGTCGTCCTCTTCTATCTTAGAGTGTATGGTAATTACTGAGTAGTCGTCCCTCTTTTATTTAAAGGGTAGGGGGGAAATTTATTTCTGAGTAGTCGTCCCTTTCTCTTAGAGTGTAAGGGGTTATTACTGAGTAGTCGTCCCTCTTTATCTTAGAGTGTAAGGGTATATTACTGAGTATCGTCCCCCCTATCTTAGAGTGTAAGGGGTAATTTTGAGTAGTCGTCCCTCTTTTATCTTTGAGTGTAAGGGTATATTACTGAGTAGTCGCCCTCTCTATTTTGAGTGTAAGGGGTATATTTCTGAGTAGTCTCCTCTTTTATCTTAGAGTTAAGGGGAATTTTACAGGGGTAGTTTGTCCCTCTCTATCTTAAGTGTAAGGGGTATTACTGAGTAGTCGTCCCTCTCTATCTTAGAGTTAAGGGTTTAAATTTCTGAGTAGTCTCCCTCTTTTTATCTTTCGTGTGTTGACTCCCTTCCGTGCCACGACACAAGACTGTCATTAATTTCTACACTGTCTTCCTCTATCTCTATTTCCGCAAATATTTCCGGTTGTCACAACACGTTTTTAGTTGTTGACTTCTCATAACGTGGCCCAAAACGATGACTGCCTCTACTGTGGGATAAAACCAGATGCAATTAAGCCAATTATCGCGCCTTTCAAGCCTTTCCTAATTATCATCAGAATTGAACAGAGACCCTGGGGGTGGGGGGGGGGGGGGGGGGGGGGGGGGGGGGGGGGGGGGGGGCTGCATATAGTTGTTAAATCACAAATACTGAAGTATTGGAAAGATCAGGTTGGTGTGATGGTTTGTTCCATTCTGTCTTCGTAGACCTAGATGGACAGGACACTTTAGGAGAATGGATGATGGTAGAATACTAACGGACATCTTTTTTTTTTTTTTGGGTGGATTACAGATGGGTAAGAGATCTCAGGGTCGGCCTCTACTACGATACAAAGATGTGTGTAAGCGGGACATGATTGATACAGGCATTGATAATGCACATTGGGAGCACGTCGCCGCAGAACGTGTTGCATGGAGGATAAATATCAGAAATGGAATAAAGACAAAGGAGAAAATTATTGCAGATAGGTCACACACTGATTGCGTGAACATGACCATGTGTTCATATGCAACCATTGTGGACAAACATTTACAGCGCGAATTGGCCTTATCAGTCACATTTGCTACCGCCATGGGTTGTAGTTATTATGCCTTTGTGAAGCACAGTGTAACATGATAGCAAGGTGCCAATGAATGAATGAATGAGTTAATTGTTATATTTAATTATCGAATTATTGTTGTATGTTCATCATCTACAGCGGACAACGGCAAGGATGAGCAAATTAAACTCCATAAAGCCGAGTTAAGGAGACAGGAGTTGCTTGATCAAATTCAAGTAAGTCATTACATACATTTATGATCTCATAGAATACAAATAATTGTAATCAACGATTCATATGAAACAGGGACACAATAAGCAAACATTCCCAACACGTCCAATAACAATAGAAATGTTGTTTTGGGGGGCAATACAAAGAATATTATGGGGGAGGGGGGAGTTATAAAAATAAATGACAAATTAATTCAGGAAACAAATTAAAATCGTCAATTCATTCGAGAAATTAAAAGTAGACAGCTGAGATTGTTTGGGTACTTTATGTTGACAAATAAATTAGAAATTTTGACGAAAACTGACAAAATTGATGAGCAAAGAGGAAGAAGAAGGCAAAGAGAAAAATGCCTGGATGGTTGGCCAGGTGGCATGATAGGGAGAAGGACTTGGTTCAAGGCTCTAGTGATCGCATGTGATAGCGAACAACTACCGCCCATGCCTTTGACCATGATACATGAGGATGATTATGAAGACACTTTACATATTTAGACACACAATAAACTCGGCACTTGGAATGTTCAGTGTTAAGGCTTCACATATTCTAGGTATAGATATGTGAGGCAGTGTGACCAACTCCCGTCATAGTTCGACTTTTCTTCTCAGACAGATCCACGAAAATTGATTGGTGCCCGTTTTTTCAGGCGCAGTCTGCTCCGTAGCGGTAAGGGTCGGGAAAAATAACATTTATACTTCTGCTTGAGATTAAACCCAGGCGATTGTCGTGCTTGACAAGCGCACTAGCCATTATCATTGATGAGTATAGCTGTATAAGCATCTTCAAGCCAGTTCAACTCATCGTTTCAACATTCAATAGTGGGCTGAAAATTGGTTCAAAACTTGCTTCTGTTCCAATCTGATTGGCTGATTGCCGAGACAGAAAAATATCTGATAGCTGTGGAAATGAGGTTTCTGAGGACAATATAAAGAATACCATGGACAGACAGAAAAATCAATGAGCAAGTCCTACAAGAAACAAATGAAAATCGTAAACTGATTAGAGAAATTACACGTAGACAGTCACAATTTTTTGGTCACGCTATGAGAGGAAATAAACTGGAGAACTTTGTGACAACTGGAAAGATCGAGGGAAAAAGAACAAGAGGAAGGCAGAGATGTAAATACTTGGACGGCTTGGCCACGTGGCATGGTCGAGACAAGAACACAGAGCTGGTCCACGACTCTGGTGATCGAGTGAGATGACGAAACATGATGCCCACGCTTGTCGGGATGGCACATGATGATGATGATGTTGGTGGATGTGGTTGGTTGTTTTATTGGTTGATGTCTAGGTTGTAAAGTTGCCTGGTCCATTGGCTACCTGGTTAGTTATTTGCTTGGTTTCTGGAGATGTGGTTAATTGGTTGGTTCCTGGTTGGTTAGTGGATGAGTGGGCGGTCGATTGGATGAATATTTTGTATGTTGTTGGTTTGTGGTCGTGTGGTTGATTGGTTGTTTATTTTGTTCGTTATGGTTTGTGTGGACACGTGGTTGATTGGTTGGTTATTCTATTAGTTGTTAGTTTGTGGGGTGCATGTTTGGTTGGTTGGTTCTTTTATTGGTTATCAGTTTGGGAACATGTGGTTGATTGGTTGATTTCTGGTTGGTTGGTTGGTGGTCGATTGGTCAGCTGGCTGCTTGATTGGTAGGTGGTTGTGGGGAATGTATTTAGGAGCTCTCCGTCCCTTCTCCAACCTCAGAAACCCACAGGTATGCAAGGTTAGTTCTGCTATCTCACATCCGCAGAGAGCCACATTAGGACATAGCCAGGTCTTGACCAGGACTTAACTAGGTGATAATAGGACATAACCAGGTCATGATTAGGACAGAACTAGGTCATAACTAGGTCATGATTAGAACATAAATAGGTCATGATTAGAACATAACTAGGTCATGACCAGGACTTAACTAGGTCATGATTAGGCCATAACTAGGTCATGACTAGGACATAACCAGGTCATGACTAGGACATAACCAGGTCATTATTAGGACATAACCAGGTCATTATTAGGACATAACCAGGTCATTATTGGGACATAACCAGGTCATTATTAGGGCATAACCAGGTCATTATTGGGACATAACCAGGTCATTATTGGGACATAACCAGATCATTATTAGGACATAACCAGGTCATTATTAGGACATAACCAGGTCATTATTAGGACATAACCAGGTCATTATTAGGACATAACCAGGTCATTATTGGGACATAACCAGGTCATTATTAGGACGTAACCAGGTAATGACTAGGACATAACCAGGTCATGATGGGGCACAGCACATACAGACTGTCTGAGACAAGGCCTAGGCTGGTAATTTTTCCGTCACAGGATTGAGGTGTTCCGCCGACAACCGACTCCAGCATATAATCTCCAGAAATGAAGATTTCATTGACAGGATGAGAGTCGCGGTCACAGAGATACACTCAGCCATCTGCCTGGGAAGTAAATTCGACCGGCTAGAAATTGAGTACAGCAACCACCCAGTGCTATTTTAGTCTATACAAACATGGGTCTACCACCATAAATCATATATGATTTATGGCGTGTAAATTGGTCTTTTAATTTACTGATATTATTTATATGTGACGTTTTTATGCTCCTGAGTGCTTTAGTGCGTCCTGCAAATCTACGTCTTTCCTACGACTTCTAGTCAGTCAGTCAGTTAGTCGCGGTTCCAACTTCACGCGCAAAGGGTCGCCTCATAATGCTCCGTTCCTGTGTGGTTCCGTTTCAATGACTTCTGTAAGTCCTAATTAATAATTATGTTTACAGAGAGAGCAGATCGCCGAGGGACGACCTCGAACACGCACCCCCAAGAAACGATTATCAGCCACTTCATTATCCAGACGGTCACTTCCGGACATCAAGAATAAATACTACCATTTTGGTTACCACGGCAACAACCCAGGTAATGTTCCCATAAGCCGTTATAGTCTGTTAATTCTTGGTCTTTCCTCTTCTTTCGTAGAGTGTAAGGGGTATATTACTGAGTAGTCGTCCCTCTTCTATCTTAGAGTGTAGGGGTATAATGGTATATTACTGAGTAGTCGTCCCTCTTCTATCTTAGAGTGTAGGGGTATAATGGTATATTACTGAGTAGTCGTCCCTCTGGTACCTTAGAGTGTAACGTATTATATGCTTTTGTTTGTTTGGCAGTCCGACCTCGTTAACCCAGTTGATGTAAATGTATCATATTATCTTGTTTGGTCGATAATCTGTCGTCTTTATTCCAGCAATGTTATTGTCATGGTTGTTTGATTTTACGCGTATGTCATTCTTATGTCAATCTGTCACCCAGCTGTACATCTTATAATCTTATTTGGTTACTATTCTGTCCTTATTGAAGCGCCGTGTCTTGTAGTAATCTGGTAGACGACTACGCCCCGGAGCTGCACTCATTACGCCGGTTCTAGAAACTAAATTTAGGTATATTGTAAGTTAGCTGCTTGTCCATTACAGGACGCGGCAATAAACCCCAACGTTTATTGTTTTCTAAGCAATTTTACGTTCAGCAGTTTGCCACTGCTTTATGAATGGTCGACGCTCATTTCATTATGAAAATCAGTGAAAAGCGGCTGGCTTTGAAAGCTAGTGTGTCGTGACATGAAACTTCCTTGAGTGTCCCTAACCCACAGATGTCCTCTACAAACAAGTCAACAACTGGACCTATACTGTGTCCGATATTGACAATCCGGCAGCAGATACTACCATTACCATTGGGGGTGTGAAGTGTCAGGACTTCACATATACTAGGCCACCGCATTTGGGGTGGGGTGATCAGTCCCCTTCCCCCTCACCATTTCTTCACAGACAATTCTTAGAAAATTCTGAAAATTCTCTGATATCCATTTGTTTGAGTTTGTTTCTACCCCACTTAGTCTGAATGACAAGACAACAGAACTAATGGTTATTTCAGAGAAACGTGACATAGTCATAGTGTAACATTCATGTGAATGGGATCAGTCTGAAAACACAGTCAATGTACTTCGGTACTCTAATAACATAAGATAGAAGTTGTATTAAAGAAGTTAACTGTTGAATAGTCCAAGCAAGTGCAACATTTCACAAGATTAAGAATATTCTCTGCAGTTTATCTTTGTCAATGGAAGTGAGGACAGAGTTCCTAAGAGCTGTATTCAGTCGATCCTAATTTGCGGATGCACATTATGAACAATTAGCTGACAAGTGAGGAATTATGTGAAAACTGCGGAAATGTGGTTTTATAGAATGATGAGAACATCGTGGAAGGATAGAAAGACTAAAGAAGATATATTGTCAGAATTTAACTCACATTGAGAACTGGTTACTAATAACAGAACCGGAAAGTTCTTAGAACATGAAAAGAGAAGAGAGAAACTTGAGTATGTCGTCACAAATGGAAAGTTGGGTGGCAAAAGAGGCAGAGAGAAACTAAGAGAGAAGATATGGAAAGTCTGACATCATGGCATGAAAGACCATCGGTATCAGTGGACAGATGTGATCACAACGCCATATGGCATGGGCTATAAGATAGATTGGAAAGTACACGAGACAGAAGGCTGTGGACAGACATGATCACCAACGCCACACGGTATGGACTATAAGAAGATTGGCAGTACACGAGACAGAAGGCTGTGGACAGACATGATCACCAACGCCACACGGCATGGACTATAAGAAGATTGGCAGTACACGAGACAGAAGGCTGTGGACAGACATGATCACCAACGCCACACGGCATGGACTGATGTTCGTCCATCATGAATGACGTTGATCATTCATTGACGATGACCATTCATTACACTACATCTTTGATTTGATGAGGAACGAATGACTTGCGCTTTGGTTTTGTACAGCGAGGAAGTGGTCGCGCAAAACCTTCGCCCCCGCTCCCTCGTCTGTGTCCAGTCTGGCTCCAGTGGCGAGCATGGCAGACGACTGGAAGACGGACACAGATGCAGTGGACGTTAGGCTGCCACGGCCAGTTATCCCCTGTTTATAATAGCTCTCGGGAGCCTCGGGCCCTTCCGTCAATTCCTTTAATTTTCAAGTTTTAAGACAGACGTAGTGACCAGCAATGAGCGTATGATTACTTATAGGATCGACACGATTCCTTCACCGAAGACGGACTGAACGCCAGAGCAGACCACACACAAGCATGAGGCGAGAACTGCCCACAAGAGTTACTGCTCGTCTAAGTTGCGAGCAGATCTCCCGATTTACGGTTGAGGCCTCTCCAGCGCAAATGTGTGCACATGGCGACTGACCGGACAGACGTTCATGGCACACGGCCAAGCCGAGAGTAGCATAGCTAAATGAGACAAGGCATATGACTACTGGCAGGATCAACCTGATATCTATCGGACAGACGGACTATTCTCGTTTGAATATTTGCTACTACCACCAAGATCGAGACAGAAGGCTGTGGACAGACATTATCACCAACGCTACACGGCATGGACTATAAGAAGATTGACAGTACAGGAGACAGAAGGATGTGGACAGACGTGATCACCGGCACTACATGACATGGACTATAAGAAGGAGAATGGTCCACTCCCAGGTTTGCATTGGTTGAAATAAATACGATGACTTTGCTGAGAATTAAACCTGGACCACTGTGGTGGCAGACGAGCACACTAGCCACTATGTCACTGCGTGTCCTACTATTAAATCAATGAAAGCGACCTGCTCATGAGAGTATACAGTGTTACTATTTTTGCGCATCCTTGTGACATGGTGGTTGTTGCATGGATAAAAGGGTTAAGTAGACAAGGAACCTATGACACGTCCAGCAAACCGGTAGGAAATTGACTTGATCCTCGACAATGCTGATTACGAATAGTTGAGGAAACTGAAGGAAAGGCGCTAGTCATAGTCGCTGGAACTTGAATTACTCTTCCCAACGACGCCTAACAGCATAAGTGAAAAACCACCACTAATAACAACTACAACAAAATCATTCCCTATTCGGTACAACACGAGTGATGACCAAGATATGTCAACGGGCATGTTACCTGAAGCCAATAGAATCTTGCGGTAGAGGACAAGGGGTGTCTTGAGCCTGAGGAATTAAGGCGGCTTAGCTAGTGCAGTCGCCGAGACCTGTGCAGGAGTTTAGGATTTTCTTTTTTCCCCCCACAACAGAATAACAATCCACACCTTACCTAGAATTTGAACCCGGATCCCCCGAAAGAGAACCCGGCAATCTGACAACTTAGCTAGCCGCTCCTCCTTATGTATCTAGTTAAACCACCAGTTTAGTTTTAAAACAACGCATTGTGTTGTTAACACCGAGACAACAAGCTTGAAATGGCTACATGTGACAACTCATCTCTGTTGTACGGCTTTCCCTAGATATGGCTCAGGTCAAGCACGTGGTAGAGCACCAGCTTCGACCCACCCAGCCTGCAATCGGCCAGGGATTCACTCACCTGCCTGCAATCCAGCCCTTCTCTACAGTTGTGACCCCATTTGCCACAGTCCAGGTAGTTGTACCGTGTAGCCGTCGCCCTTGACCTACATGTAGCAAACCTGTGTTTCCCGTTTCAACGTCTCTTCTGGCTCTTAACTGATCCAGTGCCAAAGGATAATATGTCGCCAATGTGGCCTCCTATTTGAACAGAAGGACGATATATCGCTATATTAGGGTTGTCCTGTTATTTGTTTTGTTGCGGTATCTTCCACGATTTTAAAGCTAAGGGGACGGAAATTTATTTTATAATACTTGTTTAATTGATTGGGTGCTATGTCTGGTCCAGACCTACAGTTTGTTTGGCACTGAATCTGTTAGAGTATTTTTTACTGGCACTTTTAAGTTTTGACAGACGATAGTTTGTTACATTATGTGTTTAAAAAAAAAACAACAACAACCGATGCATATAAGTCATAGAGAGGACCAGTCTATGGTTGGTCGCAAAGTCCTGCACAGGACACATTTCAATTCAAGGCATTGAGTCTTGTTTAGTCTTTCCTCTTCTACCCTGGGATGTAAAGTATTTAGTCTTCTGTGAAACTGTTCTCTCCCATCTTGAGATATCGGCGTTGTAGTTAAGGGATTACGAACACAACTCGAAATCCCACATTTGGAAGCAGATCACCTTGCGCTGGTTTTAATACAATGGTATGAGTACCAATCGTTCAGGAAGCGATGGCAAACTACTGAACGCAAACTTGATAAGAAATTTAAAAAAAAAATAAAACTGTTAGTTAGTTACTGATTAGTTAGTTAATTAGTTAATTAATCGGTTAATTAGTTAGTTAGTTAATTTGTTAATTAGTTGATTAGTTAGTTAGTTGATTAGTTAGTTAATTAGTTAGTTAAGTAGTTAGTTAGTTAATTAGTTAATTTGTTAATTAGTTGGTTAATTAGTTAATTGGTTAGTTAATTAGTTAATTAATTAGTTGCTTAGTTAATTAGTTAGTTGATTAGTTAGTCAATTAGTTAGTTTGTTACTTGGTTAAATAATTAGTTAGTTAGTTAGTTAGTTAGTTAGTTAGTTAGTTAGTTAGTTCGTTAATTAGTTAGTTAGTTAGTTCGTTAATTAGTTTAGTCAGTCAGTCAGTCAGTCAATCAGACAGTCAGACAGTCAGTTAGTCTGTTAGTCAGTCAGTCAGTCAGTCAGTCAGTCAGTCAGTTAGTTAGTTAGTCGACAGATCATCCTCGTTGCACATCGAACCATTCTGTCCATAAGTGCTCGGATCCCCTCCTCAGCAAATCCCGCAGCGTGTAGCGGCTAACGGCGCCAGTTCTGTGTTGGTTTATTAATCTTCTTTGGCTTCCTGCGTAGTGTTCATGTTTGACCACACGACTTTTAATTTGCTGTTCTCGTAGTCTGACCATGGATCTATATTCACAGTCATCACTTGGTTCTCGCAAACGACTTACTTCTCGTAGAGCATTCATTATATCAGCTTGGTCCATGGCTCGTCCACCTCCAAGGTAGACTTATCTGCAAGCCCAGTAAAAAAATGTGCTGGGTTTGACTGCGACGTCCTGTAAAGGTCATGGAACTTAGGATATACGTGTACTTGAATCTACTTTAGTAGGTCCCCTTCTAGTCTGGTGGTTTGGGGACAGGGATAGGGATCGCAGTTACACAATCTCCTTACATACCGAGTCCAGGGTTCGAAATCAGATGCGGACGATTTGGAAGCAGACCCCTTTGCGTTGATTTAAATAGTATGGGGTGTCGTTCGTTCAAAAATCAATGGCAAACTACCGAACGTAAACAATTGCCTAGTAAATAACAGACAGAAACGTAATAAGAAGAGAGACGTTGAAAAATATTGTGATAATTGGTAAGACGACGGGTAGATAAAGCAGAGACAGACAGAAGGAAGTGATGCTGGATAAAGTGAGACGGCTGCATACCAACAAGAATACCGTCAATACAACTGACCCATAGCACAAGGGCCGAGATCTGTGGAGAGACATAACCACCTACGCCTATGTGGCAGGGCACATGATGATGATGGGTACTCTCTTTGGTATTTCGTCATGTCGTAGGGTGATCAATGCTTAGAATAACTCAAAGAGATTCGTGTTGCATTCATCATCATTATCAAGTGCAATGCCGGCTGGCGTAGGCGTGCATGACTTCGGTCTTTGGTGTTCTGGATCAACTCTGCTGATGATATTCCTCCATGTCCACCGTCTCAATCCATCCAGCAACATTTCTCTTGGTCTGATTCTGCCTTTCTTCCCACTGATCTTTACAGTTGTCACGGTGTTCTCCAATGCCTCGCTTCTCCTCACATGGCCAAATAAAGTTGTTTGACTATTTCTTATTGTTGTACATAAAGTTCTAGTTTCATTAGCCTCTTCCAAGCAATCGTTGTTAGTTACCCTGGCAGTCCAAGGAATTCGCAACACTCATCTCAGGAACCACATCTATGTTGCTTCTTAATTCTTCCTAGTTTGTTAATTTACATTCCAAAATTCATTGCCATACATCAAAACATGTTCTATGACAGTGACTTAAAGCGTAAGATACTTTTCATTTTCTGAAATGCAGATTTTGCTTGCCTTATTCTGTTCTTAATCTCTATTGTGAATCTTCCGTCTGATGTTATTATTTTCCCGAATTATTTAAATGGATCCACTTGTTAAGCCGGCTCCTTGGCCGAGGGGTTAGCAGCTTTCTCCGTAATCCCGAATACTCTCGTGGTTGACATGAGTGCACGAGAATTGGAAGCAGTTCGAGTCGCACCAGTGACTTATGAGAGTATGGAGCCGGTCGCTCAGAAAGTTGTGGCGTGCTGATGAGCGTAATCTAGCCTAGGAATCAATATACAGCTGAAAGATGGGGATGTTGACCGCAATATCCTGAAACAGGATGGAAACGCTGGAAAAAAAAACATCCACTTGTTAAGCATTTCCCCTTTTATTATTATTTTACATTTCTGTTTCACCTTTTTCTTTGATATAACAGTTGTTTCTGTTTTCTTAACTAATTCAGTGCCGAAGGATAGTATATTGCCAACTGCTTCCTCCCATTTAGACAGAAAGACGATATTTCGTCACACTAGGGCCTTCGTGCTATTTGTTTCCTTTGGTGGTGTCTTCACCAAATTTAAAGCACAGTGAACGGAAATTTACATTTTAATACTTGTTAATTTGATTGTGTACAATGTTTGGTCCAAACCTACTTGTTTTTTTCTTTGGTTACTGAATCACTTAATGAGAATCCTTCATGTTGCACTGCATCTATATAATACTGATCTCTTGTCATGCTGATCTCCATTGTCTTCTTTTGCCTGCAGCCTCTCGCTGTCGTACCTCATCCGATGACACCAGCAGAGGTTGTACCCATCCAGGCAATACAGCCGACCTACACCTGGCCAGCTCTGGCCATCCGACGTTCCAATCCCAAGAAAGACAGCATGTTCAACAAAGGAGGTTAGTCTCTCGTCCATTAATGGTCATTCTTTTCGTCTATTGGCAGACGATAGTTTGTTACGTTGTGCTTCAAACAAGTCATAATAACTACAATGCATGGCGGGTACCAGGGAAGGAGTTATAACTCCCCATAGCACAAAGACTGGGCTGAATTGTAGAGATCATGCGTTGCCCATGTATCGTGATTCCTCTCTCGGCCTGCCTAGTTTATTCCAGAGGAAAGGTAACACCAATACATCTGGAACAAGGCAAACAGCAAAAGCTGCCGGATCAGCAATGCAAGGCTGTAACTGTCAGCCTGTAAGAGCTTCTACCCTAAAACCAGTTGCTGACCAAGGCTTGGGCAATTCGTTTATCTATAGAGGCATTATATGGTCTAATTAAGCCCGTGTGTTTTTACTTAAATATGGAGAAATATTTCTTGCATAAAGGTCAGCGTAGCGGAAAGGTTAAGAGCGCTCGCTTTTAAAATTGCTGAGTGCTGATGGCGGAGTAGTGGATCCATTCCGCACATCCGCCATTTGGACTTAAAACATTGACTTCTAGTTCAGAAAGCAATGGCAAGAAACTGAACCTAAAATTGCCTTGAAACCGACCTGGACTTGGTCGCAACGTCTCTGCAAAAAGACTTACTAATTTTTTTTTGTTTTTACTTGCCACTACGGGAACCGCGGTGACGTAGAGACTAAACACTTGGCTGCTGACCGGTGGGCATGGGTTCGAATCCGCATGGAGAAGGAATTTTAAAATGGACCTGGACTCCCTGGTGACCCAGCCTATAATGAGGCTGAAATCACGAAATGTTTTGGAAAATAATGGCGTGGGCAGAATGTTGAACACATCACACCTATAATGACGATTTTTTAAAAATTCGCATATCCTTTTACAGGACATTGCTGTCAACAGCAGCATCTTTCAGCTGTCTGTTGATTTCCTGGCAAGATTACGCTCAGTAGTTTGTCATTGCTTTCTGAGCTGCCGGCTCAGTTATCCCGCAAGTCACCAGCGGGGGACGAACCGCTCCCAGTTCTCGCCCGCTACGAGAATCTGCGTGATAAACGGGATTACGGAGAAAGTGGTGTAACCCCTCGGCCAGAGAGACCGGCATAATGACGATTAGTCTGTAAAAATATGTGTTTGGCACTTTCTGAGCGGGGGCGTTAGCATTGTCGAGAGAGAGCTACGCTGATGATATCACGAGCGGGAGCCTCCGTGGCAAAATGGTCAAGCCGTTTGCGTCGCGCTCCGAAGGTCGTGGGTTCGATTCCGGGCTACGACTTTCGGTTCACGAATACAATTTTTTTCAGAGAATCCTGGGGGGGTCGTCGCTGTAGCTACAAAAGTTCGTGCTTTGTACGATGCTTTCGGCAGCCCGCTCTGCGGAAAGAGACCGAGCCATATGGGATCACACCTCGTGCAGTGAAGTTAATCCCCGCGACTTTATCATGAGCGGGATCGGCCGAGGGTTCGACACTTGCATTCGTCATCCAGTAACAGAGGACAAAGCTGGCCACCCATTCCTATTGCATTCAGGTCAAAATTATGGGATGGCCCTATCAGATCACAAACCAATCGAAGGTTCAGCTTCCAGACACGTTTCTGTATTGTTTTATCACCATATTTCCTATGCGCCTTATGGTCGGTAAAGGGCCACATGCTTGTTTAATTTAGAGAAATAACACTGTAGAATAAAATCCAGGGATGTGGATAACATGTGATGGAAGGTGTATCACAGAAGTAAAGAACAGAGCCAGACAAGCAACAACAGCATTCTGTCAAATGAATATTTTATGCAATAAGTCCTTGTCCTTGGAAGTTAGAAGAAATGTTCTTGCATGTTATATAGAACCAGTTTTAACATATGGCTGCAAATCTTGGACAATTAGTAAACAGGCAAAAGAATCCCTGAAAGACTTAGAGATGTGGTTTTATAGAAGAAAGCTGACGATTCATTGGACAGACAAAATGAGCAATCTGGACGTTTTCAGGGAGTCTAATTCACCAAATACAAGGTAGCATCAATAACAGAATGAGGCAGTCATCATTTTTTGGCCACTTTATGAGAAGACACACACTGGAACATGTGACAACTGGAACAATTTGTGCAAAGAGAGAGGATGACAGCTAGAAATAATTCATGACAGTCGTGCGTCTTGGCCCAGAAGGAGTCAATACAAGAATTGATCCAAGTCTGCGGAGATCGAAATATCTGGAGAAGCATGATCGCCGAAGCCAGCCGGCGAAGCTGTTGTTGATGATGATGATGATGATGATGATGATGATGATGATGATGATGATGATGATGATGATGATGATGATGATGATGATGATGATGATGATGATGATGATGATGATGATATAGAAGGATGCCCAAAATAATGTTCTTTCATTGAATATCACAGCCTGGATTTCTGAGATCAGTAGCAAACTTTTTTGTTCAAATTTTCATTTTCTCATCATTGTTCTCATTTTTTCACCTTTTCATTCTTCTCATCCCGTTCTTATGCTTTGATGTAGTCACTGGAGCGTCTTTTCCGATATTATATGTTGCGTGCTGTGTATGTATTTGTGTGCTGATGAAGGCTAGTCGCCGCAACGTCCTGTATTTCTCGTAATTCTGTTCTGTAAATCTGCATTTTATTTGTGTTATTTTATATTATTTACATTTCCACAGCTCTACCGCAGCTTCACTAATTTTATTCGTGCTTTTATCGAAGCATTTAAAAGTCACAACTGACATGATTTGAGCAGGGTATGTTGTTTGCTTCCACAGACTTTATGGACATGATGATGCTGCAGAACGCCCAGATGCACCACATGACCATGCAGCAACTGATGCTACACCAGCTACCTGGCGGTTCCCGGCCTTGGAGTATACCCATTGCTGAACCTGCAGCTCCTGTAGCCCTGGTAATGTTGTAGATGTTATGTTGTACTTAGTTCCCTTCAGCCCGACCTTGGAGTATACTATTGCTGAACCGGCAGCTCCTGTAACCCTGGTAATGTTGTAGATTGTATGTTTTACTTAGTTCCCTTCAGCCCGCCATTAGAGTATACCTATTTGCTGACCGGCAGCTCTGTAACCCTGGTAATGTTATAGATGTATGTTTTACTTAGTTCCTTCAGCCCGCAATTAGAGTATACATATTGCTGAACCGGCAGCTCCTGTAGCCCTGGTAATGTTGTAGATGTTATGTTTACTTAGTTCCCTTCAGCCGAACTTGGAGTATACCTATTGCTGAAACCGCGCAGCTCCTGTAGCCCTGGTAATGTTGTAGATGTTATGTTTTACGTAGTTCCCTTCAGCCCGGCCTTGGAGTATACCTATTGCTGAACCGCAGCTCCTGTAGCCCTGGTAATGTTATAGATTGTATGTTTTACTTAGTTCCTTCAGCCCGAACTTGAAGTATACCTATTGCTGAACCGGCAGCTCCTGTAGCCCTGGTAATGTTGTAGATGTTATGGTTTTACTTAGTCCCTTCAGCCGAACTTCGGAGTATACCTATTGCTGAACCGGCAGCTCCTGATAGCCCTGGTAATGTTATAGATTGTATGTTTTACGTAGTTCCCTTCAGCCAGAAACTTGGAGTATACTATTGCTGACACGCAGCTCCTGAAGCCACCTGGTAACTGTTATAGATTGTATGTTTTACTTTGTTCCCTTCAGCCGCGCCATTAGAGTATACCTATTGCTGAACCGGCAGCTCCTGTAGCTGGTAACTGTTATAGACCATGTATGTTTTACTTAGCTCCCTTCAGCCCGCCATTAGAGTATACTATTGCTGAACCTGCGGCTCCTGTCATCAGCCCTGTAATGTTATCCATCCATCCATCATGTGCCATGCCGGTAAGCGTGGGCGGTCATGTTCTGCCATCTCACTCGATCACCAGAGTCGTGGATCAGCTCCGTGTTTCTGTCTCGACCATGCCACAAGGCCAAGCCATCCAGGTACTTGCTTCTAGGTCTTCCCCTTGGTCTGTTCCCCTCGATCTTACCAGTTGTCACCAAAGTTCTCCAATCCATTTCTTCTCATAACATGCCCAAAAATTTTTGACTGTCTACGTCTAATTTCTCTAATCAATTTACGATCTTCATTTGTTTCTTGAAGGACTTGTTCATTGGTCTTTCTGGCTGTCCATGGTATTCTTTGCATTTTCCTCAGAAACCACATCTCTACAGCCATCAGATGTTTTTCAGCCTGACTGCTCATTGTCCACGCTTCACATCCATATAAAAGTACAGGTTCAATGTAGCATCTCAACACTCTTTTTCTCGTTTCAATTGACATCTTTTTATTGGTCAATATGTTTTTCATCTTGCTAAAGGCTACTTTTGCCATGGCGATTCATGTTCTAATCTCTTCAAGGCATCTCCCATCAGCATGTTATTACTGTTCCGAGATAATTGGTACCCGCTCACTTGTTGAAGAATATTCCATTTACTTGTATATTACATTGTGGTATTTCGTCCTTCATAGTGACGACCATAATCTGTGTCTTTTTACAATTTAATTCTAACCCTAGTTGTTCACTGTGTGTAACAATCGCATCTACTAAATTTTGCAGATCCTGTTCATTGTCTGCAATCAAGACTGTATCATCTGCATATCTAATGTTATTGATGCATCGTCCCCCAATGTTGATTCCTTCCATATCTTCAATATTTCTGAAAATACTTTCACTGTACAGAGAAAACAGATCTGGAGACATTACACATCCCTGTCTCACACCCCTTTTAATAGGCTGATATTGGCTTACCTTCATTATCAACTCTTATGGTAATGTTATAGATTGTATGTTTTACTTAGTTCCCTTCAGCCCCGCCATTAGAGTATACCTATTGCTGAACCGGCAGCTCCTATAGCCCTGGTAATGTTATAGATTGTATGTTTTACTTAGTTCCCTTCAGCCCGGCCCTGGAGTATACCTATTGCTGAACCGGCAGCTCCTGTAGCCCCGGTAATGTTGTAGATGTTATGATTTCTTCTTCTTTTTCTTCGTTCATACGGATTTTTTTTTTTTCCGGATGTGACTGCGTTGTGCCTGTTTACAGCAGAGCTGCGTTCTTGCGCCTTTAGGCTGACACATCCGACTTCTGCGGGATGTTATGATTTACTTAGTTCCCTTCAGTCCGAACTTGGAGTATACCTATTGGTGAACCGGCAGCTCTTGTAGCCCTGGTAATATTATAGATTGTATGTTTTACTTAGTTAGTTCCCTTCAGCCCGACCTTGGAGTCTATACTATTGGCTGAACCTGCAGCTCCTGTAGCCCGGTAATGTTGTAGATGTTATGTTTTACTTAGTTCCACTTCAGCCGGGACCTGGAGTATACCTATTGCTGAACCTGCAGCTCCTGTAGCTGGTAACTGTTATACGAATGACATGTTTTACATAGTTCCCTTCAGTCCGAACTTGTAGTATACCATTCGCATTGCTGAACCGGCAGCTCCTGTAGCCTCTGGTAATGTTGTAGTGTTATGTTTTATTTAGTTCCCCTTCAGGCCCGAACTTGGAGCTATACCTATTGTCTGAACCGGCAGCCTCTATAGCGCTGGTACTGTTATAGATTGTATGTTTTACTTAGTTCCCTTCAGCCCGAACTTGGAGGAATACCTAGTTGCTGAACCGGAAGCTCCTGTAGCCCTCGTAAGTTATAGATTGTCATGTTTTACTTAGTTCCTATCAAGCCCGACCTTGGAGTATAGCTATTGCTGAACCGGCAGCTCATGTAGCCCGGTAATGTCTGTAGATGTTATGATTTACTTAGTTCCCTTCAGCCACGAACTTTGAGTATACCTATTGCTTAACCGGCAGCTCCTACAGTAGCCCTGGTAATGTTATAGATTGTATGTTTTACTTAGTTCCCTTCATCCCGGCCTTGGAATATACCTATTGCTGCAGCCACGGCAGCTCCTGTAGCCCTGGTAATGGAATATAGATTGTATGGTTTACTTAGTTCCCTTAAGCCCCAGCGACTGGAGATATACCTATTGCTGAACCTGCAGCTCCTGTAGCCCTGGTAATGTTATAGATTGTATGTTTTACTTAGGTCCTCTTCAGCACCGACCTTGCGAGTCTCAACTATTGCTGAACCGGCAACTCTGTAGCCCGGTAAATGTTGTAGATGTGATGATGTTACTTAGTTCCCTTCACGCCCGACCTTGGAGTTATACCTACTTGCTGAACACTGAAGCTCCTGTAGCCCCGGGTAATGTGTAGAGGTTAGTTTACTTAGTTCCCCTCCAGCCGGGCACCTGGAGCTTATACCTATGGCTGAACCTGCAGCTCCTGTAGCCTGGTAATGTTATAGAATGAATGTTTTACATAGTTCCCTTCAGTGCCGAACTTGTAGTATACCTATTGCTGAACCGGCAGCTCCTGTAGCTCTGGTAATGCTGTAGTATGTTATGTTGTTATTTAGTTCCCTTTCAGCCCGAACTTGGAGTATACCTATTGCTGAACCGGCAGCTCCTATAGCGTTGGTAATGTTATTAGATTTTGTATGTTTACTTAGTCCCTTCAGCCCGAACTTGGAGAATCCCTATTGCTGAACCGGCAGCTCCTGTACCCTGGTAATGTTATTAGATTGTATGTTTTTTACTTAGTTCCTATCAGCCCGACCTCCTGGAGTATAGCTATTGCTGAACGGCAGCTCATGTAGTGCCCCCCGTAATGTTGTAGACAGAGTTATGATTTACTTAGTTTCCCTTCATGCCCGACCTTGGAATAGAGAGAAAAAGCAGCGGCTGCAGCAGGATATATAACAATATGAAATGGAAACAAATAGGTATTTTTAAATTCCTGCGAGACAAAAAACGAACAAACACTTAACAAACCGTTGCACATACCTTACAAGGAAATCCACGTTGTCGCGAAATAAACGGTGAAAAATCCGAAATCAGAAGCACTCAATAAATATGAATAAGAAAATAAGATAAAATACACACGAACGCATACAATAGACACCCAGACGTTCGATTCTAAGAATTTGTCAATGACAACACAGATCTGGAGCTATTACCTATTGCTGAACCCTGCAGCTCCTGTAGCCCCGGTAATGTTGTAGAGTTGATTTTTACTAGTCTCACCTTCAGCCCGGCCCTGGAGTTATACCTATTGCTGAACTGCAAGCTCCTGTAGCCCTGGAATTGTTATGATTGTATGTTTTACTTAGTTCCCTTCAGCCCGAACTTGGAGTATACCTTTGCTGAACGGCAGCTCCTGTAGCCCTGGTAATTTTATAGATTGTTATGTTTTATTAGTTCCCTTCAGCCCGGCCTTGGAATATACCTATGCTGAGTGCGGCAGCTCCTGTAGCCCTTGGTAATGTTATAGATTGTATGTTTTACTAGTTCCCTTCAGCCCGGCCTGGAGTATACATTGCTGAACCTGCAGCTCCTGTAGCCCTGTAAGGTTATAGATTGTTATGTTTTACTTAGTTCCTTTCAGCCCGGACCTTGGAGTATACCTATTCGCTGAACCGGCATAATCCTGTAGCCCCGGTAATGTTGTGATGTTATGATTTACATTAGTTCCCTTCAGCCCGACTTGGAGTATACCTATTGCTGAACCTGCAGCTCCTGTAGCCCTGGTAATGTATAGATTGTATGTTTACTTGTTCCTTTCAGCCGACCTTGGAGTATACCTATTGCTCGAACCGGCAGCTCCTGTAGCCCCGGAATGTTGTAGATGTTATGTTTTACTTAGTTCCCTTCAGCACGGACCCTGGAGTATACCTATATGCTGAACCTGCAGCTCCTGTAGCCCGGGACCATGTTATAGATTGTATGTTTTACTAGTTCCCTTCAGCCCGGCCTGCCATGGTATACTGTCGTGTCCTCCTTTAAAGTGTCGCCCTGGAGTGAAGAGAGTCAACGCCTACATTATAATATTGTTATTACCTATCAATATCCTGGAGAATCCACCAGCTTCCGTCCAACACACTCCATCAGCCCGTGGACAATTTTCCTATCACTCTCTCACTGTCGTACTATGCCCCCTCTATATTCCCCAACGCAACATACTCAACAACTCTTGCTTTTAAAGATTAATAAAGATTAATTTATTAAAAGAAAAGTGTGACGTATATGAGACGTTGTGTGCGAAGAAAATGTGTGTCGGTGTATGATACAGAGTAACGTATGTGTCAGCCCTCAAAGTTCAGGATCATAGTGTACACATCATGGAAGGATTACACGACATCATTCGAGCAGTACGATAAACCTCACCGAAGTCGTATCTTTCTTCCAGACATGTCTTCCTCCAGGAACTCTGATGACCATGGAGATCTGAATCCCATATAAATATAATCCGTGTGGAAAAAAATATTATTGTTTCCTAACGCAATGTTCCTAATATTTATAGAAAACCGCTTCATAATTCCGGGGGCTCAGTGAAACAAACATGGCACACTGTCCTATGAACCAGGACTTTTTGTCTCTTGCTAAATGTTCGCTAGTTCTCACTATTAACACAGTTATTGTCTATACTCCAAGAGAGTCCTTTATTTTTGTTCTAGTCATAAGTGAACTGACTATCCATCACTTACTGGTGTGTTAAAACTGTATGACCTAAACTCATTCGGTATTATCCGGTAGGATACAATATACCATTCAGCTCCACTGATGCAATGTTGATCATCTTCCTCTAGCAGTAATCTCTGTTGTAAAGTTGCTGGCCACTCTTCCTGCGCCAAACTTTATCCGGGATCGGATTTTCTCTTGTTTCGTGGTTCTTCATTCCAACCAGAGGGAACCTGTAACATAAATCATATAACCGGTGATAGCCTCCCGTCACTGATCTCTATTAGATGATCGTGGCCATCGGCCTCGCTCAGAAAAATATAATGAACCTACTCTGTCTGGACATGATGAACTGAACACATACGTATCATCAGGTCAGACAAGAAAAGAAAATCAACAAACAGAATGCGTAACCCGCCCACCAGGGACCCCTACGGAAGATCCCAATTATCCCTCATTACTCAATTCTCAACTAGTTAAAGCTTATCACCACTTCACTAATTATTTTTTCAAACTAACAGAGCTAAGTATCAACTTCCCTACTCTAGCTAGTTTCCACTAACAGTGCTAATCATCACACTTTAGTTTTAACAAGGCTACAGCTAATATTAATTAGAACTAATTATAATCGGTTCTACCTTACGGCACTGCAGTTACACTAAATTACATCAATGGTAGCCATTCAGGCTCGTGTAAACTAAATAAAGATCTCTTTCACACGTGTAGATGTTCTAACTGCTGCAGTGACAAGCACATGTCTGCATAGATCCAAATTTTCAATTTCCCCTAGTTGGTCCAACTCGGGTTTTTATGGCAACTCCTAAAGTTGATCACGTGACATTTTTCCTTTATGCCCACACGGTGGCATATTGGGCAGACTACTCCCTTGTCAGGATCCATCTCCCTGGCTCCCATTAATGTTAGATTTGCATCACTCGGTTTTGACTCCCAAAACAATCTAGAGCGTTTACTGTAACAGTTCCAACAAAGGGTTTCCCGATACCAAGCTGCCAATCATGGTTTTCCAAACAACCTTACATTGCGACCGGACGTTGTTGATGTCCTGCAGGCTGTTCCACTGTTTCAATAAAAGCCCTCAAACTTTCTGTCATGTGGTGACAGTCAAATCCGCCATTTCGTTGATTCGGGGAACATACCAAATGACAGTATGACCGTTTCGTCTCCTAGTCGGGCACTTCCGACCTGTTGATAAACTGTCAATCTTCTGTTCAGTGGTGACAATCCCAGCCGCCATTCGCTGATGTCCGGAACTATAAATGACAGACAGGGCTGTTCCATGTACTGAGCTGGGCAATTCTATGTGATTATAAATGGTATTCCGAACTGTCAACGCCGGGTGTCTACGATTCAACGCACTCACCTTCCAAAGTTTATATTTGCTGACCCGATGTAACTCGTGCATCGGTATTTACTCTGTAGTTAACATCGCTCGTGGCCTAGAAAATTCCCCGTTAATAAACTTCTGATTTTCATTATCTGGTTAAACTCATGGCGATCCGCGTGACATAGGCCCCCTCTTAAGAGAGTAGAACATCTCCCTCTTCTCCACCATGAGTTCAATCCAGATGATTCATTCCTCTTCTTCAGGAGCTGGATGTCTTGACAAGAAGTCCGCTCCAACATTTCCTTCCAGGAATGTACTCCACTGTGAAATTATAGGGTTGTTGAAGTACAACGAACACGTCATCATCAAACGGGCGTGAGCTTCTGAGAAGTAGCCAGGACATTAGGGGTTGATGACCGACCGGGACTCGAAACTTAACTCCATACAATATGGCTGGAATTTTGCACTGCCACACGAGAGACAAGCACTCTCTCTCGACAGTGAATAATTCCTCTCCGCCTGTAGAAGTTTCTTACTGCGTATGCCACAGGTTTCAAAACGAAGCATCGGTTTTCCCTCACGTGAAACCAAAGCGGCTCCAATTCCAATCGCACTACGGGCATCCGTTCTCAACACAAATGGTTTGGAAAGGTCAGGGAGCTGTAATACAGGTTTGCTGACCAAGGCCTCCTTTAACTGACTATAGGCATTCTCACATTCTGGTGTCCAAATGATTTGGTCCGGGAATCCCTTTTTCAAGGTTTCCGTCAATGGAGCTCCCAGTTCAGTGGAAATGTGGGATAAATTTTATGTTAGAACCCACACAACGAGAGAAAAGATCGCACATCCTTCTTCGTTTTTGGCCTTGGTGCATTTCTGATTTTCTCCAGGTTCTTCTCTTCTGGGACAAGTTGTCTGGAGTGATGGTGTGACCTAGAAATTCCAGAGTCTGGTAACCAATCATGCACTTGGTGGACGAGCAGTAAGCCCTGCTTCCTTGAGCCTATAAGCACTCTCTCCAAGGATTGTAAGTGGTCATCCAAGCTGTCACTGGAAATCAGAATATCATCCATGAATGAGATGATGGATGGATCCTGTAACGGATCTAGTAAAGTCCTCATCATGCGTGTAAACACACTGGGTGCATTGCTGAGTCCAAAGGGCATGACCTTGAATTCGTATTGTGTCAACTGGGTGTACTGAAAGCTAACAGTGGTCGATCTCCGGTTTGACTGGTATCTGATAGTACCCCCGACTCAGATCCACCTTTGAAAAGTACTGAGCCTGATGGAGCCTAGCGAATAACTGAGTTGGATTCGGCAAAGGTTCCATCTGAAATGTGTGTGACTGTTCAGAAGTCGGTAGTCTATACAAACCGGTGTTCTCCACTTGGTTTCCGTAACAAAACTACCCCTGCATTGTATGGGGATGTGGATGGTGCAATCACGTCATCCTCGAGCAGTTTTGTATTTCTGCCTCCAGGGCCTTTTCTTTAGAGATGGCACTGGGTAAACCTTTTGGCGAACAGGCTCCTGTGTGGTCAAAGTCATCTCGAACTCAACCAACCTCGTTCGTCTGGTTATCAGTCAGTATCTCTTATGAGACTTGAGAACCTGGTTATCCTTTCCTTCTCCTGGGAGGTCAGATCAGGGTTCACTTGCACATCCCTATAGTTTCCTGGTGTGTACTAAGGGATATTCCCTGCCCTCGCTGGTTCCACTTCCGTCTCCACTGCAAACAAATCCATTGCCATGAGGTGAGCTGCTTGTGCTCCGGGTCTCTCTTCGTATTTCGCAAGAGATTGATATGGAAAATCTCGACTTTCCCCGGATCCGATCTGATAGTTGGTTCTGGATATCACCCTTTCCACGGAAATGATCCTTGCAACTATCTCCAGTTTGTTGTTTCCCGTTGGGAGTAGCAACAAGACTTTATCTCCCACCTCTAGAGATCTTTCTTTAGACCTACGGTTGTAGTAGGCCGCATGTCTTTTCCTGGCCTTTTCAAGTTTGATTGCCCAGAGTCCATCCCTTGTGGAGTTTTCTCTTCAGTTCCCTCCACGTATTTATAGGATGAGATCACTTCTTCTGACGTCCCCTCTTCAGTCCAACTCTCCTCACCATGGCTTCCAATGTACCTTTGATTGGACGACACAAACAGCAACGTAGCGGGTGGTGTCCTGTTGAGCCATGAGGAACTTTCCGATAGGCAAAGAGTGCTGCTGGGATATATCATCCCACCTATCAGGTTTTTCCTGCGCTAGTTTCCTGAGCATTGTCATCAACGTGCCGTTGAAACGCTCTACTTTCCATTGGCTGAGGGTGGTAAGGGCTGGTATGTATGTGGTTAGAGTGAAACACCCTAAATACCTCCTCCATGAGTTTTCCACAAACTGAGATCCATGTCCATCAGAATTTGATCGGAAAGCCTAATCTGGAAAGGCCTCCATCAGTGCGTCCGCCATCGTTCGAGCAATCTTGGTCAACGGTATGGCTTCACCCCCACATTGTACAGCAATCCACCATTGTGAGTATATACATGTTCCTCTTCCTTAGTAATTGGAAGTGGACCCACGATATCGATGGCTACCTCTCAAAAGGAGAGTTCATGATGGACATCTCACCCAACACCACCGGTGCTCTCCAGTGTTTCGTGCACACTTTTGGCACTCAGGGCTGACTTCACATACCGACGCACATCATCTGCATTCCCGGCCAATAGTAGTGGCAGGAAATTCGCTGAATGGTGGCGGCCATACCCATGTGTCCACTAAAGGAGATGGTATGCCCCATATGAAGAATCTGGGACCGGTGAGCTTTCGGGACGACCACTGACCTATAGGTTGTCTCCCCTTCCTGTCTCCTGTAGAGTATCCTATTCTTCATGTAGTACTGCCCCCGTCCTGGTGGATCAGCACTTTTCTGCAGCTTTCTGTAGCAAGGACGTAAAGTATCATCCTCACTCTGGGCAGTTCGTAGCTCCCCCGGCCATGGGTTAGTCCAATTGCTTCTGCCTCTTCCGTTTTCGTCAGAGAGCGATTCTGCATTGCTCCCATATGGATTGGCCCCTGGCATTTCCCAGAAAGACATACCGGCAACCTAGGATGACTGGAAAAATGGGATCGGTCAATACAGCGGCCTGATGGTGCCGGTGACGTACCTTGACCGAATCTCCACATTAGCAATGGGCAACTTCATGACTACGCACTCTTCTGTGCAGGCTGTATCTCCATGGTTTCACCTGTGAATTGTTCTGGATGTATCAGATCCGCAGAAATCACGGCCTCCCCGTCCAGTCCTGTGTCGTATAAACACTCCACTTGACGACCGTTAACCTCTAACCAATTCCCATCAGGTGGTTTTCCTGTCTGGAGTCTCTTCCTCGGCCCTCGACCTGTTCGGTGGGTCCACCTTAGGTTTCCGGGGCACACGACGAATTGAGTGTCTCTGACTTTCCCCTGCAGTCAATAGCATTGTGCGTATTCGACTTGCATTGGTTGCACCATTTCCCTGTCCTAGTATTTTCTAGTGCCGGACTTGAGTGAGCTCTCCTGGTGGCGAGCTTCCTTGTTGACCTAGCATTTTCCGTGACAACCTCCTTGGAAGTCACTTGACATGCTGCGAAGTGAGGGTTCTTAGTTCTTTGATTTGCAGTCCCTCGTATTGTGAGAGGGTGACTTACAAATTGAACACCACTTCTCCGACACGGTCGTTTTGGTGTAGAGCTGAAGTGCTCTTGCTTGCCTCCTTTTCTTCTCTGAACTATCCTCTGATTTTTGCACATAAGGTTCCCACTTTTTGGTTCTGAGTTTTTTGGCTTTCTTCTTGTCATGTTTCTCTTGACTTTTTATGGTGTTGTGGAAAGGTTTTCCCTGCCTCCCCATGTACCTCGACGCCACCGTTCCTGCTAATTTGGTCACGAGGTCAATACGTCCGCTTCCTTGTTCTCCCAGGAACGTCCTGAGAGGTTTAGACATTTGCTTTCTTCAGCTGGTCGAACCACCATGAGCTCTTCCAGACTCTCACATTCAGGTCATGTGCAAACCAGCACAAACCCATCCACTTATGGAGATAAGATTTAGACGCAAACTGTAGCGGCAAACAACTCCCCGGTTCGCGTTTCGCTGCTCGAAATTTTTCCGGTAGGTATTTGACGTAACCTCGAATCGTTTCAGCAGAGGCCGTCTTTAACTCGTCATAATTGTTCTCATGTCCCTGGTGGCAGGCGAGAATAACCTCGTAGCCGGTTCCCGCGTAAACCCTGGGATAGCTTAAGATTCCATTTGTTACGCTCCAGACCCATAGCAACCGACATGAGCCTCGAAGCGTGAGGTACTGGTCAATCTTCTCTTTGTCCTCCTCGTAGACCGCTAAAGGGAAACTTCATAGCATGGTACCCATTTCCACCTACTGGTGTTGAGCCTGGGATGGAGGCACCTCCAAACTGCTCCCTCAGTTTCCCCATTAGATTGACTCTTCAATCGAGTTCCCTCATCCTGGTACTCGTGCTCCCTTTTCGAGCTTCTTGTTTCAGCATCCAATTTCCTGGGTTGCTCAGCTTCAAATTCTTAGCTGCTGCTCTTAGCTTCAATTTCTTAGCTGCGTGCTCAGCTTCCAATTTCTTAGCTGCTTGCTCAGATTCCAATTTCTTAGCTGCTTGCTCAGCTTCAAATTTCTTAGCTTCTTGTTCCAACTCCATCCTTCTCAATACCAACTCGGCCTTTCGATCTCCCTTTCTGCTTGACGATACTCTCTCTCCACTTCCTGTATGTAATCCGTTAGAGCAACCCTGACAATCCATGTTCCCTTTGCCTTAATTCTAACGTGGTTAGTTTATTGGGGGTGGCCATATACAGAGAGGTAAGCTAGCAGGTCGAATACAATATAACTGCAAATTACTATACAGATATATGAACAAGTACTATAAATCTAGATATTACCACACACAGCACATTCACTCAGTGAAAGAGTAGAATCAGGACCACAGACCTATGCAGACGTGTGAAGTGTGACAGGTAAGATATTAGTCCTAACCCTATCCACATTCACTCTAGCTGGATTCTCCAAAATGATATCTCCTCTTTATAACTAAGGATCCCGTGTCAAAAGAACCCCGTTGTCAGAAGATCCCACTGTCAAAGGTTTCCTGCTTGCAGGAGATCTCGCTGTCCAAGGATTTTTTTTTCCCTTTTTGTTTTGGGGTTTATCGAGAGATCCACTGTCCAAAGATTCCGTTTACGAGCCCCCAATAATGTCGTGTCCTCCTTTAAAGTGTCGTCCCTAGAGTGAAGAGAGTCAACACCCACATATAATATTTTTTTTTCCTATCATATCCTGGAGAATCCACCAGCTTCCGTCCAACACACTCCATCAGCCCGTGGACACCTTTTCCTATCACTCCTCTCACTGTCGTAACTATGCCCCCTCTCATACTTACCAACGCAACATACTCAACAAACTCTTGCTTCTAAAAATTAATAAAGATTAACTTTATTAAAAGAAAAGTGGTACGTATATGAGACGTGTGTGCGAAGAAAATGTGTATCCTGTATATAACATAACTGTATGTGTCAGCCCTCAAAGTTCAGGATCATAGTGTACACATCATGGCAAGGATTACACGACATCATTCGAGTCAGTACGATAACCTCACCGAAGTCGTGTATCCTTCTATCCAGACATGTCCTCCTCCAGGAAACTGATGAACCATGAGATCTGAATCCCATGTTGTAAATATAATCGTGGAAAAAAACTATTATTGTTCCTTAACGCAACTGTTCCTAATAGTTTATAGAAACTCCGGCTTCATAATTCCGGCGCAGTGAAACAAACATGGAACACTGTCCTAGGAACAGGACTTTTTGTCTCTTGCTAAATGTCGCTAGTTCTCACTATTAACAGTTATTTCTATACTCCAATAGAGTCCTTTATTTTTTTGTTCTAGTCATAAGTGAACTGAATATCCATCACTACTGGTGTGTTAAAACTGTATGACCTAAACTCATTCGGTATTTATCCTGTGGATACATATACCATTCAGCTCAACTGAGGCAATGTTGATCATCTTCCTCTAGCATAATCTCTGTTGTCAAGTTGCTGGCCAATCTTCCTGCGCAAACTTTATCCGGGATCGGATTTTCTCTTGGTTTCGTGTTCTTCATTCCAACCATAGGGAAACCTGTAACACTAAACATATAAACCGGTGATAGCCCTCCCCGTCACTGATCTCGATATTAGATGATCGTGGCCATCGGCCTCGCTCAGAAAATATAATGAACCCTAATTCTGTCATGGACAGATGACTGAGCACACATCACGCTTATCATCAGGCCAAAGACAGAAAAAAAAATCACCACAAACAGCACATGCGCGCACCCCGCCCACCCATGGACCCCTACGGGAAGCCATCCCAATTATCCCATCATTACTCAATTCTCAAATAGTAAAGCTCATCACACCTTACTAATCCTATTTCAAACACTAAACAGAGCTAACGTATACACTTCCCTACTCTACTAGTTTTCACTAACAGCTGATAATCATCACCACTTTAGTTTTAACAAGCTTACAGCCTATATTAATTCCAGAACTATTATAATCGGCTTTACCTTACGCGAACTGCAGTTCTACACTAAACGTACATCTAATGGTAGCCATTTCAGGCCGTGTAAACTAAATCAAATATCACCAGTCTTTCACAACGGTAGATGTTCTAACTGCTGCAGTGACACGCATGTCTGACTAGATCCACATTTTCAAAGTTCCCCTAGTTGGTACCCAACTGGGGGTTTTTATCGGCAACTCCTAAAGTTGATATCCACGTGACATTTTCCTGTATGCCCACCAAGGTGGGCCACATACCTTGGGCAGACCCCGTCCCTTGTCAGGGGATCCATCCTTCCCTGGCTCCATCTACATTGTTAGATTTGTTCAATCACATGGTTCTTGACATCCACAAACAACTCCTAGCAGCATTACTGTTTACAGTTCCAAAACAAGGGGTTTCGATACCAACTGCCCAACTCATGGCCTTTTTCAAACAACCATACATTGTGCACGCTGACGTTGTTGATGTCCTGCAGGTGCTTCCACTGTTTACCAATTACTACGACCTCAAACTTTATGTATGTGGTGACACTGTCAAATCCGCCAGGTCGTTTGATTTGTCGGGGAAATACAAATATGACGGTTGACCGTTTTTCTCCTAGTCGGGCACTTCGACATGTTGATAAACTGTCAACTCTGTTGCAGTTGTGACAATCCAGCCGCATTCGTCTATGTCCGGAACTATAAATGACATACAGGGCGTTCCATTTACTGAGCTTTGCATTCTATGTGATCTAACTGGTATTTAACTGTCAACCGCGGGTGTCTGATTCAACGCACCATTCCCAAGTTTACTCTTGACCTGAACCGATGTTAACCCGTGCAGCTGTATGTATATCTGTTAGTTAAATCCTGACTTTGTGGCCTAGAAAATCTCCCGTTACACTCAAATTCTGTATTTTACCATATCTGGTTACAACTGGCGATTCTTGACATATACCTATACGCTGAACGGTAGCTCCTGTAGCCCTCGGCTAATGTTACTAAGATGTATCGTTTTAGATAGGATCCCTTCACCCCGCGACCCTGGAGCCCCCCTATAAAATATTTGCTGCAACACCGGCCATCTCCTGTAGCCCTGGTAATGATAGATTGTACCCTAGTCTTCACTTAGTCCCCTCAGCCGGCCCGGGAGTATACCTATGCGCTGAACCTGCAGCCTGCCGTAGCCCCTGGTAATGTTATAAGCATCCGTATGTGTTTACCTACGTTTCCTTCAGCCGACCCTTGAGCCTATCACCTATTGACTGAACCGGCAGCCTCCTGTAGCCCCCCGGACCATGTTGCTAGATGTTACTATGATTTACTCTAGTTCCCTCAGCCCCGACCTCAACGCCGCGCATATGTCTAAAACTATACACTATTCTAACCTGCGCGCATGACTCCTATGTAGCTCCCCCGTAATGGTCTCGGCTATCATTGTCACACACGCACACAGTCGAACTTTCACACTTAGTTCACTTCAGCGGACTCTGGAGTCCCTATTACACACTATGACATCCAACCCCTCGCCGCTCCTGTAGCCCTGCTAATGTTATAGATTTGTATGTCTTACTTAGTTTCCACGTTAGACCCGGCCTGAGTACTAAACTATTGCCTGAACCCGGCAGAAAACTCCTGTAAGCCCTCGGTAATGTTATACGATTGTATGTTTTTACTTAGTTCCCTTCAGCACCTGACTTGTAGTCTTACCCTCATGCTGAAACGGCAGAACTGTAGCCCTGTTAATGTATATCCCTGTATATCCGTTTACTTAAGTTAAACAAACCTTTTAAAAATTTGGAAAACCTTTTGGGGGGAAAAAAAACCAAAAATTTCTCGTGGGACGCTTTCTCTAGATTGGCTCAGGTCAAGCACGTGGTAGAGCACCAGCTTCGACCCACCCAGCCTGCAATCGGCCAGGGATTCACTCACCTGCCTGCAATCCAGCCCTTCTCTACAGTTGTGACCCCATTTGCCACAGTCCAGGTAGTTGTACCGTGTAGCCGTCGCCCTTGACCTACATGTAGCAAACCTGTGTTTCCCGTTTCAACGTCTCTTCTGGCTCTTAACTGATCCAGTGCCAAAGGATAATATGTCGCCAATATGACCTCCTATTTAAACAGGAGGACGATATATCGCTATATTAGGGTTGTCCTGTTATTTGTTTTGTTGCGGTATCTTCCACGATTTTAAAGCTAAAGGGGCGGAAATTTACGTTATAATACTTGTTTAATTGATTAATTGATTGGGTGCTACGTCTGGTCCAGTTCTACAGTTTGTTTGGCACTGAATCTGTTAGAGCAGTGGTTCTCAACCGGTGGGGAATAGGGGGGAATTTTAGGGTTTGCATTCTGGGGGGGGGGGGGGGGGGGGGGGGGAATGAAGACCATTTCAAGATCGCGTTAATACAAGAACCGATTACTTGATATTGTTTTTCCCTTCATACTTTACAGTTATGTACGTCTCATCCTTCTAAAATTCATTTTATAAAGTAGGTAGATCCACAAATCATGTTTTATGTGGATGTCTAGACTTGTTTTAGTATATGCTATTCAATTTACCTTCCATTTTTACGTATACTGTGTAGGGGTGGGAGGATGTTTAGATAGTAAATATGAAAGGAGGGGGGGGGGGGGGATGGCGTTCTGAAAATACGGTGAAGGGGGGCACGGGCCAAATTTTTGATAGGAAGGGGGGAATGACGTTCTGAAAATATGGTGAAGGGGGGCACGGGCCTAAAAAGGTTGAGAACCACTGTGTTAGAGTATTTTTTACTGGCACTTTTAAGTTTTGACAGACGATAGTTTGTTACATTATGTGTTTTTAAAAAAAAAACCGATACAATAGCTATAAGTCATAGAGAAGCCAGTCTGTGGTTGGTCGCAAAGTCCTGCAAAGGACACATTTCAATTCAAGGCATTCGGTCTTGTTTAGACTTTCCTCTTCTACCCTGGGATGTAAAGTATTTAGTCTTCTTTGAAACGTCTCTCTCCCATCTTGAGATACCGGCGCTGTAGCAAAGGGATTACGTACATAACTCGTAATCCCACATTTGGAAGCAGATCACTTTGCGCTGATTTCAATACAATGGTATGAGTACCAATCGTTCAGAAATCTTGACAAGAAATTTAAAAAAAATGAAACTGTTAGTTAGTTACTGATTAGTTAGTTAATTAGTTAATTAATCGGTTAATTAGTTAGTTAATTAGTTATTTAGTTAATTTGTTAATTAGTTGATTAGTTAGTTAATTAGTTGATTAGTTAGTTAATTAGTTAGTTAATTAGTTAATTGGCTAGTTAATTAGTTAATTAATTAGTTGCTTAGTTAATTAGTTAGTTGATTAGTTAGTCAATTAGTTACTTTGTTAGTTAGTTAAATAGTTAATTAATTCGTTAGTTAGTTAGTTAATTCGTTAGTTAGTTAGTTACTTAGTTAGTTACTTAGTTAGTTAGTTCGTTAATTAGTTAGTTAGTTAGTTATTTCGTTAATTAGTTAGTTAGTTTAGTCAGTCAGTCAGTCAGTCAGTCAGTTAGTTAGTTAGTTAGTTAGTTAGTTAGTTAGTTAGCCAGTCAGTTAGTTAGTCAGCTAAGTAAGTAAGTCAGTCAGTCAGTCAGTCAGTCAGTTAGTTAGTTAGTTAGTTAGTTAGTTAGTTAGTTAGTTAGTTAGTTAGTTAGTTAGTTAGTTAGTTAGTTAGTTAGTTAGTTAGTTAGTTAGGTCGACAGATCATCCTCATTGCACATCGAACCATTCAGTCCATAAGTGCTCGGATCCCCTCCTCAGCAAATCCCGCAGCGTGTAGCGGCTAACGACACAAGTTCTGTGTTGGTGTATTAAGCTTCTTTGGCTTCCCGCGTAGTGTTCATGTTTGACATTTTGACCACACGACTTTTAATTTGCTGTTCTCGTAGTCTGACCATGGATCTATATTCACAGTCATCACTTGGTTCTCGCAAACGACTTACTTCTCGTAGAGCATTCATTATATCAGCTTGGTCCATGGCTCGTCCGCCTCCAAGGTAGACTTATCTGCAAGCCCAGTAAAAAAAAACTGCTGGGTTTGACTGCGACGTCCTGTAAAGGTCATGGAACTTAGGATATACGTGTACTTGAATCTACTTTAGTAGGCCCCCTTCTAGCCTAGTGGTTTATGGTCAGGGATAGGGATCGCAGTTACACAATCTACTTACATACCGAGTCCAATGTTCGAAATCAGCTGCGGACGATTTGGAAGCAGACCGCTTTGCGTTGATTTAAATAGTATGAGGCGTCGGTCGTTCAAAAATCAATGGCAAACTACCGAAACGTAAACAATTGCCTAGTAAATAACAGACAGAAACGTAATAAGAAGAGAGACGTTGAAAACTATTGTGATAATTTGTAAGACGACGGGTAGATAAAGCAGAGACAGACAGAAGAAAGTGATGCTGGATAAAGTGAGACGGCTGCATACCAACAGGAATACCATCAATACAACTAACCCATAGCACAAGGGCCGAGATCTGTGGAGAGACATAACCACCTACGCCTATGTGGCAGGGCACATGATGATGATGGGTACTCTCTTTGGTATTTCGTCATGTCGTAGGGTGATCAATGCTTAGAATAACTCAAAGAGATTCGTGTTGCATTCATTATCATCATCAAGTGCCATGCCAGTTGGCGTAGGCGTTCATGTCTCTCCACAGATCTCGGCCTTTGGTGTTCTGGATTAACTCTGCTGATGATATTCCGCCATGCCACCGTCTCAATCCATCCAGCAACATTTCTCTTGGTCTGATTCTGCCTTTCTTCCCACTGATCTTTACAGTTGTCACGGTGTTCTCCAATGCCTCGCTTCTCCTCACATGGCCAAATAAAGTTGTTTGACTATTTCTTATTGTTGTACATAAAGTTCTAGTTTCATTAGCCTCTTCCAAGCAATCGTTGTTAGTTACCCTGGCAGTCCAAGGAATTCGCAACACTCATCTCAGGAACCACATCTCTGTTGCTTCTTAATTCTTCCTAGTTTGTTAATTTACATTCCAAAATTCATTGCCATACATCAAAACAGGTTCTATGACAGTGACTTAAAGCATACGATACTTTTCATTTTCTGGAATGCAGCTTTTGCTTGCTATATTCTGTTCTTAATCTCTATTGTGAATCTTCCATCTGAAGTTATTATTTTCCCGAATTATTTAAATGTATCCACTTGTTAAGCCGGCTCCCTGGCCGAAGAGTTAGCAGCTTTCTCCGTAATCCCGAATACTCTCGTGGTTGACATGAGTGCACGAGAATTGGAAGCGATTCGAGTCGCGCTAGTGACTTATGAGAGTATGCAGCCGGTCGCTCAGAAAGTCGTGGCGTGCTGATGAGCGTAATCTAGCCTAGGAATCAACATACAGCTGAAAGATGCTGATGTTGACCGCAATATCCTGAAACAGGATGGAAACGCTGAAAAAAAAAAAAAACTTCCACTTGTTAAGCATTTCCCCTTTTATTATTATTTTACACTTCTGTTTCACCTTTTTCTTTGATATATCAATTGTTTCTGTTTTCTTAACTAATTCAGTGTCGAAGGATAGTATATCGCCAACTGCTTCCTCCCATTTAGACAGAAGGACGATATTTCGTCACACTAGGGCCTTCGTGTTATTTGTTTCCTTTGGTGGTGTCTTCCCCAAATTTAAAGCTCAGTGAACGGAAATTTACATTATAATACTTGTTAATTTGATTGTGTAGAATGTTTGGTCCAAACCCACTTTTGTTTTTCTTTGGTTACTGAATCACTTAAAGAGAATCCTTCATGTTGCACTGCATCTATATAATACTGATCTCTTGTCATGCTGATCTCCATTGTCTTCTTTGACCTGCAGCCGCTCGCTGTCGTATCTCATCCGATGACACCAGCAGAGGTTGTACCCATCCAGGCAATACAGCCGACCTACACCTGGCCAGCTCTGGCCATCCGACGTTCCAATCCCAAGAAAGACAGCATGTTCAACAAAGGAGGTTAGTCACTCGTCCATTAATGGTCATTCTTTTCGTCTATTGGCAGACGATAGTTTGTTACGTTGTGCTTCAAACAAGTCATAATAACTACAATGCATGGCGGGGACCAGGGATAGAGTTATACCTCTCCATAGCACAAAGACTGGGCTGAATTGTAGAGACCATGCATTGCCCATGCAGCATGATTCCTCTCTCGGCCTGTCTAGTTTACTCCAGAGGAAAGGTAGCACCAATATGTCTGGAACAAGGCAAGCAGCAAAAGCTGCCGGATCAGCAATGAAATGCTGTAACTGTCTGCTTGTCAGAGCTTCTACCCTAAAACCAGTCGCTGACCAAGGCTAGGGCAATTCGTTTATCTATAGAGGCATTATATGGTCTAATTAAGTCCGTGTGTTTTTACTTAAATATGAAGAAATATTTCTTGCATGGAGGTCAGCGTAGCGGTAAGGTTAAGAGCGCTCGCTCTTAAAATTGCTGAGTGCTGATGGCGGAGTAGTGGGTCCATTCCGTACATCCGCCATTTGGACTTAAACATTGACTTCTAGTTCAGAAACCAATGGCAAGAAACTGAACCTAAAATTGCCTTGAAACAGACCTGGGCTTGGTCGCAACGTTTCTGCAAAAGACTTACCAATTTTTTGTTTTTACTTGACAATACGGGAATCGCGGTAACGTAGATACTCAACACTTGGCTGCTGACCGGTGGGCATGGGTTCGAATCCGCATGGAGAAGGAATTTTAAAATGGACCTGGACTCCCTGGTGACCCAGCCTAAAATGAGGCTACAATCACAAAACGTTTTGGAAAATAATGGCGGTGGGCAGGATGTTGAATACATCACACTTATAATGACGATTAGTCTGTTAATATATGTGTTTGGCACTTTCTGAGCGGGGGCGTTAGCAGTGTCGAGAGAGAGAGAGAGCTACGCTGATGATATCACGAGCGGGAGTCTCCGTGGCGAAGTGGTCAAGCCGTTTTCCTCGTTTATTTTATAGAAATAACACTGTAGAATAAAATCCAGGGAAGTGGATAACATGTGATGGAAGGTGTATCACAGAGATAAAGAACAGAGCCGGACAAGCAACAACAGCATTCTGTCAAATGAATATTTTATGCAATAAGTCCTTGTCCTTGGAAGTTAGAAGAAAAGTTCTTGCATGTTACATAGAACCAATTTTAACATTTTAACATATGGCTGCACATCTTGGACAATTAGTAAACAGGCGAAAAAATCCCTGAAAGACTTGGAGATGTGGTTTTATAGTAGAAAGCTGACGATTCATTGGACGGACAAAATGAGCAATCTGGACGTTTTCAGGGAGTCTAACTCGCAAATACAAGACATCATCAACATCAGAATGAAGCAGTCATCATTGTTTGGTCACATTATGAGAAGAGAAAAACTTTAACGTGTGACAACTGGAACGATTTGTGCAAAGAGGGATAGAGGAAGACAACTAGAGACAATTCATGACAGTCTTGCGTTTTGGCACGGAAGGAATCAACAATTGATCCATGCCGGCGAAGATCGTAATATCTGGAAAAGCATGATCGCCGACGCCAGCCGGCAAAGCTGATGATGATGATGATGATGATGATGATGATGATGATGATGATGATGATGATGATGATGATGATGATGATGATGATGATGATGATGATGATGATGATGATGATGATGATGATGATGATGATGATGGTATAGAAGGATGCCCAAAATAATGTGCTTTTTTTTTTAATATCACAGCCTGGGTTTCTGAGATAAGTAACAAACAACTTTGTTGTTCAAATTTTCATTTTCTCATCATTGTTCTCATTTTTTCATCTTTTCATTCTTCTCATCCCGTTCTTATGCTTTGATGTAGTCACTGGAGGGTCTTCTCCATGATTATATGTTGTGTGCTGTGAATGTATTTGTGTGCTGATGAAGGCTAGTCGCCGCAACATCCTGTATTTCTCGTAATTCTATTCTGTAAATCTGCATTTTACTAGTGTTATTTTATATTATTTACATTTCCACCGCTCTACCGCAGTTCCACTAATATTATTCATGCTTTTATCGAAGCATTTAAAAGTCACAACTGACGTGATTTGAGCAGGGTATGTTGTTTATTTCCACAGACTTTATGGACATGATGATGCTGCAGAACGCCCAGATGCACCACATGACCATGCAGCAACTGATGCTACACCAGCTACCTGGCGGTTCCCGGCCTTGGAGTATACCCATTGCTGAACCTGCAGCTCCTGTAGCCCTGGTAATGTTGTAGATGTTATGTTTTACTTAGTTCCCTTCAGCCCGACCTTGGAGTATACCTATTGCTGAACCGGCAGCTCCTGTAACCCTGGTAATGTTGTAGATTGTATGTTTTACTTAGTTCCCTTCAGCCCGCCATTAGAGTATACCTATTGCTGAACCGGCAGCTCCTGTAGCCCTGGTAATGTTATAGATTGTATGTTTTACTTAGTTCCCTTCAGCCCGAACTTGGAGTATACCTATTGCTGAACCGGCAGCTCCTGTAGCCCTGGTAATGTTGTAGATGTTATGTTTTACTTAGTTCCCTCAGCCCGAACTTGGAGTATACCTATTGCTGAACCGGCAGCTCCTGTAGCCCTGGTAATGTTATAGATTGTATGTTTTACGTAGTTCCCTTCAGCCCGAACTTAGAGTATACCTATTGCTGAACCGGCAGCTCCTGTAGCCCTGGTAATGTTGTAGATGTTATGTTTTACTTAGTTCCCTTCAGCCCGAACTTGGAGTATACCTATTGCTGAACCGGCAGCTCCTGTAGCCCTGGTAATGTTATAGATTGTATGTTTTACGTAGTTCCCTTCAGCCCGAACTTGGAGTATACCTATTGCTGAACCGGCAGCTCCTGTAGCCCTGGTAATGTTATAGATTGTATGTTTTACTTTGTTCCCTTCAGCCCGCCATTAGAGTATACCTATTGCTGAACCTGCAGCTCCTGTAGCCCTGGTAATGTTATCCATCCATCCATCATGTGCCATGCCGGTAAGCGTGGGCGGTCATGTTCTGCCATCTCACTCGATCACCAGAGTCGTGGATCAGCTCCGTGTTTCTGTCTCGACCATGCCACAAGGCCAAGCCATCCAGGTACTTGCTTCTAGGTCTTCCCCTTGGTCTGTTCCCCTCGATCTTACCACTTGTCACCAAATTCTCAAATCCATTTCTTCTCATAACATGCCCAAAAATTTTTGACTGTCCACGTCTAATTTCTCTAATCAATTTACGATCTTCATTTGTTTCATGAAGGACTTGTTCATTGGTCTTTATGGCTGTCCATGGTATTCTTTGCATTTTCCTCAGAAACCACATCTCTACAGCCATCAGATGTTTTTCAGCCTGACTGCTCATTGTCCACGCTTCACATCCATATAAAAGTACAGGTTCAATGTAGCATCTCAACACTCTTTTTCTCGTTTCAATTGACATCTTTTTATTGGTCAATATGTTTTTCATCTTGCTAAAGGCTACTTTTGCCATGGCGATTCCTGTTCTAATCTCTTCAAGGCATCTCCCATCACATGTTATTACTGTTCCGAGATAATTGTACCCGCTCACTTGTTGAAGAATATTTCCATTTACTTGTATATTACATTGTGGTATTTCGTCCTTCATAGTGACGACCATAATCTGTGTCTTTTTACAATTTAATTCTAACCCTAGTTGTTCACTGTGTGTAACAATCGCATCTACTAAATTTTGCAGATCCTGTTCATTGTCTGCAATCAAGACTGTATCATCTGCATATCTAATGTTATTGATGCATCGTCCCCCAATGTTGATTCCTTCCATATCTTCAATATTTCTGAAAATACTTTCACTGTACAGAGAAAACAGATCTGGAGACATTACACATCCCTGTCTCACACCCCTTTTAATAGGCTGATATTGGCTTACTTCATTATCAACTCTTATGGTAATGTTATAGATTGTATGTTTTACTTAGTTCCCTTCAGCCCGCCATTAGAGTATACCTATTGCTGAACCGGCAGCTCCTGTAGCCCTGGTAATGTTATAGATTGTATGTTTTACTTAGTTCCCTTCAGCCCGGCCCTGGAGTATACCTATTGCTGAACCGGCAGCTCCTGTAGCCCCGGTAATGTTGTAGATGTTATGATTTCTTCTTCTTTTTCTTCGTTCATCCGGATTTTTTTTTTCGGATGTGACTGCGTTGTGCCTGTTTACAGCAGAGCTGCGTTCTTGCGCCTTTAGGCTGACACATCCGACTTCTGCGGGATGTTATGTTTTACTTAGTTCCCTTCAGCCCGACCTTGGAGTATACCTATTGCTGAACCGGCAGCTCCTGTAGCCCCGGTAATGTTGTAGATGTTATGATTTACTTAGTTCCCTTCAGCCCGGACCTGGAGTATACCTATTGCTGAACCTGCAGCTCATGTAGCCCTGGTAATGTTATAGAATGAATGTTTTACATAGTTCCCTTCAGTCCGAACTTGTAGTATACCTATTGCTGAACCGGCAGCTCATATAGCCCTGGTAATGTTATAGATTGTATGTTTTACTTAGTTCCCTTCAGCCCGAACTTGGAGTATACCTATTGCTGAACCGGCAGCTCATATAGCCCTGGTAATGTTATAGATTGTATGTTTTACTTAGTTCCCTTCAGCCCGAACTTGGAGTATACCTATTGCTGAACCGGCAGCACCTGTAGCCTTGGTAATGTTATAGATTGTATGTTTTACTTAGTTCCTATCAGCCCGACCTTGGAGTATACCTATTACTGAACCGGCAGCTCATGTAGCCCCGGTAATGTTGTAGATGTTATGATTTACTTAGTTCCCTTCAGCCCGACCTTGGAGTATACCTATTGCTGAACCGGCAGCTCCTGTAGCCCCGGTAATGTTGTAGATGTTATGTTTTACTTAGTTCCCTTCAGCCCGTCATTGGAGTATACGCATTGCTGAACCTGCAGCTACTGTAGCCCTGGTAATGTTATAGATTGTATGTTTTACTTAGTTCCTTTCAGCCCGACCTTGGAGTATACCTATTGCTGAACCGGCAACTCCTGTAGCCCCGGTAATGTTGTAGATGTTATGATTTACTTAGTTCCCTTCAGCCCGACCTTGGAGTATACCTATTGCTGAACCTGCAGCTCCTGTAGCCCTGGAATTGTTATAGATTGTATGTTTTACTTAGTTCCCTTCAGCCCGGCCCTGGAGTATACTGTCGTGTCCTCCTTTAAAGTGTCGTCCCTGGAGTGAAGAGAGTCAACGCCTACATTATAATATTTTTTTTCCCTATCAATATCCTGGAGAATCCACCAGCTTCCGTCCAACACACTCCATCAGCCCGTGGACACCTTTTCCTATCACTCTCTCACTGTCGTACTATGCCCCCTCTCATACTTCCCCAACGCAACATACTCAACAACTCTTGCTTCTAAAGATTAATAAAGATTAATTTATTAAAAGAAAAGTGTGACGTATATGAGACGTGTGTGCGAAGAACATGTGTGTCGTGTATTATAACATAACTGTATGTGTCAGCCCTCAAAGTTCAGGATCATAGTGTACACATCATGGCAAGGATTACACGACATCATTCGAGTCAGTACGATAAACCTCACCGAAGTCGTATCCTTCTCTCCAGACATGTCCTCCTCCAGGAACTCTGATGACCATGAGATCTGAATCCCATATAAATATAATCCGTGGAAAAAAAAAACTATTATTGTTCCTAACGCAACTGTTCCTAATAGTTTATAGAAACTCCGGCTTCATAATTCCGGCGCAGTGAAACAAACATGGCACACTGTCCTATGAACAGGACTTTTTGTCTCTTGCTAAATGTTCGCTAGTTCTCACTATTAAACAGTTATTGTCTATACTCCAATAGAGTCCTTTATTTTTGTTCTAGTCATAAGTGAACTGAATATCCATCACTACTGGTGTGTTAAAACTGGTATGACCTAAACTCATTCGGTATTTATCCGGTAGGATACATATACCATTCAGCTCCACTGAGCAATGTTGATCATCTTCCTCTAGCATAATCTCTGTTGTAAAGTTGCTGGCCAATCTTCCTGCGCCAAACTTTATCCGGGATCGGATTTTCTCTTGGTTTCGTGTTCTTCATTCCAACCAGAGGGAACCTGTAACATAAATCATATAACCGGTGATAGCCTCCCCGTCACTGATCTCTATTAGATGATCGTGGCCATCGGCCTCGCTCAGAAAATATAATGAACCTACTCTGTCATGGACAGATGACTGAACACATACGTTATCATCAGGCCAAGACAAGAAAAAAAAATCAACAAACAGAATGCGGAACCCCGCCCACCAGGGACCCCTACGGGAAGATCCCAATTATCCCTCATTACTCAATTCTCAACTAGTAAAGCTCATCAACACTTCACTAATCTATTTTCAACTAACAGAGCTAAGTATCACTTCCCTACACTAGCTAGTTTTCCACTAACAGTGCTAATCATCACACTTTAGTTTTAACAAGGCTACAGCCTATATTAATTAGAACTAATTATAATCGGTTCTACCTTACGGCACTGCAGTTTACACTAAATTACATCTAATGGTAGCCATTCAGGCTCGTGTAAACTAAATCAAATATCTCTTTCACGCGTTAGATGTTCTAACTGCTGCAGTGACAAGCATGTCTGCCTAGATCCACATTTTCAAGTTCCCCTAGTTGGTCCCAACTCGGGTTTTTATGGCAACTCCTAAAGTTGATCACGTGACATTTTCCTTTATGCCCACACAGGTGGCATATTGGGCAGACCCTCCCTTGTCAGGGATCCATCCTCCCTGGCTCCATTAATGTTAGATTTGTCATCACTGGTTTTGACATCCAAAACAATCTAGAGAGTTACTGTACAGTTCCAACAAAGGGTTTCGATACCAAGCTGCCAATCATGGTTTTCCAAACAACCTTACATTGTGCACGTGACGTTGTTGATGTCCTGCAGGTGTTCCACTGTTTCCAATAACAAGCCCTCAACTTTCTGTCATGTGGTGACAGTCAAATCCGCCATTTCGTTTGATGTCGGGAAATACCAAATGACAGTCTGACCGTTTTCTCCCTAGTCGGGCACTTCCGACCTGTTGATAAACTGTCAATCTTCTGTTCAGTTGTGACAATCCCAGCCGCCATTTCGCCTAATGTCCGGAACTATAAATGACAGACATGGCTGTTCCATGTACTGAGCTTAGCAATTCTATGTGATTCTAACTGGTATTGAACTGTCAACGCGGTGTCTGATTCAACGCACTCACTTCCCAATGTTTACTATTTGCTGACCCGATGTAACTCGTGCAGCTGTATTTACTCTGTTAGTTAACATCGCTGTGGCCTAGAAAATCTCCCGTTAATCAAACTTCTGTATTTTCATTATCTGGTTAACTCATGGCGATCTCGTGACATATACCTATTGCTGAACCGGTAGCTCCTGTAGCCCTGGTAATGTTATAGATTGTATGTTTTACTTAGATCCCTTCAGCCCGGCTCTGGAGTATACCTATTGCTGAACCGGCAGCTCCTGTAGCCCTGGTAATGTTATAGATTGTATGTTTTACTTAGATCCCTTCAGCCCGGCCCTCGAGTATACCTATTGCTGAACCGGCAGCTCCTGTAGCCCTGGTAATGTTATAGATTGTATGTTTTACTTAGATCCCTTCAGCCCGGCCCTGGAGTATACCTATTGCTGAACCCGCAGCTCCTGTAGCCCTGGTAATGTTATAGATTGTATGTTTTACTTAGTTCCCTTCAGCCCGGCCCTGGAGTATACCTATTGCTGAACTGGCAGCTCCTGTAGCCCTGGTAATGTTATAGATTGTATGTTTTACTTAGTTCCCTTCAGCCCGGCCCTGGAGTATACCTATTGCTGAACCTGCAGCTCCTGTAGCCCTGGTAATGTTATAGATTGTATGTTTTACCTAGTTCCCTTCAGCCCGGCCCTGGAGTATACCTATTGCTGAACCGGCAGCTCCTGTAGCCCTGGTAATGTTATAGATTGTATGTTTTACCTAGTTCCCATCAGCCCGACCTTGGAGTATACCTATTGCTGAACCGGCAGCTCCTGTAGCCCCGGTAATGTTGTAGATGTTATGATTTACTTAGTTCCCTTCAGCCCGACCTTGGAGTATACCTATTGCTGAACCTGCAGCTCCTGTAGCCCCGGTAATGTTGTAGATGTTATGTTTTATTTAGGTCCCTTCAGCCCGGCCCTGGAGTATACCTATTGCTGAGCCTGCAGCTCCTGTAGCCCTGGTAATGTTATAGATTGTATGTTTTACTTAGTTCCCTTCAGCCCGAACTTGGAGTATACCTAGTGCTGAACCGGCAGCTCCAGTAGCCCTGGTAATGTTATAGATTGTATGTTTTACTTAGTTCCCTTCAGCCTGAACTTGGAGTATACCTATTGCTGAACCGGCAGATCCTGTAGCCCTGGTAATGTTATAGATTGTATGTTTTACTTAGTTCCTTTCAGCCCGACCTTGGAGTATACCTATTGCTGAACCGGCAGCTCCTGTAGCCCTGGTAATGTTATAGATTGTATGTTTTACTTAGATCCCTTCAGCCCGGCCCTGGAGTATACCTATTGCTGAACCGGCAGCTCCTGTAGCCCTGGTAATGTTATAGATTGTATGTTTTACTTAGTTCCCTTCAGCCCGGCCCTGGAGTATACCTATTGCTCAACTGGCAGCTCCTGTAGCCCTGGTAATGTTATAGATTGTTATGTTTTACTTAGTTCCCTTCAGCCCGGCCCTGGAGTATACCTATTGCTGAACCTGCAGCTCCTGTAGCCCTGGTAATGTTATAGATTGTATGTTTTACCTAGTTCCCTTCAGCCCGACCTTGGAGTATACCTATTGCTGAACCAGCAGCTCCTGTAGCCCCAGTAATGTTGTAGATGTTATGATTTACTTAGTTCCCTTCAGCCCGACCTTGGAGTATACCTATTGCTGAACCTGCAGCTCCTGTAGCCCCGGGAATGTTGTAGAAGTTATGTTTTACTTAGTTCCCTTCAGCCCGGCCCTGGAGTATACCTATTGCTGAGCCTGCAGCTCCTGTAGCCCTGGTAATGTTATAGATTGTATGTTTTACTTAGTTCCCTTCAGCCCGAACTTGGAGTATACCTAGTGCTGAACCGGCAGCTCCCGTAGCCCTGGTAATGTTATAGATGTTATGATTTACTTAGTTCCCTTCAGCCCGACCTTGGAGTATACCTATTGCTGAACCTGCAGCTCCTGTAGCCCCGGTAATGTTGTAGATGTTATGATTTACTTAGTTCCCTTCAGCCCGGCCCTGGAGTATACCTATTGCTGAACCTGCAGCTCCATTTGCCCTGGTAATGTTATAGATTGTATGTTTTACTTAGTTCCCTTCAGCCCGGCCTTGGAGTATACATATTGCTGAACCGGAAGCTCCTGTAGCCCTAGTATTGTTATAGATTGTATGTTTTACTTAGTTCCCTTCAGCCCGGACCTGGAGTATACCTATTGCTGAACCTGCAGCTCCTGTAGCCCTGGTAACTTTATAGATTGTATGTTTTACTTAGTTCCCTTGAGCCCGGCCCTGGAGTATACCTATTGCTGAACCGGCAGCTCCTGTAGCCCTGGTAATGTTGTAGATTGTATGTTTTACTTAGTTCCCTCAGCCTGGCCTTAGATGTTTTACTTAGTTCCCTTCAGCCCGTCATTGGAGTATACGCATTGCTGAACCTGCAGCTCCTGTAGCCCTGGTAATGTTATAGATTGGGTTTTTACTTAGTTCCCTTCAGCCCGGCCCTGGAGTATACGCATTGCTGAACCTGCAGCTCCTGTAGCCCTGGTAATGTTATAGATTGTATGTTTTACTTAGTTCCTCTCAGCCCGCCATTAGGGTATACCTATTGCTGAACCTGCAGCTCCTGTAGCCCCGGTAATGTTGTAGATGTTATGTTTTACTTAGTGCCTCTCAGCCCGCCATTAGGGTATACCTATTGCTGAACCGGCAGCTCCTGTAGCCCTGGTAATGTTGTAGATGTTATGTTTTACTTAGTTCCTCTCAGCCCGCCATTAGGGTATACCTATTGCTGAACCTGCAGCTCCTGTAGCCCCGTTAATGTTGTAGATGTTATGTTTTACTTAGTTCCCTTCAGTCCGAACTTGGAGTATACCTATTGCTGAACCTGCAGCTCCTGTAGCCCTGGTAATGTTATAGATTGTATGTTTTACTTAGTTCCCTTCAGCCCGAACTTGGAGTATACCTATTGCTGAACCGGCAGCTCCTGTAGCCCTGGTAATGTTATAGATAGTATGTTTTACTTAGTTCACTTCAGCCCGGCCCTGGAGTATACCTATTGCTGAACCGGCAGCTCCTGTAGCCCTGGTAATGTTATAGATTGTATGTTTTACTTAGTTCCCTTCAGCTCGGCCCTGGAGTATACCTATTGCTGAACCGGCATCTCCTTTAGCCCTGGTAATGTTGTAGATTGTATGTTTTACTTAGTTCCCTTCAGCCCGGCCTTGGATGTTTTACTTAGTTCCCTTCAGCCCGTCATTGGAGTATACGCATTGCTGAACCTGCAGCTCCTGTAGCCCTGGTAATGTTATAGATTGGGATCTTACTTAGTTCCCTTCAGCCCGGCCCTGGAGTATAACTATTGCTGAGCCGGCAGCTCCTGTAGTCCTGGTAATGTTTTAGATTGTATGTTTTACTTAGTTCCTCTCAGCCCGCCATTAGGGTATACCTATTGCTGAACCTGCAGCTCCTGTAGCCCCGGTAATGTTGTAGATGTTATGTTTTACTTAGTTCCTCTCAGCCCGCCATTAGGGTATACCTATTGCTGAACCGGCAGCTCCTGTAGCCCTGGTAATGTTGTAGATGTTATGTTCTACTTAGTTCTTCTCAGCCCGCCATTAGAGTATATCTATTGCTGAACCTGCAGCTCCTTTAGCCCTGGTAATGTTATAGATTGTATGTTTTACTTAATTCCTTTCAGCCCGACCTTGGAGTATACCTATTGCTGAACCGGCAACTCCTGTAGCCCCGGTAATGTTGTAGATGTTATGATTTACTTAGTTCCCTTCAGCCCGACCTTGGAGTATACCTATTGCTGAACCAGCAGTTCCTGTAGCCCCGGTAATGTTGTAGATGTTATGTTTTACTTAGTTCCCTTCAGTCCGATCTTGGAGTATACCTATTGCTGAACCTGCAGCTCCTGTAGCCCTGGTAATGTTATAGATTGTATGTTTTACTTAGTTATCTTCAGCCCGAACTTGGAGTATACCTATTGCTGAACCGGCAGCTCCTGTAGCCCTGTAATGTTATAGATTGTATGTTTTACTTAGTTCCCTTCAGCCCGGCCCTGGAGTATACCTATTGCTGAACCGGCAGCTCCTGTAGCCCTGGTAATGTTATAGATTGTATGTTATACTTAGTTCCCTTCAGCCCGGCACTGGAGTATACCTATTGCTGAACCTGAAGCTCCTGTAGCCCCGGTAATGTTGTAGATGTTATGTTTTACTTAGTTCCCTTCAGTCCGAACTTGGATGTTTTACTTAGTTCCCTTCAGCCCGTCATTGGAGTATACGCATTGCTGAACCTGCAGCACCTGTAGCCCTGGTAATGTTATAGATTGGGATCTTACTTAGTTCCCTTCAGCCCGGCCCTGGAGTATAACTATTGCTGAGCCGGCAGCTCCTGTAGTCCTGGTAATGTTGTAGATTGTATGTTTTACTTAGTTCCTCTCAGCCCGCCATTAGGGTATACCTATTGCTGAACCTGCAGCTCCTGTAGCCCCGGTAATGTTGTAGATGTTATGTTTTACTTAGTTCCTCTCAGCCCGCCATTAGGGTATACCTATTGCTGAACCTGCAGCTCCTTTAGCCCTGGTAATGTTATAGATTGTATGTTTTACTTAATTCCTTTCAGCCCGACCTTGGAGTATACCTATTGCTGAACCGGCAACTCCTGTAGCCCCGGTAATGTTGTAGATGTTATGTTTTACTTAGTTCCCTTCAGTCCGAACTTGGAGTATACCTATTGCTGAACCGGCAGCTCCTGTAGCCCTGGTAATGTTATAGATTGTATGTTTTACTTAATTCCTTTCAGCCCGACCTTGGAGTATACCTATTGCTGAACCGGCAACTCCTGTAGCCCCGGTAATGTTGTAGATGTTATGTTTTACTTAGTTCCCTTCAGTCCGAACTTGGAGTATACCTATTGCTGAACCGGCAGCTCCTTTAGCCCTGGTAATGTTATAGATTGTATGTTTTACTTAATTCCTTTCAGCCCGACCTTGGAGTATACCTATTGCTGAACCGGCAACTCCTGTAGCCCCGGTAATGTTGTAGATGTTATGATTTACTTAGTTCCCTTCAGCCCGACATTGGAGTATACCTATTGCTGAACCTGCAGTTCCTGTAGCCCCGGTAATGTTGTAGATGTTATGTTTTACTTAGTTCCCTTCAGTCCGAACTTGGAGTATACCTATTGCTGAACCTGCAGCTCCTGTAGCCCTGGTAATGTTATAGATGTTATGTTTTACTTAGTTCCCTTTAGTCCGATCTTGGAGTATACCTATTGCTGAACCGGCAGCTCCTGTAGCCCTGGTAATGTTATAGATTGTATGTTTTACTTAGTTCCCTTCAGCCCGGCCCTGGAGTATACCTATTGCTGAACCGGCAGCTCCTGTTGGCCTGGTAATGTTATAGATTTATGTTTTACTTAGTTCCCTTCAGCCCGGCCCTGGAGTATACCTATTGCTGAACCGGCATCTCCTGTAGCCCTGGTAATGTTGTAGATTGTATGTTTTACTTAGTTCCCTTCAGTCCGGCCTTGGATGTTTTACTTAGTTCCCTTCAGCCCGTCATTGGAGTATACGCATTGCTGAACCTGCTGCTCCTGTAGCCCTGGTAATGTTATAGATTGGGATTTTACTTAGTTCCCTTCAGCACCGCCCTGGAGTATAACTATTGCTGAGCCGGCAGCTCCTGTAGTCCTGGTAATGTTGTAGATTGTATGTTTTACTTAGTTCCTCTCAGCCCGCCATTAGGGTATACCTATTGCTGAACCTGCAGCTCCTGTAGCCCCGGTAATGTTGTAGATGTTATGTTTTACTTAGTTCCTCTCAGCCCGCCATTAGGGTATACCTATTGCTGAACCGGCAGCTCCTGTAGCCCTGGTAATGTTGTAGAGGTTATGTTTTACTTAGTTCTTCTCAGCCCGCCATTAGAGTATACCTATTGCTGAACCTGCAGCTCCTTTAGCCCTGGTAATGTTATAGATTGTATGTTTTACTTAATTCCTTTCAGCCCGACCTTGGAGTATACCTATTGCTGAACCGGCAACTCCTGTAGCCCCGGTAATGTTGTAGATGTTATGATTTACTTAGTTCCCTTCAGCCCGACCTTGGAGTATACCTATTGCTGAACCAGCAGTTCCTGTAGCCCCGGTAATGTTGTAGATGTTATGTTTTACTTAGTTCCCTTCAGTCCGATCTTGGAGTATACCTATAGCTGAACCTGCAGCTCCTGTAGCCCTGGTAATGTTATAGATTGTATGTTTTACTTAGTTATCTTCAGCCCGAACTTGGAGTATACCTATTGCTGAACCGGCAGCTCCTGTAGCCCTGTAATGTTATAGATTGTATGTTTTACTTAGTTCCCTTCAGCCCGGCCCTGGAGTATACCTATTGCTGAACCGGCAGCTCCTGTAGCCCTGGTAATGTTATAGATTGTATGTTTTACTTAGTTCCCTTCAGCCCGGCCCTGGAGTATACCTATTGCTGAACCTGAAGCTCCTGTAGCCCCGGTAATGTTGTAGATGTTATGTTTTACTTAGTTCCCTTCAGTCCGAACTTGGAGTATACCTATTGCTGAACCGGCAGCTCCTTTAGCCCTGGTAATGTTATAGATTGTATGTTTTACTTAATTCCTTTCAGCCCGACCTTGGAGTATACCTATTGCTGAACCGGCAACTCCTGTAGCCCCGGTAATGTTGTAGATGTTATGATTTACTTAGTTCCCTTCAGCCCGACCTTGGAGTATACCTATTGCTGATCCAGCAGTTCCTGTAGCCCCGGTAATGTTGTAGATGTTATGTTTTACTTAGTTCCCTTCAGTCCGAACTTGGAGTATACCTATTGCTGAACCTTAAGCTCCTGTAGCCCCGGTAATGTTGTAGATGTTATGTTTTACTTAGTTCCCTTCAGTCCGAACTTGGAGTATACCTATTGCTGAACCTTAAGCTCCTGTAGCCCTGGTAATGTTATAGATTGTATGTTTTACTTAGTTCCCTTCAGCCCGGCCTTGGAGTATACCTATTGCTGAACCGGCAGCTCCTGTAGCCCTAGTAATGTTATAGATTGTATGTTTTACTTAGTTCCCTTCAGCCCGGACCTGGAGTATACCTATTGCTGAACCTGCAGCTCCTGTAGCCCTGGTAATGTTATAGATTGTATGTTTTACTTAGTTCCATTCAGCCCGGACCTGGAGTATACCTATTGCTGAACCTGCAGCTCCTGTAGCCCTGGTAATGTTGTAGATTGTATGTTTTACTTAGTTCCCTTCAGCCCGGCCTTGGATGTTTTACTTAGTTCCCTTCAGCCCGTCATTAGAGTATATGCATTGCTGAACCTGCAGCTCCTGTAGCCCTGGTAATGTTATAGATTGTATGTTTTACTTAGTTCCCTTCAGCCCGGCCCTGGAGTATACCTATTGCTGAACCGGCAGCTCCTGTAGCCCTGGTAATGTTGTAGATTGTATGTTTTACTTAGTTCCCTTCAGCCCGGCCTTGGATCTTTTACTTATTTACCTTCAGCCCGTCATTGGAGTATACGCATTGCTGAACCTGCAGCTCCTGTAGCCCTGGTAATGTTATTGATTGTATGTTTTACTTAGTTCCTCTCAGCCCGCCATTAGGGTATACCTATTGCTGAACCTGCAGCTCCTGTAGCCCCGGTAATGTTGTAGATGTTATGTTTTACTTAGTTCCCTTCAGCCCGGACCTGGAGTATACCTATTGCTCAACCTGCAGCTCCTGTAGTCCTGCTAATGTTATAGATTGTATGTTTTACTTAGTTCCCTTCAGCCCGGCCCTGGAGTATACCTATTGCTGAACCGGCAGCTCCTGTAGCCCTGGTAATGTTGTAGATTGTATGTTTTACTTAGTTCTCTTCAGCCCGGCCTTGGATGTTTTACTTATTTACCTTCAGCCCATCATTGGAGTATACGCATTGCTGAACCTGCAGCTCCTGTAGCGCTGGTAATGTTATAGATTGTATGTTTTACTTAGTTCCTCTCAGCCCGCCATTAGGGTATACCTATTGCTGAACCTGCAGCTCCTGTAGCCCCGATAATGTTGTAGATGTTATGTTTTACTTAGTTCCCTTCAGTCCGAACTTGGAGTATACCTATTGCTGAACCGGCAGCTCCTGTAGCCCTGGTAATGTTATAGATTGTATGTTTTACTTAATTCCTTTCAGCCCGACCTTGGAGTATACCTATTGCTGAACCGGCAACTCCTGTAGCCCCGGTAATGTTGTAGATGTTATGATTTACTTAGTTCCCTTAAGCCCGACCTTGGAGTATACCTATTGCTGAACCTGCAGCTCCTGTAGCCCCGGTAATGTTGTAGATGTTATGTTTTACTTAGTTCCCTTCAGCCCGACCTTGGAGTATACCTATTGCTGAACCTGCAGCTCCTGTAGCCCCGGTAATGTTGTAGATGTTATGTTTTACTTAGTTCCCTTCAGCCCGAACTTGGAGTATACCTATTGCTGAACCGGCAGCTCCTGTAGCCCTCGTAATGTTATAGATTGTATGTTTTACTTAGTTCCCTTCAGCCCGGCCTTGGATGTTTTACTTAGTTCCCTTCAGCCCGTCATTGGAGTATACGCATTGCTGAACCTGCAGCTCCTGTAGCCCTGGTAATGTTATAGATTCTATGATTTACTTAGTTCCTCTCAGCCCGCCATTAGGGTATTCCTATTGCTGAACCTGAAGCTCCTGTAGCCCCGGTAATGTTGTAGATGTTATGTTTTACTTAGTTCCCTTCAGCCCGGACCTGGAGTATACCTATTGCTGAACCTGCAGCTCCTGTAGCTCTGGTAATGTTGTAGATGTTATGTTTTACTTAGTTCCCTTCAGCCTGCCATTAGAGTATATCTATTGCTGAACCGGTAGCTCCTGCAGCCCTGGTAATGTTATAGATTGTATGTTTTATTTAGTTCACTTCAGATTATCATTGTTACAAATCGGGCACTTCCAGGGCTGCTTCGATCTTTTTCGTGTTGAAGCCACAGTGGTGCGGCCAGAAACTGAGCAGTTGAGATGTGGTTTACTGAGCATCCGTGAAGTGTTGCTCTTTTCTGGCTACGTAGAATATCAAGCAATGTAAACTGTAAATTGATTCGACAAAGTAGACGTGACTGGGCAAGATTTTTTTGGACACATTACAAGGGGGACAAAACTTTTAGGGACAATTGGCCCGATTAATGAGAAAAGAGAGAGGGAAAGGGAAGGATAAAACTATCTGGATGACGTGACCACATGTACTGCCAACCTTAAAAGAGCATGCCGTGTGGCTTTGGTCAGCATGTCTCTCTACAGCTTTTTCTCTAGTGTACTGCCAGTCTTCTTATACATAGTCCATGCCGTGTGGCTTTGGCCATCATGTCTGTCCACAGCCTTCTGTCTCGTGTACTGCCAGTCTTCTTATACATAGTCCGTGCCGTGTGGCTTTGGCCATCATGTCTGTCCACAGCCTTCTGTCTCGTGTACTGCCAATCTTCTTATAGTCCATGCCGTGTGGCGTTGGTGATCATGTCTGTCCACAACCTTCTGTCTCGTGTACTGCCAATCTTCTTATAGTCCATGCCGTGTAGCGTTGGTGATCATGTCTGTCCACAGCCTTCTGTCTCGTGTACTGCCAGTCTTCTTATAGCCCATGCCGTGTGGCGTTGGTGATCATGTCTGTCCACAGCCTTCTGTCTCGTGTACTGCCAATCTTCTTATAGTCCGTGCCCCATGCTTACACCTTGCAACACTTCACTCACAACTTATAACACTTCACTCACAACTTACAACACATCACTCACAACTTACAACACGCCCCTCACAACTTACAACACTTCACTCACAACTTACAACACTTCACTCACAACTTACAACACGCCCCTCACAACTTACAACACGTCACTCACAACTTAAACACTTCACTCACAACTTACAACACTCCACTCACAACTTACAACACTTCACTCACAACTTACAACGCTTCACATACGAACAACTGTAACTGCTGTAAGACTAACTTGACCTGTCAATCTTCTAGTCAGGTGGTCTCTTTCATTGATTGTCATGATTGTGTTTGTGGTCACCAGGTGCGGCCGACTCCGTCCGTGTACCATCACCACATTAGTCAGCCCAACTACTCGATGCCGCCCATGGACTAGTAAGTATTGACCCACTGTTTGATCTCAGCATGTTTCACAGACAGACAGACAGACATGCGGGCAGGCAGGCGGGCGGACAGACAGGCAGGCAGGCAGGCACCCTATACATACACTTGCTGGTATGCCTATAGTTAGACTGACAAATAGACATGTAGGTAGACAGTCAGGCAGATGGATAGACAGACTTACAGACACACTAACAGATGGACATAGAAAGAAAAAGACTAACAGGCAGATAGACTTACAGAGATACAGACAGACAGAGGGACATAGACAGACAGACAGACAGACAGACAAGGAAAAGACATACAGACAGAGAGGCGGACAGACAGGCAGACAGACAGACAGGCAGACAGATAGACAAACAGAAGACAGAGAAACAGAGATATAGACAGACAGAAAACAGACAGACAGACACAGATAAACAGTACATAGAGACAGACAGACATTGAGGTAGACAGACACAGAGACAAGCAGACAGAAAACAACATGCCTTGTTGCTATGCGCACTGTTAGTGGAGATATGCCTCACTCAACCAATCGGAAAAAGGAAAACAGATCTTCAAGAGCCAGCTAGCAAGCCCCTCTTATTACAGCAATAAAACTGAGAGCTCATGTAATTGATCATTGTATAGTGGTTTGTTCAGTATAGAATAGAGTTATTGAATATTGAATATTGAGAGGTCGTTAACTGATCATCGTTTGGTCATTTTTTAGTATGGTCAAAGTTAGGTGCATGTCCTTTACAGAACTTTGCAATCAAACCCAGCATTTATTGACTGTTTTTGATTTTTGTTGTTTTTGTCGCGTATCCCTTACGGGACGTTGCAGTCAACACCAGCATTTTTCAGCTGCTGTTGATGTACTAGGCAAGTGTTACGTTCAGTAGTTTGCCATTGCTTTCTGGACGACCGGCTCCCATACCAGCACGTTATAACACAACGCGACACGGTCTGCTGCACAAATCGGTCGCCGCTGAGCTTCGAACGCCTGGTACCCGGCTCAGGAACCGCGTTCGCAAGCCTTTAGCCGCGGAGCCGGCATTGTGATTTATTTGGCAATATTAGTTCAATAGTTTGTCATTGCTTTCTGAATGGTCGCCGCCTTATACTATCGAAATCAACGCAAAGCTGTCTGCTAATGTCGAACCGTCGACTCTGTATGTCGGAATGGGAGATGATGTAACTGATCGTGTATATGAGTAACTAATGTCGATTTGCTTCTTGTGGATTGGGTTTAATTATATTTCTTTATAATTTATGTCAGTTTTAGATCTGTGTACGAAAACTGATGACACAGTTTAGCTCAGTGGTTCTCAACCTGTTTTTGCCCATGCACCCTTTCACCATGTGTTCAGAATGTCATCACCCCCATTTCGTATTTCCTCCCTATAAGTCCCCCCCCCCTGCCCACCCCCGGCCCCTCCATAGTGTACGTAAACATGGAAGCTAAGTTTAATACATACTAGAACAAGTCTAGACGTCTACATAAAACGTGATTTGCGGGTCTACTTTCGTTATAAAACGAATTTCAGAAGGGCGAGAAGTACAGAACCGTAAAGTATGGGGGTAAAACAATATCAAGTAATCGGTTCTTGTATTAACGCGATCTTGAAGTAATCTTCATTCCCCTCCTGGACACCCTAAAATTCCCCCCTGGGGGTGGGGAGGGGGAGGGGAAATTCCCCACCGGTTGAGAACCACTGGTTTAGCTTGTTGTCTTGTGATATCGACTACAGATGATGTATGTGGTTATATGATGATGTATGTGGTTATATGGTGATGTATGTGGTTATACAGTGATGTATGTGGTTATACAGTGATTTATGTGGTTATACAGTGATGTATGTGGTTATGTAATGATGTATGTTTTATATAATGATGTATATGGTCATATGTGTTTTCTCTTCTTGTCAACAGCCGGGGTGGTGGAGGTGGTGGCGGACCCATGTACGGACGCAGTAAGTGTGGTTTGCTTCATTGTTTCCTTCTATCCCTCTGGCGTATCTATTGTTGTTGTAGTGTGATCATACACATAATTATGACGATCACAGTGCGGTTACGTTGACTATGGCGATTTTGGTGACGATGGTGGTGTTTTTGTGCATGTGAGATGATGGATATGATGATGATGATTATGATGTTGTTGGTGGCAATGATTGTGATGATAATGATGATGGTGATTAAGAGATGGTAGTTGTGATATCACATTAATGATGGGATTAATGATGGGATGGTGTTAACGATGATAAAGCGGTGGTGGTAATGATGACGTTAATTTTAATGACGATGATGATATTGGTAGCTAAGGTGGGGAAATAGTGGTTATGATGATGATGATAATGAGGGAGTGATAGTAAGATACACGACACATAAAAAATAGCATATTCACACCAACCCTATGCAACCAATGCCAAACTTAGACATTAACTAAATCTCATCTCATCTCATCTCATCTCATCTCATCTCATCTCATCTCATCTCATCATGTTCCTCTTGTACCTTGCGGTGTCGAGGTGAAGTATAAACATCGTGAGAGTGCCCGATTATGGGCTTCATATATCGATAACTAAATCACACTTACGAAAAATCAACACATGTGAAATGAGATGTTTGAAGAGATATGCCAACTGAACTATCCGAGACCGTGTAAGATGTTATCAGACAGACAGTGATATCAACACCTTGTGAAAGTCAAATGATCAGTATGATGGTGATGGTGATAAATATGATGATAATTATGCTTATGGTGGTAATTATGATGATGGTGATAATTACGAGGTTGGTGATAATTATGATATGGTGATAATTATGATGATGGTGATAACTATGATAATGGTGATAATTATGATGATGGTGATAATTATGATGATGGTGATAACTACGATGATGGTGATAATTACGAGGATGGTGATAATTATGATGATGGTGATAACTATGATGATGGTGATATCTATGATGATGGTGGTAATTATGATGATGGTGATAATTACGAGGATGGTGATAATTATGATGATGGTGATAACTATGATGATGGTGATATCTATGATGATGGTGATAATTACGAAGATGGTGATAATTATGATGATGGAGATAACTATGATGATGGTGATATCTATGATGATGGTGATAATTATGATGTCATCATCATAATTGAGATGGTGATAATATTGGCATGGTGGTGGTGGTGATATTGTTGGTAGTAAGGACTGATGATAGTAATGATGATGGTGATGGTGATACTGATGATTCAGATGATAATGAGGTGGTGATGGTGAAGAAATGATAGGTAGGAATGGTACCTTTATTGGTAGTGATGGTGATGATGATGATGGTGTTAATGGTATTACTAATGATAAAGATGATGATATTGGTAAGTACAATAATGGTAACGGTGATACTTTGGCTTCAATCAGTATTTTGCTTTAGTCTATCTCATGTTTACTGAAGTTATCATCTCCGTTTCGCTGAAGTTATCATCTATCTTTGCTGAAGTTATCTCAGTTTGTTGAAATTTTCATCTCTGTGTACTCAAGTTATCATCTCTGCTTAAGTTATCATCTCTGTTTGTGGGTGCGTTTGTTTGTATGTGTTTCTGTCCTTTTGTGCATGTGTGTGTGTGTGTGTGTGCTTGCTCGTTTGTGTGTGTGGGTGTGTTTCTTCGTATGTGTGATTGTCTGTACATGGGTGTAATTGTGAACTTCGTTGCGAGTTCCCGGATGTAACAATTATGATTGTTGTTGTTGTTCTCTCTGATATTCGCTCTCTGTCAGTGACTATAAAATAACACGCTTGTTATGTTAATCACTGATAATGCTTTCAACCTACCAAATAGCTTTATTTTTATTGTTGCTATAAATGATTACATGTCACCGCCGTGCAGTGTTGTTATTTTAAGCATTCCCGAATTGGCGTACCCGGCAGGTTAAGAGCCCTCATGGCGGGGGAAAGGGATTTTGTCCCTACACCTGTCAGTCACATTTAAACATTGACTTCTCGTCCTTGACTTGGGGACGTCCATTACAAGTACCTTAGAAGTCGGAGTGGGTTCACTATTTTCAAAATTGAAAAAGTAAAGTGGCCTGTTATTCACATTGAGGCGTACTGAGCGTAAGTTGACGCCCCGTGCTTTTATGTCAAATCGGTACGTTGTATTTCAAGTGGGAGAATCAATCTTCAGGAATCTCTGTGCAGTCGACAGATCATAAAACGTTGAAGTCGGCCATCGCGAAACATTTGCTTATTATCAATCATAAAGTTAATAAATAAAACGCATTTCGTATACATAATCGACGAACAATAATCTTCTTCTTCTTCAGCGTTCCGAGCCATTGAGGTTCTTTGCTGCAGATACAATCCGTCTCCATTCGTCTCTCTGGTTGACCTTCTCTTGCCAGTCGTTGATTCCAAGTGCTTGTAGGTCTGTATATATATTATCTCTCCACCGTCTTCTTGGTCTACCTCGGGGTCTACGGTCATTTATTTCCTGAGTGTAAGTGAGTTTTGTTTCCCAATTATCTTCCATTCTTTCTATATGCCCCAGCCATTGTAGTCTATTAGCCTTCATGATACAAGTGATTAGCGGGGACTTAAACAGATCATAAATGTCTTTGTTACTTCTTCTTTTCCACTCTCCACTTTGTGTATCCCTAATAATAATAATAATAATAATAATAATAATAATAATAATAATAATAGATTATTCAAATATATCGAAGCATTATCGATTAAACGATTCCAACCGTTGCTATGCACATTGAAGGACTTACTGTTAAATCTTAGATTTCCATGGGGATAACATACTCCACATTCGAACAATATCAGTTGCTGTGTACTTTGTATTTGAGCCAAAGTTTTACTCGTTTATTCACTTCATATAGTATACAACTCTGCAGTGTGCACCTGACGAGATGCATCGAAATATGCCAGGCAATAAATCGTACAATATTTTGTTTACGGTGTATTTGTTTAAAGTGTTGAATATTAAGAAGTTCCGCTTTTATTTCCTATACCATTTCATAGTACCGATTTTAGGCTGGCTGGACATGGCAGCCTCGGTCGCTATAGAGAAACCCGCTTTCTTGGTGATTCTAACTCATGGCTGAAAAACACGAATTTGTGCAGTTGCTCAGACCTTGAGTAATCATCATGCAGTTCCTTGCTAGCTGACGTAGGTGTTCATGTCTCTCCGCAGATCTCTATCATTTGGTATTCTGGATTAACTCTGCTGTTCATATTCCTCTATACCACCGTCTGAGTCCATCCAACATAATTTTTCTTGGTCTGCCCCTGCCTCTCTTCCCCTTGATCTTTCACGATGTTCACCAATGCCTCTCTTCTCATCACATGATCAAAGACAGCCGTTTGTCGCGTTCGTATTGTTTAACATAATGGCCTAGTTTCATTATCCTCTTTCAGGCAGTCGTTGTTAGTTACTATGACAAGTCACAACATTCGTCTCAGTAACCACATCTCTGTTGCTTTAATGTTCTTCCTAATTTGTTCATTTACATTCCTAGATACACTTCCATATACAGCAATATATTGAGTAATACTACATTGAACAAAGAAATAGGGTTTTACATGTTAGCTCAAATTAATCATTACGCTCAGTAGTTTTGTACACTTTGCCAATTTCATAACTGAAAATTATATTTATATTCTGTACGTTTGTATTTCAGTTTGCTTGTCTTTATATGATTCTGCATTATATCTTATTCCAGTCCATGTTGTTTTGTCTTGTGTACAAATGTATCATGTGATTCAGCCCAGCCAATCACAGAGGAGTATTTGATAACTATTTTGTGCGGGTGTGTGCTTGTGTGTTTGTGTGTGTGTGTTTAAATCACCATTTATCGTCTCGGACATTGGAGCCATCAAAAATATATATAAAAAATAAAAACATCAAAACTACAATTAAGTTTTTGATTAAAATGTGCAGCTTTCTTCCTTAAAATAAAGTAATTTCGTTCAGTGAAGATTACAATTTTACATTTATAAAAATTTATATTTAGAAAGAATTTTAACGAAACTAAACTTTATTATAAGCAATACATTTAATCATTTGCTAGTGTAGCCATAGGCATATGACTACAGTCACCAATCAAGTGTCGATTGGTCTAAACACATGAGGATAGCACGAATACACGAATTAACCTCTTGACGTTAAAAGCAAGCCTTTTTGTTTATTTCAATTTTTACACGAGTCAAACAGTAAAGTGATCAAATAAAAACATTTTTCTTTTTGGTTTTTCTCATTTCAGACTACAATAGCACAATTTATGATGATGGCTCCAATTATTACCACTACCACTGAGATGAATGAAGGGCAGTTGCCAAGCAACGAGGAAACTTGTCTATGATTGGCTGGAAGATGATCATGTGCTGTTTTTCTCCTCGTGCAACCATTCATAAAACTGTTTATGTTGTCATTGGCATATTTCTCTACCTTTCTATAAGATGTTATAGAGTTAGTTACAAATCCTTTACAGGACGTTGCAATCAACCCCAGAATTTTGTGGCTATATGTGGTTTTCTAGGCAGCCTTACGTTCAGTTGTTTACCATTGCTTTTATGAACGACCGACGCTCACATTATTGTTAAATTTCAACGCAAGGCTGTTTGCTTCCAAATCTCTTACAGCAGATCTTGAACCCCGTCTGAGGGATTTAAACACATTCGCTATCCCTTAGCCTCTTTGGTGATTCTAACTCCTGGCCGGAAAAAATATGTACAGGGGTGCTTCAAATGAAAACCTTAAATGTTTTTTTTTGGTGAATATTTTCTGAAAAAGTAAAGAACAAATGTATCATTTTTCTATTTAGCCACCACTGCGTTCAGTGCAAGTCCTCCAGTGCCGATAAAGTACTTGGATTCGTGTAGACAGACATTATCTTGGTCATTACTCGGTGTGTCTGACCCTTTCGTGAACATTTTTTCACAGAAGTCACGCCAGTTTGAAACTTCCTACTCCAGTCATACACTTGGTGGACTGACAGGCATGTGTCACCATACTGGACCTTCCTTCGCCGATGAATTTCTATAGGTTTTACTCCTTCGCTGATTTAAAAAAAAAAAAAAAGAAGAAAGAAACGGACAACAGAACGCTGCTCCTTTTTGGTGCATGTTAAAAGTAGGGCGGCCATATTCAAACAGTCATTATGACGTCATAGTGTTCGTCTGCACCGTGATATCACGTGCTTGACACTCTTGATATCCTTAACAACAATATTGACAGATTACAAGACAATACAATGGTTATTGTCATATCTATCACACTTTTAAGGTTTTCACGAGAAGCCCCCTTGTATTAGAAATTTGCTCAAAGTAGTAATTAAACTGCCTGTATTTTTATTTTTATTTTTCATAAGTGTAAATTATATTTACTTAACAATGTCATCTTTGCATCATCATCATCATGTGTTATGAAGATCGGTGCAGACGATCATGTACTCCCACAACAAACTGTATGTTTGTTAATTTCAACTGCTCGTCGTCCTCTGTGCACTCCCATAACCCATCCAGCGTGGCCTCTCCTCGTCAACCTCTCTTTCCTTCCTCTGTCCTGTATCCCCTGATGGAGTATAAGCCCTCAATCAACTGACACCAATCTGCCCTATCTAGTGCTATACCCTGTAGCTCTCTCTACGTTGCCCCCGTATTATTTATCTCTGTCTGTAATCTCTATTTGTGTTTATATCCCCCTTTACCACGTCTACCCTGTGATTTCCAATGAAAGTACTTTCTTACTATACTTTTTTTTTTGTTGCGCTCGCTCGCTTTGAACTCAAGTGTAGTCCATAAACACCATTTATAGTAGTGATGAACTGAATTTTGCGAGTGGATTAGCTTTCCTTATTAACAGTCTCTCTGACCATCAGGCGAACCCACTCCAACTTCAGAGGTACTTGTAATTTACGTCTCCAAGTCAAAGACGACAGGTCAACATTTTAGTCCAATTGTCCGGTGTAGAGGCTGAACCGCTTACCTCGACATCAGCACAACGGATGTTTAAGGACACGCGTTCCTATCCATTCCACTTCTTACTATACTATTCTCGGGTCTTTTTACAGTGTGCGCCCTATCCAGCGGTAGCGTCTGTTCATCACTTCTTGATTGGCTGGATTCTGTCTGGATCACTCCTGAAGCTCCCCTTTAGTGATATTATGATACCACGTTGATCCTTATACAAGGTGTATGTTTAATGACTGTGCAGTGTTTGAAAATATTGCCGGTCCAAGTTTTGTATTTATCTGTTATGTTGCATGAACGCTTTTTTTTTTTTGCATATCCCTTACAGGACGTTGCAGTCAACATCAACATTATTAGCTGCTGTTGATGTACTAGGCAAGATTACGCTCAGTAGTTTGCCATTGCTTTCTGAGCGACCGGCTCACATACCCCCGTAAGTTACCAACGCGGCGAGAACCGCTACCGTTTCTCGGGCACATTACGTTACTCACGAGAATATACGGGATTACGGAGAAAGACATTAAATTCTGGGCCAGGGAGACCGGCATGAACTTTAGAGGGTGAATACAAAACTTGGACCTGTAATATCTTCAAACACTGCACAGTTATTAAAAATGCACCCTGTATTATGATACCATGGTGATCCTTATATTATGATACCGCATTGGTCCTTATATTATATGACCATACTAATTTATACATGTTTATAGCTCATTGCCGGCTCTGAGGCGAAGGGTGGTAGGAATGTAGTTCGTGATTCATGATTTCCATAGCATGGTATGAGCGGTCAAGCCACTTGCCTGGCACTACGAAGGTCGTAGTTTGGTTTTCTGACTCCCTCTTTCTGCTCACAGGGGCAATTTTTCGGGAGACGCCTGAGGGAGGACGGCGGCGCATGAGAATTCGTGCTCGGTATGGCACTTTCGGCAGACCGATCTGTGGAAAGAAGACCGATCCTTATGGGATACAACTCGGTGCAATGAAATCTACCCTCTTACCTGTAGTCCACTTGTTGTAGTTTATTAGTACTTGATACTCTGTGTTTCTAACCCATACAGCAATACTCATCATAATGTCATCAGGTTCCTCGTGTACCTTGCTGTGTCGAGGTGAAGCATAAACAGCGGGAGAGTGCCCGTTTACGGGCTTCATATATCGTGATTCCCATGGACTCTGTTATTCCCTCTCTCCATCGTTTACATGGTCGGCTTCTTATTCTGGTCGCATTAGGTCTGTACTTCATTGCTCGTTGTAGTAAACGAGCACTTGGTAGCCGAGTTATGTGGCCGAACCATATCTGATGTAATTATTTTAGAATTAAATATTTTATGTTTGATTCATGTTTTAATTTCTTTTGATTTGTACAAGTTTCCGAGTGTTATTAAAACTGTAATTATTTTATAGTTAAATATTTTATGTTTGATTCATGTTTTAATTTCTTTTGATTTGTACAAGTTTCCGAGTGTTATTAAAACTACTCTTGCCTTTTGTAATCTTATTTAAACATCTCTATACCCTCCCCTCCCCCGCCCCATCCCCACCTTTTCCCATCTGTGTTTACTTTGATGTGTAATAGGTGTATGATTCCGCCCCACGACCGTTTGCTAGAATATATGTGAGAATAGTATCACTTGAAAGGCTTTTGTCTGGAACCCACACGGCAAAAGAAATATTGGAATATTAAAAAATACACGAAGTAGAGAAGGAGAAACGGAAATAAACTGTGGGGAAGATGTGGAGGACGGGGCTGCATAGGATAGTTAAGGACAGGAGGACTTGGAGCTAGATAAATTTAAAAAAAAAAAAAGAAAAGTCAAGAGAATCGACTTCATTGCAACGGGTTTTATCCCATATTCGTTTATCTCTTTCCACATGGCGGCCTGAAGAATGTGTCCCACAAAGCACGAACTCCGGGTGTCTCCGGGAAAGTTGCACTCGGGAACCGAACGACGTAGCATGGAATCGAACTCTCGAGCTTAGGCAGGTTGCGTAATCTCTTCACTGGGAAGCCTCCCTGAGTTAGTTGGTTAGTCGCGGTTCCAACTTCACGGCAGATTGTCACCCCTTTATTCTCCGTTCCTGTGCCAGCGAATTTCATACACTAACTGAGCCTCCCTGAGTTAGTCACGGTTACAACTTCACGGCAAAGAGTCGCCTAATTATGCTCCGTTCCTGTGCCAGTGGATTTCATACACTAACTGAGCCTCCCTGAGTAAGTGGGTTGACGGTTTGTGCCCCAGAGGGGATGAAGGGCGAAAGAAGAAGACGACGACAAGGATGTTGGAGAGCTTCTTTAACGAAATACCTATGTCTTCCGAATGTCATCCCTGCCCACACCAAATTCCATAAAAGGCGCTAAAACAAACCGCGGGGCAGCAGGCAGAATCCCCAGGATATTTTTATGACAGCATGCGAAGACTTTCTGAGCTTCCATTCGGGGTAGTTTTCCACTTCTTCTTTTATTCTAGTTTGATGTGCAGTGTCAGACAATATTGTACGTTTGTGACCCAAGGTTTAATATTCCATTCAAGGTAATAAGAATCTACAGGCTGTACATTTTGCCAATGCAGCTACTTTACAGCCTACCTTTATGTTTGTCCAATAGAACTTTTAACACAGGCTACTTGCATACCAGCCATTTGTTTTCCGCCCTTATATCGTTTTTATGCCCGAAGTATTTCAATAATGCAGGCGTGATGTTGTTTTTCACCCTGTTTTCTTCGATTGTCAGATCTATTAGAATGTTGTTGTGTGCTTTCTCCTTGGTCCAGGATATTCTCAGATCATTGCTGTAACATTTACGTTCAGAAGCGCGGATTATCTTTTTTCTTGTTATTGAGAAATTGCCCATGGCTCAGTGTCCTATGTTGCCACAGGAAAGACGCATGTGTTCAAACATTTTTCGCACTGAAATATTATTTTATATTATTATACTATCAAGTATTTCAGGATCCTTGCCGATGCTAAGGAGTTCGTGCATTGAGCTGAGTTTCTCCAGACTCAGGTGTGAGTTAGGGGGGAAACGGAGCACTTATGGGTTACACCCGTGTGCCGTGATGTCGATCCAACGACTAAACTAAACTAAATTGCTCGCACATTAGCTTGTTTGCTAGTGTCACGCCTCGGTTTCTTATTACTGTTGATCCTCTGCATTGGTGGGGCCCAGGAGATGTGGATATACAGAAGAATATGTCGTACTTCATTGAAACAAAAACAATCAAATACAGAGGTTCTGGAAAAAATGGGAATGAAAAGAGAGTTGATGACAGAATATGCAGAAGAATACATCGTATTTCATTGAAAGAAAAACAATCAAATGCGGAGATTCTAGAAATACTGCAAAATAAAAAGAGAGTTGATGAGAGAAATAAAAGAGAGGCGAGTGAAATATTTCTCACACGTTGAAAGACATAACGCTTTTATAAAAACTATACTGGTGGGTAAGGTTGAAGGACAGCGAGCAAGAGGAAGATAACATCAAGAGATGGATGAACAGCAATCTGACAGAATGTATAATCAAGGTGAATGACAGACAGTGTTGAAGGTCCATTGCAGCCAGCCTTCATTGTGGAGACAGCACCTGATTGATTGATTGATTGATTGATTGATGTATGGATTGATTGATTGATTGATTGATTGATTGATTGATTGATTGCTTGATGGTCATGGCCAGTCTATGCCTGACTTATTTTGAAGTCCCCATTTTTACTGATTATGAAGACAAGATACTCAAAGACTGCCATATTTTCACCAGATGATATGTTCTTGCTAATGGAGCAAGTTAGTCGCATATCCTTTACAGGATGTAGCAGTCAACATGACGTAGCATTTCTTGGACTGCTTGTGATTTCTTGGCAAGTTTACATTTAGTGGTTTGTCATTGCTTTGTAAACGATCTGCACTCATACCATTGTATGAAAAACCAACGCAAGACGGTCTGCTTCCAAATCGACTGCAGCTGTGTTTCGAACGCGGTATGCGTTTGTAACCCCTTTGCCACAGCGTTGAAAGATGAAGTTAATGCAAATGAGGTCGATGGGTAAATTACATTTCCTCAGTCTTTTTTTTATGGAATGAATTGGGTACTATGTATTTTTTAAGGACTAATTATACTCACTCAATACGTCATATTATATCAATGTCATTTATATTTTCTAACCCTGAATAAACAATATTCATTTCTTTGCGAGTGAACTTCTTGGATGTCATGGCTTTATTGTGTTAGATGTAGTTTCTATGGTTTCTTCTGTGTATGTTTCATCATCATCAAGTGCCATGCCAGCTGGCGTAGGTGTTCATGTCTCTCCACATATTTTTTGGTTTTCTGGATCAACTCTGCTGATGATATTCCTCCATGCCACCGTCTCAATCCATCCAGCATCATTTCTCTTGGTCAGCCTCTGCCTCTTTTCCCCTCCATCTTTCCAGTTGTCACGATGTTCTCCAATGCTTCTCGTCTCATCACATGACCGAAGAAAGCTGTTTGTCTCTTTCTTATTCTTGTGTACGTACAGAAATTAGATACAGAAGGTTGAGCTATTCTGGTTGGAGGTCAGCGTGACAGAGTGGGTAATAGCGCTAGTTCTGAAATATCCAGTGCGCTGAAGCCGAGGTAGCGGTTCAACCCCTACACCGGTCAGTTGGATTAAATTGTTGACTTCTCGTCCTTGACTTGGGTCCATAAGTTACAAATACCTCAGAAAAGTTGGAGTAGGTTGGCCTGATGGCGAGGGACACTGGTAATAGGGAAAGCTAATCCACAGGCAAAACTCACTCAAATGCACTAGAGGTAGAAGCATGTTTATAGGGTACGCTTGAATTCGAAGAGAGCGAGCGAAACAAAAACGATTTTCTGGGTTTGGTATGAGGCGAAATATGAAACAATGAGTCTAAACTAGCACCCATGATGACTAAAGAGCTGGAGGAGAGCAAAGAGATAGATGTCTAGGGGGTTTATCCAAAGGGCATCATGGGGGAATGCAGACTTTAGGGGACATGTGCTCGCGGTAAATGGCCGACCATGATTGTACACACGTAGCAGATTGGCACGTGATGATGATGAAAGTAAAGTTGATGTTGTTATTGTTGTTGTTGTTGGTGGTGTTGTTGATGTTATTGGTAATGTTGTTGTTGGTGATGTTGTTGTTGCAGTTGGCGTTGTTTATGCTGCTGTTGTTGCTGTTGATAGTGTTGTTGGAGATGTTTTTTGCTGCCGTTGATGTTGTTGTTGTAGATGTTGATTTTGTTGTTGAGATTGTTGTTATTGATGTTGTTGTTGCTGATGATGATGTTGATGGTTTTTGGTGTTGATATTGTAAATGTTGTTGTTGTTGATGTTGTTGTTGTTGCTGTTGATGTTGTTGATTTTGATGCTTTTGGTGTTGATATTGTAGATGTTGTTGATGATGTTGTTGTTGATTTCGTCGATGTTGGTGTTGCTGATGCTGATGTTGCTATTAATGTTGTTATTGATGATGCAGCTGATATTGTTGTTGTTGTTGATGATGTTGTTAAGGTTGTTATCGTTTTTGTAGTAGTAGTAGTAGTAGTAGTAGTAGTAGTAGTAGTAGTAGTAGTAGTAGTAGTAGTAGTAGTAGTAGTAGTAGTAGTAGTAGTAGTAGTAGTAGTAGTAGTAGTAGTTGTAGTTGTTGTTGTTGTTGTTGTTGTTGTTGTTGTTGTTGTTATTGTTGTTGTTGGACGTGAATACTCTGTGATACTGGGGTTATAACTTTCAAGTAGCACACACCGACGCAAAGGTCATCTGGACAGCCCAAAAGTCTTGCAACATTCTAACTGAAGTTCGTACAGATGCTTTTCTCCCGCCTCAAGTACCACTTCGTGGGGATTGTGTCGCGGCGTCCCTCTTCTCCTCCCCACACTCAGAAACCAGTAGGCTGTGCGATATTGTTACAGGACCCTCAGATGTCTCTTGAGCTATATTATGATATAACCACAAGACACGGTTCAACTTCGCACATACGTATTGACGTACGTAAATTACAAGTTTGATGTCTCCTTGATTGGTTTTATGTTTTCATTGTCAACATGCTCCCACCTAATACCCATAGGACTTAAAAGCCAGATAAAAGCCAGATATAAAAACCACTTTAGATCAAAGACCTCGTATTTCAATGGTCAGGTGATGTACTGAAGCGATTACGACCACCAAATTACGATATTTGCTGAGCCAGACGGGGAATCTATGGATTTGCCCGGAGTGCTGCGGTATCGAATTTTAAAATGAAGAAACTTTTAATGAACACTTTATTGTATCATTACTTGGCATCTGGCTGAATGGAGAGAATTCAAGCGAAAATGGATCGACAACAGTAGCAGAATCATCAACAACAACATTAACGAAAATTGCTTTCTGAACGACCGTCACCCACACCATTTCGTAAAAAACCAGCGCAATGCGTTCTGCTACCAAATCGCGAGCAGCTGTGTTTAGAACGCTGGTATACGGGATTACGAACCGCGCCCGTAATTCCTTCGCCACATAGTAGTAGTACCAATAATAACAACTAAAATAACAGTATAATAATAGTATTATTTGAAACCCGTTTCAATGTCTTTATTACAAAAGCATGAAAGAGACATTAACGGGTGTGGTAGAATTAAACAAAGCATTCATTTTGAATGAATTATGCACCATGGGTTGGTCAGAAGAAGTCGCCGTAGGCATTCAGGCAAGCATCCCATTGCTTAGGTAGGCGGCGAATGCCGTCCGCAAAAAAGGATTGTGGTTGCTCACTGAACCAAGTGTTTACTGCGTTCATTACGTCTGCATCTGTGTGAAATCGTTGCCCCTTGAGAGCTTTGTTTAGAGGTCCGAACAAATGAAAATCACATGGTGACAAATCAGGACTATAGGCTGGATGTTGCAGAATTTCCCACTTCTTCCTTGCTAATGCTTCCTGCACAATCTTTGCGACATGCGGACGAGCATTATCGTGCAACAAAATCACACCGTGAGAAAGCATGCTGGGTCGTTTATTCTTGATGGTTTTTTGCAGCGTGTCTAGTGTTTGCAAGTAGTGGGTAGAGTTTATGTCGACACCAGGTTCTTTAGAGTCGGCCAATAATAGCCCTTCATGGTAAAAAAAAAATGCGCTCAGCATAACCTTACCATCGGAATCCTGTAACTTGAATTTTGTGGCTTTTGGTGATCCAGCATGCTTCCATTGCATGCTCTCTCTTTTGCTGCTCGGCTCAAAGTGGTGACACCATGATTCATCGCCTGCCACTATGCGGAAGAGAAATGCATCACCCTCCACTCTGTAACGCAGCAAGTGGTTCAAACACCATCCCATGCGTTCCTCTTTTTGGTGGTCGGTCAACATCCGTGGTACCCACTGTGAACACACCTTCCGATATTGCAGTTTCTTACGAACGACCTTTTGAATTGTCTCAATTGACACATCAAATTCTTTCGCTAGCGAACGTATGCTTCGACAACGGTTCATCTGTACTGCTGCATCAATTTTGGCGATGGTTTTTTTCTGTTGCAACAATATGCGCTTGACCCGGCCGTCGAAGATCTGTCGTGAACTGACGTCCTTTCCGAAACATTCGTGCCCAGTCTGTCACTGTTGTCTTCGACACACATTTGTTACCGTACGCTGCCTGCATTCTTCGATGAATATCCACTGGTCGACATCCTTCAAATGAAAGAATCTGAATCACCGCTCTTTGAGATTCTTTGGACGGATTTTGGATCAACCCGGCCATTTTCTCAACGGTCGGAAACAGAACCTATGCATCATGGGACGATAAGCACATGTTCTTTTATTCATTGGTCAGTACTTATCACATGACTATGACATGATCATGTTCAACGTGCGCAATTACGCGCGGTGCGGCACGAACGAATTTCAAATGAACGCCCCTTATAATAATAGTGGTGGCAATAGTAGTAGTAGTAGTAGTAGTAGTAGTAGCAGCAGCAGCAACAGTAGTAGTAGTAGTAGTAGTAGTAGTAGTAGTAGTAGTAGTAGTAGTAGTAGTAGTAGTAGTAGTAGTAGTAGTAGTAGTAGTAGTAGTTGTTGTTGTTGTTGTTGTTGTAGAAGTAGTAGTCGTAGTAGTAGTAGTAGTAGTAGTAGTAGTAGTAGTAGTAGTAGTAGTAGTAGTAGTAGTAGTAGTAGTAGTAGTAGTAGTAGTAGTAGTAGTAGCATCAATAATAACAAAGAATATAACAGTAACAGTAACAGGTCACATAACAACAACGCAACAGTAACAGCAAAAACCAACCACGACAAAAACAGCAGTAGCAACATCCATAATAATGACAATATTAAAAACTACAGCATTAACAACAATAACAGCAACAATAACAGCAACGCAATAAGACAAATAATAACATTCATTCATTCATTCATTCATTCATTCATTCAGTAGCATGTCCTTTGCAGATCCATAACAACCTTCCGGAAAACCTCTCGATCATAAGCATGATGTCCCGCATCCGATACACCCATCTGGAGATCATCCCCCACATCCTGCACCCATCTTCTCTTTGGCCTTCCTCTTCCTCTCTTCCCAGGCATATACCCTCCCTTATTGTTCTCTCCAAACTTTCGTGACATTTCAAGTGACCCAAATATATCAATTTTCTTTGTTTTATCGTCTTTTATAGCCAATCCTCTTCAATATTCAGCTCTTGAAGTATGGATGCATTTGTTCTTTTCTTTACCCAATATATTCTTAGAACTCGTCTATAACAGCGACAAAAAATGTCAGGAAAAACACGCACAACAGTAACATCAACAACAAACACAACAGCAACATCAACAACAACAACAACAACAACAACAAACACAACAGCAAACAATTAATATGCATAACAGCAACAACGAACAGCCAATCAATCAATCGTGGCTTGAAATCGCGACCAATAAAATAACGTGATAAAACAAAAAACTAGTGTTTGACACACATAGAGTAAATAGAAAATAACAAATACATTCTCTCTCTCTCTCTCTCTCTCTCTCTCTCTCTCTCTCTCTCTCTCTCTCTCTCTCTCTCTCTCTCTGCTTTGCTTTATGTATGTATGAGCAGATATCAGCGTGAGAGAGAGAGAGAGAGAGAGAGAGAGAGAGAGAGAGAGAGAGAAAGAGAGGGAGTGGGGGAGAGGGAGAGAGAGTATTATGAATGATTTAATATTCGCCAGTGTGTTTGTGATTGTGAGTGGTTACGTACTTGTTTGTGTGAGAGGGAGTGTGTGTTGGTGTGATATTGAGGAGGTGTATGTTTGTGAGAGTTTGTATAAATGTTGTATTTGTGGATGCATGTGTGTATGTATGTATATGTATTTATTCATGTGTGCCAATGTAAATGTATCTGTCTGTCTCTCTGTCTGTCCGTCCGTCCGCCGTCCGTCTGTCCTGTCCGTCTGCCTGTCTGTCTGTCTGTCTGTCTGTCTGTCTGTCTGTCTGTCTGTCTGTCTGTCTGTCTGTCTGTCTGTCTGTCTGTCTGTCTGTCTGTCTCATAACATTGTAATATGCAATAGTTATGTTTATATTAAAATTATATTCTGTTTTACATTAATGCCACAATGCATTATCCTTTGTGAATGTAACATGCACAATAGGCAATTGATGTGTGAAAGATGAGTGATTGGAAGGGCCGAACGTAAGACACGCCTGTGTGTCCAATTTGTGACCCTTTGAAAATAAAGTTAATTCGTTTGTTTTCCCCCTCTCATTCTCTCTCTCCCTCCCTCTCTCTCTCTCTCTCCCTCCCTTCTCCCTGTCTCTTCCTCTCTCCCTTCCTCTCTCTCCCTCTCTCTCGCTCACTCTCTCTCCCCATCTCTCCCTCCCTCGCCCTCCCTCTATTTCTCTCCTCTCACTCCCTCCCTCCCTCGCTCTCCCTCTATTTCTCTCCTCTCTCTCTCCCTCCCTCTCTCTCTCTCTCCCTCTCTCTCTCCCTCCCTCTCTCTCCCCTCTCCCTCTCTCTTCCTCTCTCTCCCTCTCTCTCGCTCACTCTCTCTCCCCATCTCTCCCTCCCTCGCCCTCCCTCTATTTCTCTCCTCTCACTCCCTCCCTCCCTCGCTCTCCCTCTATTTATCTCCTCTCTCTCTCCCTCCCTCTACCTCCCTCTCTGTCGCTACTCCTACACCATGTCGTCTATGGGTGTTAATAAATACCTGCCATCTATGGTTCACGTTCTGGGAAAATTAGAAAATGACAGCTGTTTGAATTGTACTGGGCGCTAGAAGTATTAACCTTTGAACTTTGTAATCTCTTGCCCCAACCAGGTTACGGGAGGAGACCCATAAACTACAGGGCCAGGCTTCCGCTGGGGAGGAACTCCGGCCCCGTCGGTACAGTTGTTGGTCGTATTGTTGTGTTTGTATCATGTGTTGTGTTTCATCTGTCAAATATGTTTGGATGGTGTATTGTGTTTCAGCTGTTATATGTTGTGTTTGTACCGTGTGTTGTGTTTCATCTGTCAAACGGTGTGTTTCAGCTGCCAGTTGGTGTGTTAGTATGATGTGTTATATTTCAGGAGTCAAATGTTGTTTTTTATATAAAGGTGTTGTATTTAAGGAGTCAAATGTATTTATTTCAAGATGTTATATTTTAGACGTCAAATGTGATATAATAACGAGCTGTACATATCTGTCAAATGCTGTATTTATATCAGTGTGTTGTATTTCAGCCGTAGAATGTTGTTTTTATATCAACACGTTGAAGGTAATTTCTCATGTAGTGTTTATATCAGCATGTTGTATGTTATCTGTCAAATATTGAATTTATGCAACGTGGTGCATTTCAAATGACAAATGTGGTGTTTATATCTTGTATTGGACCTCAAAGGTCGCAAATACAAGACGTACACTGGTCAAAACGCATACTAACTAGGACTTACACTGACAAACACTTACACTGACCAACACTTACACTGACCAAGACTTAACACTGACCAAGGCTTACACTGACCAATACTTACACTGACCAATACTTATGCCAACCAAGACTTACACTGACCAATACTTACACTGACCAATACTTATGCCAACCAAGACTTACACTGACCAATACTTACACTGACCAACACTTACACTGACCAATACTTATGCCAACCAAGACTTACACTGACCAATACTTACACTGACCAACACTTACACTGACCAATACTTATGCCAACCAAGACTTACACTGACCAATACTTACGCTGACCAATACTTATGCCAACCAAGACTTACACTGACCAATACTTACACTGACCAACACTTACACTGACCAATACTTATGCCAACCAAGACTTACACTGACCAATACTTACACTGACCAACACTTACACTGACCAATACTTATGCCAACCAAGACTTACACTGACCAATACTTACACTGACCAATACTTACACTGACCAATACTTACACTGACCAATACTTACACTGACCAATACTTACACTGACCAATACTTACATTGACCAATACTTACACTGACCAATACTTACACTGACCAATACTTATGCCAACCAAGACTTACACTGACCAATACTTACACTGACCAATACTTACACTGACCAATACTTACACTGACCAATACTTACATTGACCAATACTTATGCAAACCAAGACTTACACTGACCAATACTTACACTGACCAACACTTACACTGACCAATACTTACATAAACCATTACTTACACTGACCAATACTTACACTGACCAATACTTACACTGACCAATACTTACACTTTCCAATACTTACACTGGCCAATACTTACACTGAACAATACTTACACTGATCAATACTTACACTGACCAAGATTACATTGACCCAGACGTTGATGCAACTGTCTGTGGTGCGGTCTGCCCCCACATTGTGTCCACAGTCTGACCATCTGTCCAGTGGATTCAGAAGAGATGCTCCAGCAACAATACACTACAGCAGATGTCTTTGGGAATGTAGTGCTAGGATACTGTTTGAGCAACCAAACGGCCAACGCTTTCTGTCTCGTCTCTACCTGCTTGAGAGTGGAGGGTCACGCGTGTCCCAATGACCCCAAGAGCTATGCCGACGGTAGCACAGCTACAGGTAGGGGCTCCCATGTCGGGCCGGTCAAGGGATGGGAAGCAGACTAAGAGAGACACAAACCTGCTGCCCTGTAGGTAGACTTGGGTCAGTCAAGGGCTTTTGAAAGCAAACTCGAGAAAATGCTGATTGAACGCGGGCGTACTTAGCCACAGATCGACGACACGGCGCAGCGCAATTCACTAGGTGATGTCACAAGTGGTGCCCGGTGAGTGAAGGGGTGACGGTTGTTTTAAAGTCAGGAAATATTTGACTTGTGAATTTTGGCAATGTAGGAACAGTCACAGAGCGAGCTAGCGAGAGAGAGAGAGAGAGAGAGAGAGAGAGAGAGAAAGAGAGAGAGAGAGAGAGAGAGAGAGAGAGATGAGAAGAGAAGGGGAGAGAAGAGAGAGAGAGAGAGAGAGAGAGAGAGAGAGAGAGAGAGAGAGAGAGAGAGAGAGACAGAGACAGAGAAAAAGAGATTTAGAGGCAGAGGCATACAGTCAGTGACGAACGACAGAGACAGTGTTATACAGAAATAGGACGATTGGAGGTAAACTAGACACAGACAAACAAAAAATAGAGAGATAAGATAAATACAGAGCTAACGGGATAGATATGACAATACAGACAGACAGACAGACAGACAGACAGACAGACAGACAGACAGACAGACAGACAGACAGACAGAGAAATAATGATGATGATGATGATGATGATAATAATAATAATAATAATAATAATAATAATAATAATAATAATAATAATAATAATAATAAGAAGAAGAAGAAGAAGAAGAAGAAGAAGAAGAAGAAGACATCTCTGTGGATTCATAACTAAAAGCAAGGGAAATAACTAATAAATTATATCTGACTGTGTCAAGAGTTGTTACCTCTTTGTTTAAAAACGAGACAAATCTTTTATTTTTTTAGAAAAGTTCTTTTCCTTTCCACTTCCTGCACCGTTTTTTCGTTACATTTCTCCGTTTCCCATTCCCAGTTTTGTAGATCAGACTACCACTTGAATATTGAGAGAGGATTCGATTGTTTTATTCCTTTGGTTAATTGTTTTATATTTGTTGTTGTTCCGTTGATACAGACTTTTGCCGAAACCTTCCCCTATATCTGTGTGTGCTTTTCATTTCGTCGGGTTTCTTAGACAAATATTTTTATTCGGAATAAAGAGAGTTCCCCGATAGCACAATGCAGGAGGAAAGAGGAAGAAGAGACGACACTTATCAAACTGACATGTACAGATCTATCAATGTAGACATCAATGCAAACAGCAAGATCGTAATTTACGACTAACCCAAGACCTTTAAACTTGATGACGATGATGAGATCTGCCGTTTCATGTGTCAGCAGCCATACTAGCAGGTTTCCTTCTACGCGGTTCATCAATGATATTTGTCTTCTATTTTGAAATCTTTCTGACTTATTCTGTACTTTCCCCTAACTCAAACAACAGTCTCCATACTGAATCACTACACTTCTGAATATATCTCAATGTTCCACACTCCCTGATCATAAAAACAACGCCTCGTTGTTCTTCCACGGTGCAAGTCGATAGTTTCGTCGCCGTATTTTCTAATCACTATTACCCATGCGCAAACTGCTCGATCCTCACAACCTTTGCATGGGGTATTGCTTAAGAGCCAGTTTGTTTCCTGAAAAAAGATTTCCCTTTGTCAACACTCTTCCATGCACTTTATCATAAACTTTCTGTTATTTAATGACCGTCCCTCTTGTCAGTCGTCCTACCGCATACATGTAATGTCCAAGATATCTGTGTCCATGTATTGCTGGTCAACCACTGTCTTTTTGTCCAGAAACCTTGTCTTCCATCACTGTTCCTTTTTACCCAATGTAACATTTAAATGATTGAATGTCGAAGGATTATGTATCGCCAAATATTATCTTCCATTTGTACAGAAGGACGATATATCGTTATACTAGGGTATTTGTGTCATTGGTTTTGTTTTGTAGTAACTTACCGTAATTAAAATTCACAGTGAACGGAAATTACATTTTAATACTTGTTCATTTGAATGTGCACAATTTTTGGTCAAAACTTACTTTTTATTTGGCGCTGAATCAGTTAATATTATCAATATAGCTGTGGAAATCATGCAATTAATTAACCTTTAATCTTTAACGATAAACTAATAGTCGGAGAGAAAATCACGCACCAAATTCTTGTGTCTTGAAAGAGTCAACAGATAAAATAATTTCCAGTTAATTTAGAAAGGTCACTGTTACTGTAATCTACTGCCTTTAATACCATGCGATGTAGGACAGGAGAGGTACTACTTTGAAATGGACAACAGATGAAATATGTTTTACTTTTGAATTCTTTTCAGTGGTCCGGACAGATAATGTAAGCAAAGATTTTACTGCTAACTAATTTTCTGTAAGTCTATATTTGTTATCGTTACAATCACAACCATTACCACCAATACATACATCATCATCATCATCGTCTTCTTCGTCACTATAATTATCATTAGATCATCATAATCATCATCATCGTCTTCGTCATCATCATCATCATCATCATCATCATCATCATGATCATCATCATCAACAACATTTAATTATGACAACGTATGTTCATGACAAAATTTATTCATGACAACGTATATTCATGACAACATTTATTCATGACAACATATATTCATGACAACATTTGTTCATGACAACATTTATTCATGACAACGTATATTCATGACAACATTTGTTCATGACAACATATATTCATGACAATATTTGTTCATGACAACATATATTCATGACAACGTATATTCATAACAACATTTATTCCTGACAAAATTTATTCACGACAACAATTATTCACGTCAACAAATATTTACGACAACAATTATACACGGCAACAATTATTCCCCATAACATAAATAATTGTTTTAAACATGTGAATGTTGATTGAGATAATTTCATTAACACAGTCCCCTTCTCCACCCCTCCCCCACGCCTTTGTATTATTCAACATTTCAGATTCCTTCTGCCCGCTGTCAGTCCATGATACGTATGTATGTATACATGTCAGTGTGCAGTTACATTACATAATCTTCATTATTGTATGGAGGACAATCATGGAAATTGTGTTACCAATGTAAAGGTAAATTTTAAGCTCTCGAGATGTTAATATGTTGACGTACAAGAAGATTATCATCAGCGGGAGATCAAACAGAATAGAGAAGTATGAGATAAATTAAGATTGAAGATTACGTATCTGAGTGGGATCAATGTAATGTAGTTAAAGTAAGTAGGAGATTCACTTCCCTGTTAAATGATGGGTTGGAGGGAAAAGTGGAGGGGAAGCGTACAAGAGGAAGGCAATGTTACATGTGGGTGGAAAAAATCATGATATAAACTGTACGACGATGTTATATGTGGGTTGACAATGTCAAGAGATGGACTGGAAGACAATGTTAAATGTAGGTGGACAACATCAAGAGATGGACTGGAAGACAATGTTACATGTGGGTGGACAACATCAAGAGATGGACTGGAAGACAATGTTACATGTGGGTGAACAACATCAAGAGATGGACTGGAAGACAATGTTACATGTGGGTGGACAACATCAAGAGATGGACTGGAAGACAATGTTACATGTGGGTGGACAACATCAAGAGATGGACTGGAAGACAATGTTACATGTGGGTGGACAACATCAAGAGATGGACTGGAAGACAATGTTACATGTGGGTGGACAACATCAAGAGATGGACTGGAAGACAATGTTACATGTGGGTGGACAACATCAAGAGATGGACTGGAAGACAATGTTACATGTGGGTGGACAACATCAAGAGATGGACTGGAAGACAATGTTACATGTGGGTGGACAACATCAAGAGATGGACTGGAAGACAATGTTACATGTGGGTGGACAACATCAAGAGATGGACTGGAAGACAATGTTACATGTGGGTGGACAACATCAAGAGATGGACTGGAAGACAATGTTACATGTGGGTGGACAACATCAAGAGATGGACTGGAAGACAATGTTACATGTGGGTGGACAACATCAAGAGATGGACTGGAAGACAATGTTACATGTGGGTGGACAACATCAAGAGATGGACTGGAAGACAATGTTACATGTGGGTGGACAACATCAAGAGATGGACTGGAAGACAATGTTACATGTGGGTGGACAACATCAAGAGATGGACTGGAAGACAATGTTACATGTGGGTGGACAACATCAAGAGATGGACTGGAAGACAATGTTACATGTGGGTGGACAACATCAAGAGATGGACTGGAAGACAATGTTACATGTGGGTGGACAACATCAAGAGATGGACTGGAAGACAATGTTACATGTGGGTGGACAACATCAAGAGATGGACTGGAAGACAATGTTACATGTGGGTGGACAACATCAAGAGATGGACTGGAAGACAATGTTACATGTGGGTGGACAACATCAAGAGATGGACTGGAAGACAATGTTACATGTGGGTGGACAACATCAAGAGATGGACTGGAAGACAATGTTACATGTGGGTGGACAACATCAAGAGATGGACTGGAAGACAATGTTACATGTGGGTGGACAACATCAAGAGATGGACTGGAAGACAATGTTACATGTGGGTGGACAACATCAAGAGATGGACTGGAAGACAATGTTACATGTGGGTGGACAACATCAAGAGATGGACTGGAAGACAATGTTACATGTGGGTGGACAACATCAAGAGATGGACTGGAAGACAATGTTACATGTGGGTGGACAACATCAAGAGATGGACTGGAAGACAATGTTACATGTGGGTGGACAACATCAAGAGATGGACTGGAAGACAATGTTACATGTGGGTGGACAACATCAAGAGATGGACTGGAAGACAATGTTACATGTGGGTGGACAACATCAAGAGATGGACTGGAAGACAATGTTACATGTGGGTGGACAACATCAAGAGATGGACTGGAAGACAATGTTACATGTGGGTGGACAACATCAAGAGATGGACTGGAAGACAATGTTACATGTGGGTGGACAACATCAAGAGATGGACTGGAAGACAATGTTACATGTGGGTGGACAACATCAAGAGATGGACTGGAAGACAATGTTACATGTGGGTGGACAACATAAAGAGATGGACTGGAAGACAATGTTACATGTGGGTGGACAACGTCAAGAGATGGACTGGAAGACAATGTTACATGTGGGTGGACAACATCAAGAGATGGACTGGAAGACAATGTTACATGTGGGTGGACAACATCAAGAGATGGACTGGAAGACAATGTTACATGTGGGTGAACAACATCAAGAGATGGATAGGGAGACAATGTTACATGTGGGTGGACAACATCAAGAGATGGACAGGGAGACAGTATTAGATGTGGGTGGACAACATCAAGAGATGGACTGGAAGACAATGTTACAAGTGGGTGGACAACATCAAGATATAGACTAATGATGATGATAATGATAGCAGTTGGGTTTATAGTGATGATAACATTAGTGTAGATATGATGATGATGATGATGATGATGATGATGATGATGATGATAGTGATGGGAGTCTCCCTGGTGGTTACGTCGCCTGCCTTGTGCAATTTTATCGGAGACTTCTGGGTATCTTCGCTGGAGCAGTGGAGTTCATGCTCTGTGAGGCGCTTTCGACTTTTAAAAACCTTTTTATTTTACTTTGTATAAATAATTAGTTGTATATCCTCTAAAAGTACTGGAGAGTTTTGGTCATAGACCATAACTTTATGAAGGGAAAATCCCAACTGCACCTCCACGCGGTAGAGGATGGGAAACACACCACGGTGTGGCTAACACAGCTCTGGGGACCGAGTATCCACCGGAATAAGTGGACAACTCTGCAGCTGAGCAGAGCAGGGCACTCACTTGTCCTGACAGTCGGAAATGGCTGTCAAGATAAAAGACCCCCATGTGGATGTGAAGTCAAGGGGAAACCACCACCTTATCTTCCCAAAGACGTCATGGCAAAACATATATCAGAGTTAGTGAACGACGTTAATGGCTGTCTTAGGACATCCTCGTCCGGCAGGGACAGTCATGAGCCACAGGTGACACCAGACCGTCATCCAGCTACTGATGGCAAAAATAAAACTTTAACTAAACTAAATAAATTTAGAGTAGGAACGTGGAATGTTAATATATAAAATGAGCTAGGAAAGTTGAACAATGTAAATAGAAGGAAAAATTCTTAATCAAGTGGATAATTTTAGCTAGAACCGCATCGGTAACTTACGGGGTATGTGAGCCTGCCGCTCAGAAAGCAATGGCAAACTACTGAGCGTAATCTTGTCAAGAAATCGACATACAGCTGAAAGATGCTGGTGTTGACAGCGATGTCCTGTAAAGGATATGCAAAAAAAAAAAAAGAAGGCATTTATAACATCAGATGGAAGATGTACAACAGAGATTAAGAACAGAAAAGGGCAAACAAAAACGGATTTCAGAAAATGAAGAGTATCTTATGCAATAAGTCACTTTAACTAAATGTAAGAAAGAGAGTGCAGAAATGCTATGTAGAACCAGTTTTGCTGTATGGCAGTGAATCTTGGAATGTAAATGAACAAATTAAGAAGAAATTAGAAGCAACAGAGTTGTGGTTCCTGAGACGAATGTTGCGAATTCCTTGGACTGCCAGAGTAACTAACAACGACTGCCCAAAACAGGCTAATGAAACTAGAACATTATATACAACAATAAGACAGAGACAGACAACTTTCTTCGGTCATGTGATGAGAAGACAGGCATTGGAGAACATCGTGACAACTGGAAAGATCGAGGGGAGGAGAGGCAGAGGCAGACCAAGAGAAATGATGCTGGATGGATTGAGACGGTGGCATGGAGAAATAGCTGCAGAGTTGATCCAGAACACCAAAGACCGAGATCTGTGGAGAGCTATGAACGCCTACGCCAGCCGGCACGGCACTTGATGATGATGATATATCTTTTACAGGCCGTAGCAGTCATTCGCAACATTTATTTGGCTGTTTTGTGATCTCTTGGCAAGTTTAAGTTCAGTAGTTTGCCATTGCATTCTGAACGACCGGCACTCATACCATGTTATAAGAACCAACGCAAGGCGGTCTGCTGCCAAGTTGCCAGCAGCTATGTACAGAAAGTAGGACCTCTATTAGATCTTTATGTTGGTGACAATGTTGATGTCATGGTGTGGGTGATAATGATGCTGCTGAACCACAGATACAGGAGAACACATGTATAATACCTGGGACTATGATATAAGTGTTTCTCCGTGCTATGTTACAGCGAGGCGGGGCGCGGCCCAGCAGTGTCTTTCTCTTCGGCATCATCCTGAAGGAGATTGTCGCAGCCTTACACAGAATATACTTAAACGTGAGTGTTGTTGTTGTTGTTGTTGTTGTTGTTCTTGCTGCAGTTATAGTTGTTGCTGATGTTATTGTTACTATTCTTGATGTTGATCTTGTTATTGCTACTGTTGTAATTGCTGCTGCTGTTGTTATTTGCTGTTGTTATTGCTGCTTGGTTGTTGTTCCTGCTACTGCTGATGTTGTTGTTATTGTTTTTGCTGCTGTTGTTATGTTGTTATTGTTTGTGTCATCGTTATTCAAATCTTAACTCTTTGTCTTCTTTCTTTTTCTTCTTATAGTCTATGCCGGCTCCGTGGCGAACATGTTACGGGAGCGGTTCGTGATCCCGCATACCTACATTCGAAACACAGCCGCGGGCGATCTGGCAGCAGACCGCATTGCGTTGGTTTTGTTTTACGTATTGGTATGGTTACCGGTCGTTCAGAAAGCAATGGCAAACTACTGAACGTAAATCTGCCAAGAGATCACAACAGCCAAAAACAAAAAAATAATTGCTAATGTTGACTGCAGTGTCATGTAAATAATATGCAACTAATTCTAACTCTTATACTCCATGCTGTGTAGCGCTGGTGATCATGTCTGTCCACAACCTTCAGTCTCGTTTGCTGCCAGTCATGTCTGTT
>JACEFZ010008766.1:167500-176568 GCA_014155875.1 Cepaea nemoralis
AACTCAGCCAGTGATGTGTATGTGTAACTAGAACACCGGTCATCTCAGCCAGTGATGTGTACATGACTAGAAAACCGTCAACTCAGCCATTGATGTGTACATGACTAGAAAACCGGTCAACTCAGCCAGTGATGTGTACATTACTAAGAAACAGGTCAACTCAGTCAGTGATGTGGTACATGACTAGAAAACCGGTCAACTCAGTCAGTGATGTGTACATGACTAGAAAACCGGTCAACTCAGCCAGTGATGTTACCTGACTAGAAAACCGGTCAACTCAAGCCAGTGATTGTACATGACTAGAAAACCGGTTCAACTCAGCCAGTGATGTGTACATGACTAGTAAACCGGTCAACCAGCCATGTGATGTGTACATGACTAGTAAACCGGTCAACTCAGCCAGTGATGTGTACATGACTAGTAAACCGGTCAACTCAGCCAGTGATGTGTTACGTGACCAGAAAACCGGTCAACTCAGCCAGTGATGTGTACATGACTAGAAAACCCGTCAACTCAGCCAGTGATGTGTACATGACTAGAAAACCGGTCAACTCAGCCAGTGATGTGTACATTACTAGAAACAGGTCAACTCAGCCAGTGATGTGTACATGACTAGTAAACTGGTCAACTCAGCCAGTGATGTGTACATGACTAGTAAACCGGTCAACTCAGCCAGTGATGTGTACATGACTAGAAAACCGGTCAACTCTGTCAGTGATGTGTACATGACTAGAAAACCGGTCAACTCAGCCAGTGATGTGTACATGACTAGAAAACCGGTCAACTCAGCCAGTGATGTGTACATGACTAGAAAACCGGTCAACTCAGCCAGTGATGTTTACATGACTAGAAACAGGTCAACTCAGCCAGTGATGTGTACATGACTAGAAACAGGTCAACTCAGCCAGCGATGTGTACATGACTAGAAAACCGGTCAACTCAGCCAGTGATGTGTACGTGACTAGAAAACCGGTCATCTCAGACAGTGATGTGTACATGAGTAGAAAAATGGTCAACTCAGCCAGTGATGTGTACGTGACTAGAAAACCGGTCACCTCGGCCAGTGATTTGTACATGACTAGAAAACCGGTCAACTCAGCCAGTGATGTGTACATTACTAGAAACAGGTCAACTCAGCCAGTGATGTGTATGTGACTAGAACACCGGTCATCTCAGCCAGTGATGTGTACATGACTAGAAAACCGGTCAACTCAGCCAGTGATGTGTACATGACTAGAAAACCGGTCAACTCAGCCAGTGATGTGTACATTACTAGAAACAGGTCAACTCAGTCAGTGATGTGTACATGACTAGAAAACCGGTCAACTCAGTCAGTGATGTGTACATGACTAGAAAACCGGTCAACTCAGCCAGTGATGTGTACATGACTAGAAAACCGGTCAACTCAGCCAGTGATGTGTACATGACTAGTAAACCGGTCAACTCAGCCAGTGATGTGTACATGACTAGTAAACCGGTCAACTCAGCCAGTGATGTGTACATGACTAGTAAACCGGTCAACTCAGCCAGTGATGTGTACATGACTAGAAAACCGGTCAACTCAGCCAGTGATGTGTACATGACTAGAAAACCGGTCAACTCAGCCAGTGATGTGTACATGACTAGAAAACCGGTCAACTCAGCCAGTGATGTGTACATGACTAGAAGACCGGTCAACTCAGCCAGTGATGTGTACGTGACTAGAAAACCGGTCAACTCAGCCAGTGATGTGTACATGACTAGAAAACCGGTCAACTCAGCCAGTGATGTGTACATTACTAGAAACAGGTCAACTCAGCCAGTGATGTGTACATGACTAGAAAACCGGTCAACTCAGCCAGTGATGTGTACATGACTAGAAAACCGGTCAACTCAGCCAGTGATGTGTACATGACTAGTAAACCGGTCAACTCAGTCAGTGATGTGTACATGACTAGTAAACCGGTCAACTCAGCCAGTGATGTGTACATGACTAGAAAACCGGTCAACTCAGCCAGCAGTGATGTGTACATGACTAGAAAACCGGTTCAACTCAGCCAGTGATGTGTACATGACTAGAAAACCGGTCCAACTCAGCAGTGATGTGTACATGACTAGAAAACCGGTCAACTCAGCCAGTGATGTGTACATTACTAGAAAACAAGTCAACTCAGCCAGTGATGTGTACATGACTAGAAAACCGGTCAACTCAGCAAGTGATGTGTACATGACTAGAAAACCGGTCAACTCAGCCAGTGATGTGTACATGACTAGAAAACCGGTCAACTCAGCCAGTGATGTGTACGTGACTAGAAAACCGGTCAACTCAGCCAGTGATGTGTACATGACTAGAAAACCGGTCAACTCAGCCAGTGATGTGTACATTACTAGAAACAGGTCAACTCAGCCAGTGATGTGTACATGAATAGAAAACCGGTCAACTCAGCCAGTGATGTGTACATGACTAGAAAACCGGTCAACTCAGCCAGTGATGTGTACATGACTAGAAAACCGGTCAACTCAGCCAGTGATGTGTACATGACTAGTAAACCGGTCAACTCAGCCAGTGATGTGTACATGACTAGTAAACCGGTCAACTCAGTCAGTGATGTGTACATGACTAGTAAACCGGTCAACTCAGCCAGTGATGTGTACGTGACTAGAAAACCGGTCAACTCAGCCAGTGATGTGTACATGACTAGAAAACCGGTCAACTCAGCCAGTGATGTGTACATTACTAGAAACAGGTCAACTCAGCCAGTGATGTGTACATGACTAGAAAACCGGTCAACTCAGCCAGTGATGTGTACATGACTAGTAAACCGGTCAACTCAGCCAGTGATGTGTACATGACTAGTAAACCGGTCAACTCAGTCAGTGATGTGTACATGACTAGAAAACCGGTCAACTCAGTCAGTGATGTGTACATGACTAGAAAACCGGTCAACTCAGCCAGTGATGAGTACATGACTAGAAAACCGGTCAACTCAGTCAGTGATGTGTACATGACTAGAAAACCGGTCAACTCAGCCAGTGATGTGTACATGACTAGTAAACCGGTCAACTCAGCCAGTGATGTGTACATGACTAGTAAACCGGTCAACTCAGCCAGTGATGTGTACATGACTAGTAAACCGGTCAACTCAGTCAGTGATGTGTACATGACTAGTAAACCGGTCAACTCAGTCAGTGATGTTAAGTGACTAGAAAACCGGTCAACTCAGCCTAAAATCAAAACAGCGCATGTAACAATACTCCTATCAAAAATCAGGTAGACTCTTACAGTGGAGCAGAGACTGGAAGTATAGACTGTCAAAGTTTAATTATAACACTACAACTGGTCTGTTTATCCCGTCCACCTATTCCCTTCTGTAAACAACGAAAGTCAAAATACCCCCACAGCCCTGTCATACAACCAGACAACAGAAAAACGAATACGTACACAACTTTCGTTCATTAACTAATGTCTGGTGGTTAACATAACAAAAGCATGTACTACATAAAACATTTATTGGATTTAAGTGAATGCGGCAATGTTATTTTTGGTCTAGCAAGTTTGCTGTCTTGTAAGGACACAACTTAAACTTTGAACACAAAGGCTGTAGTCGTGTTATTTCCGGTCTACTAAACTCTGAAGATGCATTCAAATACAAAGCACGCCGTATGCATTGACTAAATCACTAGTACTAGTAACAAATATGCGTGATGAGAAGAGAGGCATTGGAGAGCGTCGTGACAACTGGAAAGATCAAGAGGATGAGAGGAAGGGGCAGACCAAGAGAAATGATGCTGGATGGGCTGAGACGGTAGTATGGAGTGATATCATGAGCAGAGTTGATACAGAATACCAAATACCGAGATCCGTGGAGAAACATGAACGTCTACGTCCGCTGGCAGGGCACTTGATGATGATGGTGATGATTTGTGATGCTATGAAATGGTGGAACCAGCCTGAAAGAAAGCATGACCCGATGATGCGGAAAGGTCCAAGTGGGGATGGCAATTTGCCTCCGCTGGCTAATGGCTTCTCTCAGATGATAGTGGATTCAGGATTCCAAAATGTGGGTGTTTCGGCTGCACTTAGTGAAAGTCCTCGAAGACTGGGTGTAATATGTCTCTCAGCATGATCCCCGACAGCAATGATGTCACGATGATAAAATTAGGTACACCACGTGTCACGCACCGTGTGGCAACAGGTCGTACACACGGTTTAATGTCTTTTCCATCTAACTTGAGATTTTCAATCTTTGTGATGTACTTAAAATATGGAAATCACAATGGAATTGATACCGAAAGAGATCATAACACGACAACAAAATCATTTCCCTTGCCACAGACGCTCTCCATCAAGGTATATCACATGTTGCGTTAGCACAAAAATGTGATTACTGGTTCCGCTGGCAGGAAAGCATCTAATTAAGACCAGCGATGGTAGGCAGGATCAAAATTGACTATGCTTTAAACTTCCGTTCAAATGTGCCCTTAGTCACGTTGTGTAGATGGGTTTTTCAGCTCGACTGGCTGACACTAGCCAGGTAAGGCCAAACAGTAGGGTCTGTCACGTTATCACGCGCTGTGTGCGTGCATGCTGGAAATAAAGAAGTGTAAGGTGTTTGTGGAAATTTGCCATATATTGTACTGCAACCTCGGCCAACTTATTAATAACATTAAGCTAAGTTAGCCATAATTCTTGCAACCCATTCTCATTGTTATATTAGGAAATATTGTTATACTATAATAATCATTACCGCATACACTTATGGTTAATATATCTAATGCATTATAGTTATTTTCTCTTGCTATCAATTGCTTATGTTTTACCCGCCAGTTTGTAGGAGTGTCTGTATTGTAGTTATCTCACTGAACGTCAAGTGAGAAACACTAGCAGCCATTTCACAACAATTTAAATATACACAAGTGTATTTTGTTTATTTCGATTGAAGTTAGACAACGAGAGACACGAACCTACTACCTTGTCCAAAGACTGGGGACAGTCAAAGGCTAAAGAAAGCAAACCTGGGAAAAAATAATCGTCAATGTCTAACGCAGCGAGCCACAGGCTGGATGAAACAAATCAACGCAATTCACTAAATGATATATGAATACAAAAGAACGGACTACATACAACATTTGAGTAAGCTGAATGTTGTACTTGTCGTGGTACTAATTATTCTAGTTCATTCATTTCTCCCAGGATCGACTTAGTTTTGATGGCAATGGACGCACACAGAATGTTGGGAATTTGGAAGCTTTTATCCTGCTGATTGGAATCTTCCTGTCCCGTAGTTTCATCACAACGGTAAGAAAAATCGTTGGAATTGTTCTGTCTGACATCTTTAAAATGACACTGAGAAATTATTATCATCTGTTTATGCCAAAACTTTGTCATAACAGCAAGACATTGTTGGAATCTTACTGTATCAAGGCGTCATCATAAAAGTAAAAATTTGCTGGAATCTTTATGCCTCACACCTCCATCTTAACAGTAGGACATTACTGGAATCTTTAAATCTCACAGCTCCATCTTACAAGTAAGAAATTGCTGGAATCTTTACATTTAACAGCTCCATCTTACAAGAAAGAAATTGTTGGAATCTTTACATCTAACAGCTCCATCTTACAAGTAAGAAATTGTTGGAATCTTTACATCTATCAGCTCCATCTTACAAGTAAGAAATTGTTGGAATCTTTCTGTATCAATGCGTCATCATAAAAGTAAAAAATTGCTGGAATCTTTATGCCTCACACCTCCATCTTAACAGTAGGACATTACTGGAATCTTTAAATTTCACAGCTCCATCCTACAAGTAAGAAATTGCTGGAATCTTTACATCTAACAGCTCCATCTTACAAGTAAGAAATTATTGGAATCTTTAAATCTCATAGCTCCATCTGACATATAAGAAATTGTTGGAATCTTTACATCTAACAGCTCCATCTTACAAGTAAGAAATTATTGGAATCTTTACATCTAACAGCTCCATCTTACAAGTAAGAAATTGTTGGAATCTTTACATCTAACAGCTCCATCTTACAAGTAAGAAATTATTGGAATCTTTACATCTAACAGCTCCATCTTACAAGTAAGAAATTGTTGGAATCTTTACATCTAACAGCTCCATCTTACAAGTAAGAAATTGTTGGAATCTTTACATCTAACAGCTCCATCTTACAAGTAAGAAATTATTGGAATCTTTACATCTAACAGCTCCATCTTACAAGTAAGAAATTGTTGGAATCTTTACATCTAACAGCTCCATCTTACAAGTAAGAAATTATTGGAATCTTTACATCTAACAGCTCCATCTTACAAGTAAGAAATTGTTGGAATCTTTACATCTCACAGCTCCATCTTACAAGTAAGAAATTGTTGGAATCTTTACATCTCACAGCTCCATCTTACAAGTAAGAAATTGTTGGAATCTTTACATCTCACAGCTCCATCTTACAAGTAAGAAATTGTTGGAATCTTTACATCTCACAGCTCCATCTTACAAGTAAGAAATTGTTGGAATCTTTACATCTAACAGCTCCATCTTACAAGTAAGAAATTATTGGAATCTTTACATCTAACAGCTCCATCTTACAAGTAAGAAATTGTTGGAATCTTTACATCTAACAGCTCCATCTTACAAGTAAGAAATTGTTGGAATCTTTACATCTAACAGCTCCATCTTACAAGTAAGAAATTATTGGAATCTTTACATCTAACAGCTCCATCTTACAAGTAAGAAATTGTTGGAATCTTTACATCTCACAGCTCCATCTTACAAGTAAGAAATTGTTGGAATCTTTACATCTCACAGCTCCATCTTACAAGTAAGAAATTGTTGGAATCTTTACATCTCACAGCTCCATCTTACATATAAGAAATTGTTGGAATCTTTACATCTCACAGCTCCATCTTACAAGTAAGAAATTGTTGGAATCTTTACATCTAACAGCTCCATCTTACAAGTAAGAAATTATTGGAATCTTTAAATCTTATAGCTCCTATCTCACCGTTGTAAATAAAAGTAAGATATCGCTGGAGCCTTTATATCTCACAGATGAACCATAACAGTAAGAAATTGTGGAAATCTTTCTACCTCACATAAAAGAGGCATAATAACTGCAATCCATAACTGTAAGACCAGGAATGGAATTTTACCTTTCCATAGCACAAAGCCTGGGCTGAATTGTGTGACCACTGATTTAACGTTGTACTTGAATGTTCCAGGTTTGGACTTAACGTATACTGTGAAACATCACCTAGAGCCTTGCCGGCTGGCGTGGGCGATCATACCTGTCCACAAATTGTGATCTCCGACGTCATGGATCAGCTCGTGTGTTGACTCCTTTCCTTGCCATGACACAAGACTGTCAAGAATCTTCTCACGCTGTCTTCCTCTATCTCTCTTTCCGCAAATCTATCCGGTTGTCACAACATGCTCCAGGTTTTGTCTTCTCATAACGTGGCCAAAAACGATGACTGCCTCCTTCTGATTATGATAAGTCGTCTTTGCGACTCAGCTTCCCTTAAAACGTCCTGAAACCTCATTTTGGCTGTGCGTTTAATTTTCAGCATTCTTCTATAAAACCACATCTTCGCCTGTGTACTAATTGTCCAGGAATGGTAGCCTTATGTTAAAACTTTACGTAACATGCAAAAACTCTTTTTCTAAGGCCCATTTTTTTCACCTATTATTCAGCACAGAACATACGGACCAAATGCAATGTGGCAGAGATGGGTAGTGCCTCCTCCACGGGTCTTGCGTATTTCAATGTCAACAGACTCAACCCCGTGCCCCTTGGGTCCGGGCTAAACTTGGGTATAGTGAAAGTAAAGGTTCCATTCACAAACCATAAGGCGCATTGAGCTTACGTTGCTGGGTCCATATTTCTATAGAACAATTGGTACTCGGTGAGTGATGTGGTGAGTACCACGCCGGCCGCTTTATTTCCCACGACAGTTCTTGGTACACATTTTAGACTGGGTTGACCTGGTAGTCCAACTCAAGTTCAAACATTTGAATCCGCTAGCAGTGTAGTAAACACAGCTGCGCGAGATTGGCAGGGGATCGCGTCGCATTGGTTTCGTACGGAAAGGTATGTAAGCCGGTCGTTCAGAAAGCAATGGCACATTACTGAACGTAAAACTTGCCAAGTCATCAATAGCAGCTGAAAAATGCTGGTGTTCACTGCAATGTCCTGTAAATAGGATATGCCCCCCCCCCCCAAAAAAGCAGTGTGGTTCTTGTTCTTCTTGTTCTTGTTCTTGTTCGTGTTCTTCTTCTTCTTCTTCTTCTTCTTCTTCTGCTTATTCTTCTTCTCCTTCTTCCTCCTTCCGTTACCTCAGTGAAGTTGTGGGGCGAGATGACAAAATCTGTTATGCGCTCTTTCTAATACTCTTTATCTCATCTCATCTCATCTCATCTCATCAAGGTCCTCTTGTACCTTGCGGTGTCGAGGTGAAGTATAAACAGCGGGAGAGTGCCCGCTTATGGGCTTCATGTATCGATATTCCAATGGACTCTGATATTCCCTCCGTCCATCGTTTACGTGGTCGGCCTCTTCCTCTGCTTTCCTCTGGTCTTTATATCATTGCCTGTTGTGGTGTACTGTTAGTTGGTAACCTACTTGCATGGCCAAACCATTTGACTTGCTGCTTTCTAATAAAATCTACGCTGCTATAACTCCCTCTTTAGTCCTTATTTCTTCATTTCTGATCTTATCTCTTCTTGATACATTGAGTATTCTTCTCAGGAATCTTCTTCTCTTCTTTGCGTTCATCCGGAGTGATTTTTTCAGATGTGATTGCGGTGTGTCTGGTTAGGCACCCTCGGGTCGAAACCCTCAGGCCAACACATCCGACTTTTAGCGTGCATTTTTGACCAGGTTAGCAATCCTGGGAGACTCTCACTTTTGTGGTACCGTCCACATCTCAGCTGGTCAAGTTGGAACAGTCGAAGACTACACGGTCATCCCTCAAGTGAAGGCAGGGACAGTCCATAGCATTTTCCGCCATCCTGGGTGGCTTCCATAATTGCAGAGCCGGCACAATCCAATCGTCACGTCCTGCTCATGGCTGTTTTAATTTTTCCTCCAAT
>JACEFZ010008767.1:0-10000 GCA_014155875.1 Cepaea nemoralis
AGGCAGCTTCTGCAGCTTGTCTTGTTCCAGATGTAGAGGTGTTACCTTTCCTCTGGAGTGAACTAGGCAGGCCGAGAGAGGGATCATGCTGCATGGGCAACACATGATCTCTATATTTTAGCCCAGGCTTTGTGCTATGGAGAGGCAATAACTCCATCCCTTACAAACTATCGTCTGTCAAGACGGCAAGGTGCCAATGATAGATAAACCAACTACCGCTTGTATCTGAGTCATTAGCGCGGAAGGTCGTGGGAATGTCAAGGTTCAAACAGGGAAGAACCAACAACCAGTACCAGCTTGACATAATCACTACCACCACCATCACTTCCATCATCATCATCATCATCGTCATCATCATCATCATCATCATCATCATCATCATCATCATCATCATCGTCACCATCATCATCATCATCATCATCATCATCATCATCACGTGCCGAATCATCTGGCATGGAAGGTTATGCCCTTCCACATCTGACTATCACCAACCCAGTGCATCATCTTATGGCTGATATTTTCTATTCCATAATGAGAGGATGTGAATACTATTTTCGCGCTGTCTTCCGCACTTCTTGTCTCCGCTAATATTCCCAGTCGTTAGAGGAGCGGCTGGCCGAGTGGCTATAATGCCAGAATTTCCTTCGTGAGACCCGGGTTCGAATCCTCGGTAAGGTGTGGAGTTGTTTTCTGTCGGGGGCAAAAAACTGCACAGTTCGCGGCGACTGCACTAGCCAGGCGGCCTTAATTCCTCAGGCTCAAGATCCCCTGTCATACACCGCAAAGTACTATATTGGCAATAAATGACAGTGACAGTTACATAAAAGTTCATGAAAGCTGACGGCGGGTTGTGGGTTCATTTAACACAGCGGGCATTAGAACTTCAACCTTGACGTGTCGTTCTGAAAGCAATGGCAAACAGCTTAATTGCCTAGATAATTAACACGTCGATGGGTGCAAGAATCTGGAATGAAACCAACACGCGACAAGCAGCATTTTAAAACACCAAGACCACTGGAATATAATAATGTAATAATACATTGTCGCGAAGCAATTTCCTGTTAGGGGTATGTGATATGATAGCGTCTTCACATGTTCTAGGTACAGAGGTCTCTTAAAAGTCTACAGGATCGACTTCATTGTACCGGGTTTTATCCCATATGGCTCGGTCTCTTTCCGCAGGGCGCCTGCCGAAAGCGTCGCACAAAGCACGAACTCCGTAGCTCCAGCGACGACCCCCAGGAGTCTCCGAGAAAAATGCACTCGTGAACCGAAAGACGTAGCCCGGAATCGAACCCACAACCTTCGGAGTGCGAGACAGATGGCTTGACCACTTCGCCACGGAGACTCCCAAACTAGAGCACGGAAGAACCGGTGGTTAGTCTCTCCCTCACTTTGACAAGCGATGAGTCTAGGCATCAAACCTGCGTCCAAACCGTTCTCATGACATTACCAACGCAGTTCGCTATCAACTTCGCAAAATCACCCGCTGTTACGGCCACATATCCTGGCCTGCGTTTCTTGTAGACCAAAAATGTAAACGTATTTCTTGTGCGCGAATCGAGGAACTACGGCAGTTGGGCGACGTTCTTTAACATGATTATCCATGAGTACACTTGCACACAGGTGTAATTCCACAGGGCTGAGCATTAGTTGCTGAATGAAATGGAGAAGAAAATGGATTTATAATGCGTGAATGGATATGGCTTGATATAGTGGCAAGATCTGCTGGCTTCGTGTCTTAGAGGCATGGTGTCGGACGTAAGTAGAGGTTTTATTTTTCTTAGAGTGGTTTATCGCGCTGGCGTTTAAAGCTCCTGTGCGTTGACGGTGGGTTAGTGAGTTAATTGCCTACAACGGCCAGTTCGACTTTACCGTTAGAGGCCAGTACGGTCGAATAGATACGAGCGCATGCTCTTAAACTTCTAGTGTGCTGATGCCAAAGTAGCGGACTAAATCCCTACACCGGTCAGCTGAACTAAAATCTTGACTTCTCGTCCTTGACTTGGGGATGTAAATTACAAGTACTTCAGAAGTTAGAGTGTGTTCGCCTGATGGTGAGAGAAACTGGTAATAGGGAAAGCTAATCCACGCTGTGAATCTTGGAATGTAAATGAACAAATTAGGAAGAGATTGGAAGCAACAAAGTTGTGGTTCCTGATACGAATGTTGCGAATTCCTTGGACTGCCAACGTAACTAACAACGACTGCCTGAAAGAGGCTAATGAAACTAGAACATTATATACAACAAGAAGAAAGAGGCAAACAACTTTTTTTTGGGTCATGTGATGAGAAGAGAGGCATTGGAGAACATCGTGACGACTGGAAAGATCGAGGGGAAGAGAGGCAGGGATAGACCAAGAGAAATGATGCTGGATGGATTGAGACGGTGGCATGGAGGAATATCAACAGCGGGGTTGATCCAGAAAATCAAACACCGAGAGTCATGAACGCCAACGCCAGCCGGCATGGCACTTGATGATGATGAATCTACTTCCCAAAACATGTTTCCAGTGCACTAGAAGTAGTATCACGTGTTTGGACGACGCTTGAGTTCAAAGCGAGCAAACGCAAAAACATCCTGTAACATTGACTTCTCGTTCAGAACACAATGGCAAACTACTGAACTTAAAATTGCTTAGAACATCACAATGGGACTTTAAGTGTTTACTATCCTCTATTTCTTTCCTCAACGCCTAGGAGAGCAAATCAATACCTTTGGAATGGTTTCTGAGACTATTTCAGCGGTCTGTAGTGTTGGTCATATTTCTGTGTAGACAGTAAACAGTCAATACGGGACGGCGCTTGTTTACCAACGCTGCATCCCACGAGTAATGATTATGTCGCCTAACGGTCCGGCGTCAAACAGTTGTCAAGGTAAAAGTGTGTCAATGGACCGACGCATTTCATCTCGGGACACAGGAGACCGACACGTCTTGGGGTTAAATATAGCATAGCCGCGTTATTTTCCAAGCGGTTGCTTGTTTGTGCAACATAGACTCGTACATACTGTTACGTAAAAAGGACGCAACGGAAATGTCAAAGGTGGAGTTTGGTTTGTACAGGATCGTTTTGTTCAATAAATCAAGTGACATCTTTTTTTTATAAAAGGTCGGCTGGACTGGGTCACCAAAACCCTCTTTACTGCGTTTTCTTGGTGCACTTACTTATATTAGCTTATCACAGTCTGCTCTTTAAATTGTCCATCCACTTGTAGCGATGTGTTCTAAAGGGTGTATTTTTAATGACTGCAGTGTTTGAAAATATTGCCGGTCTAAGTTTTGTGTTCACCCTCTGTGAAGTTCATGCAGCGTAATAGGCAAATACAAAACATGGACCGGCAATATTTTTAAACACTGCTCAATGATTAAAAATACACCCTGTACTTCTTCTTCCTCCAGAAGTTAACCTTATATACCCAAATACCCAATATATATATAAATATAACCAAATACTAATTACTAATATCACAGACACAACACACCAAACAAAAACCACAACACAGTGTAGAAATGAACAATTTTTATTTTTCATTTTCCAAGATGGCCGTCATGATCATGTGACAAATTTGCATAAAACATATATATTTATGCGTAACAACCATTCATAACAGTGCTCTGAAAATTTCAACACCCTACGTTCAATTTTAAATTTTTAGTGAATTTAATTTGAAAACCAGTCATGTTTTTAAAAATCCGCAAACACCCTTGGTAATCGGAGTCAATAATGCTCCGGATTGTTGGTCAACAAAGTGTTCCATGTAAATTAGTGCTCATATTGAGCTTATTTTATTCATTGCCAACCATGTCGCTAACATTTTATAGCTTTTACTTTGAAAACATTCACTAAAAAATATGAAAAGATGATGGTTTTAAAACATCATCTAATTATTCTATAAATAGCCATACAAATTCAAGATGGCCATCATGATCATGTGACAAATTTGCATAAAACATATATATTTATGCGTAACAACCATAAATAACAGTGCTCTGAAGATTTCAACACCCTACGTTCAATTTAAAATTTTTAGTGAATTTAATTTAAAAACTAGTCATTTTTTTTAAAAATCCGCAAACACCCTTGGTAATGGGAGACAGTAATGCTCCGGATTGCTGGTCAGCAAAGTGTTAACAGAAAACTTTCTTTTCGGATGGCCAGAGTAATTTAATTGTCTGAAATGGATGACACATGAAATTCTGCAAATATACAAGTTGCGTGCAACGGGACATAATTGATATAGGCTTTGATATTGCATCTTGGAATCAAGTCACCACTGATCGCGTTACATGGAGGGAACACATCGTGAATGGAATAAAGACAAAGGAGAACATGATAATGAAGTAAGCCAATATCAACCTATCAAGAGAGGTGTGAGACAGGGATGTGTAATGTCTCCAGATCTGTTTTCCCTGTACAGTGAAAGTATTTTCAGAAATATTGAAGATATGGAAGGAATCAACATTGGGGGACGATGCATCAATAACATTAGATATGCAGATGATACAGTCTTGATTGCAGACAATGAACAGGACCTGCAAAATTTAGTAGATGCGATTGTTACACACAGTGAACAACTAGGGTTAGAATTAAATTGTAAAAAGACACAGATTATGGTCATCACTAGGAAGAACGAAATACCACAATGTAATATACAAGTAAATGGGAATATTCTTCAACAAGTGAATAGGTACAATTATCTCGGAACAGTAATAACATCTGATGGAAGATGCCTTGAAGAGATTAGAACAAGAATCGCCATGGCAAAAGTAGCCTTTAGCAAGATGAAAAACATACTGACCAATAAAAAGATGTCAATTGAAACGAGAAAAAGAGTGTTGAGATGCTACATAGAACCTGTACTTTTATATGGATGTGAAGCGTGGACAATGAGCAGTCAGGCTGAAAAACATCTGATGGCTGTAGAGATGTGGTTTCTGAGGAAAATGCAAAGAATACCATGGACAGCCAGAAAGACCAATGAACAAGTTCTTCAAGAAACAAATGAAGATCGTAAATTGATTAGAGAAATTAGACGTAGACAGTCAAAATTTTTTGGGCACGTAATGAGAAGAAATGGATTGGAGAACTTGGTGACGACTGGTAAGATCGAGGGGAACAGACCAAGGGGAAGACCTAGAAGCAAGTACCTGGATGGCTTGGCCTTGTGGCATGGTCGAGACAGAAACACGGAGCTGATCCACGACTCTGGTGATCGAGTGAGATGGCAGAACATGACCGCCCACGCTTACCGGCTTGGCACATGATGGATCGATGGAGAACATGATTGCAGACAGGTCACACACAGAGCGTGCGGGCTGGTGCGTGATGGTGGAAATGGCTATGTAGTCGCATGCATCCATTGTGGAACGAACATTTACCTCGCCAGTTAGTCTCATCTGTCATATTCGCTACCGCCATTGGTTGTGGTTATTATGCCTGTTTTGAATGTAACTAACTATCGTCTGTCAAGACGGCAATATACCAGTCTGGATGAAAGAAGACGAAAAAAAGAAGTGTATAAAGAAATAGTAAACAAACGCAAGAGGGCTAAAGAAACTGGCTGAAGAAAAAAATATACGGAGATTGATACAAAGCAATGTTAAAGACAAACATTACGTGTATTAACAAATAAATATCCCAACAAGTAGGCAACTTCGAAATACCACTGAGTGTTTAAAATCGAGGAATGGCACAATACTAATGGGACACGGTGATATAGTTAATAGATTGGACAGACAATATAGAAGATCTTAACGGACATAATAGGTTCAATGATAGGAGACTAAACATTCAAGACAATGGAGAGATAGCCTGTCGTAGTTTCGATCCTAGACCAGCTGCCAACCAAAGCTTAGGTCATAGTTCGTCCTGTAATACCATTTAATCTTTAGATTGCATGTTCTCTCACTAGATTCAGGCTTGTACTCTCCCAATTTCTCTCCTCCGCCGGAAGCCGTAGGCACAGTGTGGGGTGTCAGGATTGGTGATCGCCGCCTTAAACTTTGGCGCTACAGAACGCAGGTAGTACCGTCTACTGACATACGGTAGGTCAGTAATATCTGACTAACCTGAATTTCGATGACGCTAGTACGGCGATATATCGTTCTTCTGTCTAAATGAGAGGTCAAATTTGGCGATATACAATCCATCGGCACTGAATCAATTAAGAGTAATCTTAGTCCATGTCTGCCTTCCGGGCGGGCTGTCGTCTGTCCGGCCTTTCATCCACCCGTCTGCCCCCTGTCTGTCTATCATTTTCCCATTACCCCTACTCTATTCAACCTCAGAAGAGAAGTTATAATTAGTGCCCATCCCAGTCTCAGATTAATAATCTTGTGACCAAATCTGCAACATGTTGGAAATTAATATTCTCATTCCGTTGGTTAGATGAGACACACATTGTCTTCATCACGGACTCATGCTTAGTAAAGTGGAGAAACTAATGTTTCGTGTTGAATGGTTCACCTCGCTTCAGAGGTCACAGATTGTAAGAATTGTATGGATTTTTTTTGTCCTGGCCATGCTGGAGTGCCGGGGAAATGATCAGGTTGATAGGTTGGCAGGGATTGCACCTCTTGGTGGTCGATTACCTATGGACAACGGAGAGGTGGTTGTGGGCCTGTGGGATCAGGTGTAGAATGTGGAGGAACAGATTGAGAACCCGTATTGGAAAGGATGAGATTGCGAGGGATAGGCAGGGGTTCTGGGAGAATCTCAAAACTGAGAGGGAAGACCAGGAGAGCTTTCAATCAGATAGCGGTGGGAACGATTAGTAGTGTCTCTTCGCTGCCTGTTGAACAAGGAGATGGAACGCATATGGGAATGTCCCTGAGTGCAGTGATGTCAGTTCTTAGCTCAACTCTACTCAACTCAACTCAACTCAGTTTGAAAGGGATAGTTGTACATAGAAGATTGCCTATTTGTCTGTATTTATCCGCCCCTTTGCCCATCTGTATATTTATCTGTCCCTGTCTGTCGTCACCAGTTTACTTGTCTGCTTTACGTGCGAACCTTCGGACATACACGGCCTTTCGTGAATTTTACGGAGCTCTTTCATATACGACAAAACGAAACAACCCAGGGATTCGGCTCTAAAACTAGTTTGCATAAGCAAGTTTAATTTGATACGTCTTGCATGCTTCAGGTGACGCACGGTATATTTATATACCAGGGATTTCTTTGTGTCAACATTTTGTCAAATAGGTTCAGTACAAGTCGTGCATTGATTCAATGCTCAGAGGCTTAAGGGCCAGGCAGGCATTCAATGCCCACTGACAGCTTGGTCAGGCGTGAAGTTATGCTGTCTTACGTATGTTTTCGCCATTGTCTTCCAGCTGACTCATACCATTCATAATGTATTCTAATTGATGAAGTCGCAACAGTTGGTAAAGTGCTAGTTTCACGTGTCAGGGGATTCGATCTATATACAGACTTAGGGTTGTCAGACGTCCCGGTTTTCCGCGACAGTTCCGGTTTTTAAGTAAATAAATCAGTGTCCCGATAATTGATTTCGAACGCTCTATCTGTTCCTGTTGTCTCTCCCATCCCCGCGTTCCTATACACACTACACTACACCCCCGCGCCACCCCACACACACACACACACACACACACACACTCAGAGAGAGAGAGAGAGAGAGAGAGAGAGAGAGAGAGAGAGAGAGATTCCTTTTTTATCACACCCTCCCATTCAGATAATATATTCGAACTCTTTTCTAAGTTTCAATTGCAGACACAGTAATTTTTATTTTTATTGTGATTGTGGTTCTCGTTTTCTGTCTGTCGTGTCTTGTGAAGAACTTGTTGTAAACTGTTAGCATTGCAATAACGTGGTCGCTGTGGCGGGTGAAATGAAGTACTCTGTTGTGAGCTATCTGTATAAGAATTGCCACGTTTTAATTACGGCATTAAAGGGTTTCAAGATGTCGAAAAGAAAGCTTTCATTCCAGGATTCATTAATTCTTTTTATGCTTAAGAGAAATCTCCCGGTTTCTCAGTTACAACATTTGGTAACCCTACATAGATTGCAACAGCTTCGTACAGCCCAGAATCGAAACAGCTTTCCCAACGTAGCTTTCCCACTTGTAGTAATTTCCACTAGGGCATGTTTCCTTAGTGACTCAATGAGTATGCTCAATCAAGAAGATAGAGAGGGGATGGATTCGAAGAGAGTGTTCTGTCTCTGGAGCTGTCTCGGTTGGCAAAGATTAGCTTCATTTACGTGCCAGGGCATGCGGGTTTACAAGGACATGAGCGGGCTGACAAGCTTGCAGGTAAGGCTACTGTGGAAGGCGGACCAGCTGATATACTGCATGATCTACGAGAAATAACTCGTTTGCGAGAACCAAGAGATTACTGTGAATCCACAACCATGGGCAGGATGCGAGAACAGCAAATTAAAAGAGGTGTGGCCAAACAAGAACACTACGCAGAAAGCCAAAGAAGATTAATAAACCAACACAGAACTGGTGTCGTTAGCCGCTACACGCTGCGGGATTTACTGAGGAGGGGATCCGAAAACTTATGGACTGAATGTTTCGATGTGCTGTGAGGATGATCTGTCGACTAACTAATACTAACTAACTAATATTAGTACTAGTAATCTCTTTCGAGTTCTGCCTGTAGAATGAATCTCATACAGGAAAGGGGTGATACAGGAGTAGGTCCCTTATGCATGATGCTCAGTTGGATATCATTACAGAATAGGCTGTAATGGCAAGATTTCTTTATTACTAGTTTGTTTACAAAGGCAATAGCATAATCAACTATTCTGGGTTATAATTGGGGAACATAGTATCTGTATTTACCGGAGATAATGTATTTGTATGTGTTTATTCATGTCTGACTGAGAACCGCGGTAGCGCAGTGGATAGCACGCTAAACTGGCGCCTGATTTGTGAATTTTATTTGAGGCAGTGTTTAAAAATGTGACCTTCCAGGTTGACACACATGAATGTATTCCTCGAACTGTTTCAATGTCCTCAATGGTTTCCCAGCAAATGGTATTTCTATAACAAATATAACAACAGGCACGCAATAGGAGCAACGGGACTATGAAATTGCCACGAAGAGCTAATACACTAGGCACATGCCATTCTCTTATCCATATAACTTGTGGTTAATAATTCACGCCCACGAGTCAACAGCTCTTTGTATAAAAGCCACACTGGAGGGAAACTTCAAATGCAACCGACCAAGTGGCAGGCAACGTTGCCGGCGGAAAGATACCAGCAGGGGCTGGACGAGGAGCAGTCTGTGAGAATGTATCACCAGAGCGAGAGACAGCGATCCATTGTAGGCAGTCGTCATTGTACAATCGGCACTTGATTGATTGACTCAGGCTGATCGATTGAGATACTGTTACGTTCATCCGTATCTTTTGCTTTACATTCTTGTCTGTGGCCTTGCAACACAGTACTGACTACCTAAGAGCCAGGATGGTATATTTATTAGTGCTCTTGCCTTCCAAGACATGGTTACGGTTCAATCCCCAGCATAGGAATAATTAGTTTGTCCGCCCAGTACGGTTCTGGGGCCGACGCAGCCAAATTAAAATGGGCGTCATACAATTTTCTGAGTTTTCCGAGACTTGTCTGGGAAGGAAAGGCGTCTAGGAAGGGAATGTGCCATCACCACCTCATTTTATCGTGACCTAGAGGATGTGAAGGCCAACACTTCACACCCTAACGACAGTATCTATTATGGGACTATCTTTGACGTTCTTCTGTGTAGTATGTCACGTATTCACGTGGAGTGCTTCTATGTAGTATGTCACGTATTCACGTGGAATGCTTCTACATGTCCGCTTTTGTTTGTACAGTGACCTGCATGTTCGGAACAATGGCTACCGGATGTTGCTGAATTGACTGATTTGCCTTTTCGGTTCACGAGTGAATTTTTTCAGGAGACTCCTGGGAGTCGGCGCTGGAGCTACGGAGTTCGTGCTTTCGGCGGGTCACCCTGCGGATAGAGACAGAGCCATGTGAGAAAACCCGGGT
>JACEFZ010008767.1:15000-35000 GCA_014155875.1 Cepaea nemoralis
TCACACAGCTTTTGCGTGCCGTAACATTTTGATTAGGTGTATCTATTTTGTTGTTGTTTTTATTAGTTTTCTCCTTCAAATATTTTCTGAAAACTTTTCCATGTGTCTGTTTGTTTGTTACTTTCGCTCATTTTCAACTCAACAGATTTTTGCGTGTGGATTAGCTTTCTCTATTACCAGTGTCTTTCGCCATCAGACGAACCCACTCCGACCTCAGAGGTAATTTACGTTCCCAAGTAAAATCAGTTCACAGCACTGTAAGTAGTAGCACTTGTATGTACTACGCTTGAGTTTAAAGCTAGCGAACTCAAAATAAAAATTAAAAAACAAAATTATCCAGCTCCCATTTTTGCGATGATGGGCAGACAACAGCAAGGAGTGAGGCGTACGACGTTCACGGGTTGATGTGGTCAGCGGAATAAGTTTGGCCACTCTGGGCAGAACTAGACACGCACTTGTTCTAACGTTTGGTTCCAGTACTTCTGTCACTTAGTGCCACATTTATCAAAACACCAGAAGATCAAATGGTTTGGCCATCTCGTTAGAATGCAACACTACCAACTACCAGCACTGGCCATACATCAAAGATCATCTGCGACGAGAGCAAGAGGACGCCCGAGAAGAAAATGGATTGACGATATCAAAGACATTGTACATCACACGGACTGATACTGTCCAGTGCCACCCATCGGGCTCTGGAACGCCAACTATTCCTCCCTACGACACTTGACGGCAAAAGTGGAACCTGATGATGATGATGATGATGATAATGATGATGATGACTCCTGTCATTTGTTGTCCATATGTTTCTCATTTTGGTATTTCCAATTTTATCATTTCGTTCCTATACTCATGTAATTTGGTTCTTCCACTCTCTTAATTTTGTTCTTAAAGACTCATGAAAATTGGCAATTTTCCCATTATTTGGTTCCTCTACTCCCATAATTTTGTTCCCATTCTTCCTTCATTTGGTTTATTCACTCTCATTATGTGGTTCATATACCCACATCATTTGCCTTCTAATCTCTACCTAAGGTTCCCATACATCTATAATTTTATTCCTATACTCCCGTAATTTGATTCCTCATTTCTCATCGTTTCGTTACCACTCCCCCATGATCAGATTCCCAAACTCCAAGAATGTACAGAAAACAATAAAGTTAAGAAGGATTACATTACGAGCAGAACCTCAGGGACAATTACACCACAGTGAAACACGACCTGTCTGTTTACCGAATATTCCCGAAGCTCTATTGTTGTTCCTAAGGCTGTTTACGCGGCATATTTTATGATGCACAGTGAAAGTTGAGGAGACTAGTCTCGAGTATACCGCTTGTTGACAGCGACTGAGTTTCCTGGTATCTTCATTGAATAAACAAAGCAAACATTCATGGTCATGTTTGTTTTAAAGAAAACAAACCACAAAGGACTATAGGATGTACGGTTAAACACGATCTTGCAGTCTTATTTAGCTAATTTGTATGAGTCATGTGCTCGCATCTCAGTCTGTCTAGCTGTCTGTCGGCATATATTTTTATCTTCCTGCCCACACATATTATCTCTTTAAATATCTATGTTGATTTCCCATATGTCTGTCTGTCTGTCTGTCCGTCCGCCCGCCCGTCTAACATCTAATGTATATATCGTGTACTGCCAATCATTTCAAATACCGATGTTCCTCTAAAGTCGAGCTGTTCACTTCTACACGAGTTGAAGAATCGCGACTGGTGAAGTCTGGGTTCTTTACCGATTGGCAAGCAATAGATTTGCTTGTGGAGGTCAATGTGGCCGAATGGATAAGAACATTTGCTCTTAAACTTCCGGTGTGCTGATAACGAGCTAGCGGGTTAACTCCCTACATCGGTCAGTTCGACTAAAATGTTGACTTGTCCTTGATTTGGGGACGTAAATTATGTAAGATGTCGGAGTGGTTAGCCTGATGGCGAGGGACACTAGTTATAGGGAAAGCTAATCCACACGCAAAAATCAGTCCAGTGCACTAGAAATAGTAACACGTGTATATACTACGCTTGAGTTCTAAGCAAGCGGATATCAAAAATGCTTGTGATTTCTCCAATCGGTAAATACAAGACTATTATCTACAATCAGAACGATCTATCAATGGCTGCCTTGTGGGAGAGCTGTTAGGATACCTGGCATTCTGGAGACAAGGATTCTGAAACAATGGATTCTACCGTCCGTAGAAAACGGACAGCTCAAACTCTGAACAGAAGATAGCAAACATTAAATTGCCGCTAAATGCCGAAGAGAGACCGAGCTAGAGGGATAAACGCATGCAATGCAGTCGATCCTCTCGGCTTATACCCCCATGAAACCTGTGGTTGTCAGATAGTAATGAATTCCATATACTCACTGTCATTGCCAAATTATTCTCATAGACCATGATCAATATCCTCCACCAGTAACGGGACCGCGACTGATGAATAACCCTCCGTCTGGAATAAATATGAATGTCGTTTTTGAAGAGTCACTTGGGACGTGTGGTACTTTCTCATTCACGGGCTGCGGATCCATTTCCTTATTGATTTAGGCGGCGAGGTTACTGGGGGACGTGGATTTTGTACTAATTGTTTGGCAAGTTCTCGCCTGGCCCCGTTCATTAGTTATTGTTGGTCACGACATGCTACTGATGTGTGAGAAGGTTGGCTACCCCATCGCCAGGAGACATGTTGCCTTGGGAGTCACTACCGTAAAAGAGTCAAAAAGGTCTCTTTATTTCAATTAAGGCGCAACGGGCGTTTGGAGCTAGACTCGTATTTTAATAGACCAAACGGCCGTGAGTGGGTGATGTGGTTGGTATCAAGTCGGCCGCCGTTTCTTCCCAAGACATTTTTGGGTATCCATTTTAAGGTAGGCTGACCTGGGAGCTCAAGTCAGTTTGAAACATTCGAATCCGCGCGGCTGCCAATCGAACCCATGACCACTATTTCAACAGGCGAGGATCCAGCCGCTACCGTGGCTTCCTGATTCATTACTATAGGTGTACTGTGGCGCAGTAGCCTGGTGGTTAATGCGCATACCTATCAAAACAACGGTCCGGGTTCAATTACAGTCTCTTCTTCTTCTTCTTCTTCTTCTTCTTCTTCTTCTTCTTCTTCTTCTTCTTCTTCTTCTTCTTCTTCTTCTTCTTCTTCTTCTTCTTCTTCTTCTTCTTCTTCTCCTCCACCTTCTCCTCCACCTCCTCCCCACTCCCCCTCCTCCCCACTCCCCCTCCTCCCCTTCTTCTTCTTCTTCTTCTTCTTCTTCTTCTTCTTCTTCTTCTTCTTCTTCTTCTTCTTCTTCTTCTTCTTCTTCTTCTTCTTCTTCTTCTTCTTCTTCTTCTCCACCTTCTCCTCCACCTCCTTCTCCTCCACCTCCTCCCCACTCCCCCTCCTCCCCAATCCCCCTCCTCCCCCTCCCCTTCTTCTTCTTCTTCTTCTTCTTCTTCTTCTTCTTCTTCTTCGATTCCTTTAATCTCCCAGTGGAACATAGGCTTTTAACCAAACTTTTGCCAAGCCCTAAGTAGACTCGTTCATGACTAGTTGGATATTGCAGCTAGTTTTCTACGAGATAGGGGAGCCAGCCTCACTCCAACCCTTCTAATTCGCCTCATACGTCATGATGGTAGGTTACAGTGTTACTATTCTGTGCTCACTTATAAAAAACATGTCCTGAAGAAGGAACTCGCTGTGGGTCTTTGATGTGATCGAGTCATCACATTTCGTAGTCCTGAAAGCACGGGGGAATATGTCGCCAGACTTTCCTTCACTTATCGAGACGATGGATACAGGCGGCGAGCTCTTGTCCGACCATGTTCATGACATCATCAGCGCAGCTTCCTATCAACTACGCTAACGCGCCTACTTAGCTTCCCCTATGAGCCCGGCAATACACGGGCGAATCCCCAATAGTGCCAGGGTTATTTTATTCCATCATTACAGCTCGGGGGTCGACTCAGCCTCATACAGTTGTTACTGGATACTTTTCAGAATTATCTGGGAATGAAAGGGGACTAGGAATGGAACTGGCCATCTCACCTCATTATCTTGTGGCCCTGAATATGTGAAGGCCTAATATTTCGCAAAGCCAGTACCTGCTGTGTCTTTGTGGCCACCTTTACCGAACAGTGTGTTCCAGTGTTTCACTCTCATAATGTGGCTTGACATGTCCACTGATTATTTCAAATTGTTGTGATTAGTTGTCTTTGTGTCTTCTTTTATTCAGTTGGATGTTCGTCCATCACGAATGATGAGGACCATTCATTCATTGCATCTTTTGATTTGATGAAAACGAATGACTTGCGCTTTAGTTTGGATTATAGTGAGGAAGTGGTTGCGCAACTTGGTCGACCTCACTCTCTCGTCTGCGTCCGTCTGGTTCCAGTGGCGAGCATGGCAAGACGACTGGAGACTGACACGGATGCAGTGGACGTTAGGTTGCCACAGGCCAGTTATCCCTGTATATATTGGCTCTCAATAACAAATGGTAGCCTAGAGCCTCGTGCAAACGGCCCTTCGGTCAATTCCTTTAATTTTCAGCTTTAAGAAAAGGGTAGTTTATTCAGTAGTATAGGGCAACGCATACACAAACGGGGAAGTGAAATCTGTACAGAGATCGCGGTCAGATAGCTTGTATAGGAGTCGGTGACAATGGCTACGATCATCGACCGGTAAGGTTACTGTTAAGAAGAAAAGCAGTGGCAAACTACGTTCTTTACAGTTGCCTAGATAATCATGTTTCGTCAATTTATAGAGAATCAGAGAAGCGGCGTATTCACGACTCTGGACATCTTGTGAGATGGTGAAACACGACCGTCCACGCTTAACGGCATGGCACATGATGATGATAATGTTTGCGATTGGATGTGGATGATTTGTATTTATTAATTGAGGAGTTTGGTTCCTTGGCCAAGTGGACAAGTCGTCTACTTCGGGTCTCGAAGGTCCTGGATTCGTTTTCAGTCTTCGCGATGCAGTTGACTAGTGCATTTCTTTATTTGAAGTCCCCTCGAGGTCGTCCCTGGATCTACACGCAGTTCGTGCTCTTTGCGACGCTTTGTGGAAAAAAGACCAAGCTGTATGGGATAAAACCCGGTGTAATGAAGTCGACCCTCTTGTCTGTAACCCCCTCCCCCCCCGTTTCTGCGTGGGGGATGCGTGGTCTCGAGGTATGGTGTCCGCCTCGAGTGCTGGAGGTCCCGGGTTCAAGCCCCGGTGAGGACCGGGATTTTTTTCACATGGACTTCTAGTAATAACATTTCCCCTGGTCTCTGGGTAGTGAGATCGGACACCCGTGTGTATTGTTGCGCACGTAAAAAATCCCTTGGCAGTTGGAAATCGAAAAAAGAGTAGCCCAACGGCGCTGCCCGGACAAAATTTCGAGTTAAAACCATCGACTAAACTAACCCCCCCCCCTTTTTCCCCTGTTTATTAGTATACACAGATATTGTAAAAATCTGCTCCTTTGTGGATTTGAACCAATGATAACCACCGGCAGACCAGCGTCTAGTCACTACGCTACCGCGACTCCCCAAACGCCTTAACATATTACATATTCCTAAGCCTGACACAAAACATGAGTACTCCTGAGTTCAACTGTGGACAAATCCCCCATAGCGAATCCAAGATAGCACCAACCTCTAGACATACAATCACAGGCTCTTTTAACACTATCGCCATGAAGATTACCCGCCTCCTTAAATTAATTATAACATACAAAGCGTCCTTCTATTTTCATCTACGATATACTCGTATTTCCATTACCGTTTTTGCATCTTTATATGCCATGCCAGCTGGCGTAGGCGTTCATGTTTTTCCACAGATCTCGGTCCTTAGCGTTCTGGATCAACTCTGCTGATGGTATTCCTCCATGTCATTATCTCATCCAGCATCATTTCTCTCTGTCTGCCCCTGCCTCTTTTCCCAGACTCACGATGTTTTCCAAAGCCTCTCTTCTCGTCGCATGACTAAAGAATGCTGTCTGCCTCTTTCTTATAATTGTATGTACTTTCATAGCCTATTTCAGGCAATCATTGTTAGTTACTCTTGCAGTCCAGGGTTTTCGAAAAATCCGTCTGTGGAATCACATCTCCGTTGTTTCCAAGTTTTTTCTAACTTGTTAATTCACGTTACAAGATTCTCTGCCATACAACAAAGCAGGTTCTATATAACTGTTCTGTGATCTATTTCTTACGTTCTTAAATTTAAAAAAAAAATGCAGCTTTTGCTTGACTTATTCTACTCTTAATCTTCGCCACGCATCCTCCATCTGAAGTTATGATTAACCCTGGGCATATGGATTTATCAACTTACTTAAGCATTTTCCCTTTTATTGTTATCTCACATTTTGGTGTCATATTTTTCTTTGATATAACCATTGGTTTGCAAGGTGTGGAATGCGCCTGGCCCTGCAGCCAGCAGGGTTAGGATCGGCTGGCCTCTCCCAGGAGGGGTGAAGAACGAAAATTAGTAGCCTGCCGATGACCCGCAGACTACACAAGCCAACCCCCACCTCCACATGGTGCAGACCGGGCAACCATGACCGCGAGTTCATGGGCTAACGGGGCTATGGCTCGCCATAGGGGATGGACTCCCTGTGGTCAGATTAGTGTCCTAAACCTGCGACTGGCCTAGCAAGCCGGCAGGGGATCTTCATACTGCTCGTAGAAAAACTAAGAAGTATAAACGGACTGACCACATGAATAGTCTAAACGAAATGTGTAGGGAACATAACATGAAAATTAGCACAAGCAAAACAGAGGTAATGACTATAACTAAAGAAGAACAAACAGCAACAATTCACCTAAACGAACATCCCTTGAAACAAGTAAAGAGCTTCAAGTACCTAGGAAGTATAATATCATCAAATGGCAGATCAGAAGACGAGATCGAAAATAGGTGCAATAAGGCAAATCAACTCATTGGACAAATGGCACCAATACTAAAGAACAAACATGTATCAATAACTACTAAGAAAGCACTTTACAACACAATCTTCCTACCAACTCTGTGCTACCAATGCCAAACCTGGACAATGACAGAAAAAGAGAAAAGAAAAATCACAACAACAGAAATGAGGTTCCTGAGAAGAATACTCAACGTATCAAGAAGAGATAAGATCAGAAATGAAGAAATCAGGACTAAAGTGGGGGTTAAAGCTGCTCTAGATTTTATTAGAAAGCAGCAAGTCAAATGGTTTGGCCATGCAAGTAGGCTACCAGTCAACAGCATGCCACAACAAGCAATGCTGTACAGACCAGATGGAAACAGAGGAAGAGGCCGACCACGTAAACTTTGGACGGAGGGAATAACAGAATCCATGGGAATGTCGATATACGAAGCCCATAACCGGGCACTCTCACGAAGTTTATACTTCACCTCGACACCGCAAGGTACAAGAGGAACATGATGAGATGAGATGAGATAACCATTGGTTCTATTTTCTTGATATTCAAGGAAAGTCCTTGTGTGCACTCTCTAATACTGCATTCTTTAATACTGCAATGTCCAGAAGTTGTAGTTCTTTACATTTTTACAATACATTGCCTTCTGCATAACGTAGATTGTTTATATTACAGCCTCCAACTCGTTTTCCTGGCCTCTCTTTGATCTCCCTCAATGTTACTTCACTATAAAGAGACATGACTTCGTCTCTTCTTCTTCTTCCTCTTCTCCTCCTCCTCCTCCTCCTCCTCCTCCTCATCATCATCATCATCATCATCTTCATCTTCTTCGCCGTCTGCCTCCTTCTCCCTCATCCCCTCTTCTTCTTCCCCACTCATCCTCCCTCTTCTTCTTCTTCCTCCTCATCCCCCACCTCACCTCCCCGTCTTCACCCGATACTCCTCCTCACCCTCCCTCCTTTTATTGTCATCTTCCAGCGGAATATAATGTTTGAACCAGCTCACACCAAGCCCTTCCTAGACTTGATCATGATTGAGTGAATTTTCAGCTACAGTTTTCTACGGGTTGAGGCAGCCAGTCTAGCACCAACCCTCCCTAGTCGCCTCTTGCCTCTTACGACGTGCTTGATAGGTTACAACGTTACTATTCTATGCTTCCCCACGAGTCCCAGCGAGACAACACGGGCGAATCATTTCCTGTATCTATACACACCGACAGCCATTAATCGGCTGCTAGAGATGTCACAAGTTACAAGTTACTGTCTTCAGTGTTTTGTCACGAGTTTACCTTCACCCTATTGGCTTACCAGCCGATTTGTATGTGTCGTGTTTTCAAGTGTTGCCTGTTATCCTCATTCAGATAACTGACTCGTTGTGTGCAACAAGCTTACTCTACTCCACCAGACGTTATCCTGAATAGGCCAGTTGGTTTATTGATTGATTGCTATAATTCGATTGCTTTATCTGTGTAACTGATAGTAGAAACCTGATATCTGGAAGGCTAAGCATTTGTTGTACAGCCTATGAGTGTTTCTTAAATTGTGATATAGATAACATGTTTAGAAGGTTATGTTTATATTATACAGGCTGTTGTAGAACAACTTTGAAAAACAAAATCTTTCTTCTGGTGATAACACCATTCTATTTGGCTATTTGGAATGCAAATAATTACTCCAGCAAATGACATCCGTTCGCTGCATAGTGCTTCACGATGGACTGTGGAGCACAATTTTTGATGACACCACGTAATTCATTGTTCAAATTTGTTCTACATACAAAGTGTAGTGAGACTTTACAAACACCCCGTATAACATATGGGGTCATATACAGTAGTTCCGAACTGCTATAACAGAGAACGCATTTAAAGGTTATGTTTGGACAGTTATACAATCTATAAAGACGTACACAGTTCTTCTCAAATTGTGACAAAATATATCAGATTTGAAAGGTTACGGGTATATTATACAACCTGTGAAGACTTAATTAAGGGTTCCTAATTTGTGGAAGGTGCTTTGGAGAGACGGGAAAAAAATTGCCTTGTCAAAGATATCCCCTTACAAGATGAAAAACTTACTAACCAGTTAAAACAAACTGTCAGTTTGCAATGAGAAAAAGAATGTTGAAGTGCTATATAGAATCTATACTGTTATAAGGATGCCAAACATGGACAATAAGCAGACAAGCTCCGTGCACTCAGACCTACCTACAAATTATGATCATGCGAACACCGTGCAGGGTTGTCCATGGGACATAATTTACATTGCGTGGTAATTTATGCATGTCCCATCCCAACCCGTCCCATGGGACTTTCCCTTAGGCTTGTCCATGGGACATGTTTTTCTGTCCCATCCAATGGTAATTTATGCCTGTCCCATCCCGTCCCATCCCTACACTATTCAGAACCCCCCCCCCCCTCTCCCCCTCCCCCCCCCCCCATGGGATTCCCATGACCCATGACCAAGTAACACGACACATACCTACAGCAGTTTCTTGCTACGGTTCTTATTAGTTAACTCAGCCAGACAAGGTGCAAGATGATAAGTCCAGTAGAAGGAGATTGGCATCAGGTGCAGTGCTGTCGAGATCGTCAGCGAGATTCCTGTTTCACACTGGCCAGGATCTTGGGACATCTCTTCTAGGTGCGGCCTACCAGCAGACCACGTCACACTGGCCAGGATCTTGGGACATCTCTTCTAGGTGCGGCCTATCAGCAGACCATGTCACAGTGGCCAGGATCTTGGGACATCCCTTCTAGGTGCGGCCTATCAGCAGACCACGTCACACTGGCCAGGATCTTGGGACATCCATGTCACACTGGCCAGGATCTTGGGACATCCATGTCACACTGGCCAGGATCTTGGGACATCTCTTCTAGGTGCGGCCTATCAGCAGACCATGTCTTACTGGCCTACCAGCAGACCATGTCACACTGGCCAGGATCTTGGGACATCTCTTCTAGGTGCGGCCTATCAGCAGACCATGTCACACTGGCCAGGATCTTGGGACATCTCTTCTAGGTGTGGCCTATCAGCAGACCATGTCACACTGGCCAGGATCTTGGGACATCTCTTCTAGGTGTGGCCTATCAGCAGACCATGTCACACTGGCCAGGATCTTGGGACATCTCTTCTAGGTGCGGCCTATCAGCAGACCATGTCATACTGGCCAGGATCTTGGGACATCTCTTCTAGGTGCGGCCTATCAGCAGACCATGTCACACTGGCCAGGATCTTGGGACATCTCTTCTAGGTGTGGCCTACCAGCAGACCATGTCACACTGGCCTACCAGCAGACCATGTCACACTGGCCAGGATCTTGGGACATCTCTTCTAGGTGCGGCCTACCAGCAGACCATGTCACACTGGCCTACCAGCAGACCATGTCACACTGGCCAGGATCTTGGGACATCTCTTCTAGGTGCGGCCTATCAGCAGACCATGCCACACTGGCCAGGATCTTGGAACATCTCTTCTAGGTGTGGCCTATCAGCAGACCATGTCACACTGGCCAGGATCTTGGGACATCTCTTCTAGGTGTGGCCTACCAGCAGACCATGTCACACTGGCCTACCAGCCGACCATGTCACACTGGCCAGGATCGTTGGGACATCTCTCTAGGGTGCGGCCTATCAGCAGACCATGTCACACTGGCCAGGATCTTGGGACATCTCTTCTAGGTGTGGCCTATCAGCAGACCATGTCACACTGGCCAGGATCTTGGGACATCTCTTCTAGGTGTGGCCTACCAGCAGACCATGTCACACTGGCCAGGATCTTGGGACATCCATGTCACACTGGCCAGGATCTTGGGACATCCATGTCACACTGGCCAGGATCTTGGGACATCTCTTCTAGGTGCGGCCTATCAGCAGACCATGTCATACTGGCCTACCAGCAGACTATGTCACACCGGCCAGGATCTTGGGACATCTCTTCTAGGTGCGGCCTATCAGCAGACCATGTCATACTGGCCTACCAGCAGACCATGTCACACTGGCCAGGATCTTGGGACATCTCTTCTAGGTGCGGCCTATCAGCAGACCATGTCACACTGGCCAGGATCTTGGGACATCTCTTCTAGGTGTGGCCTATCAGCAGACTATGTCACACTGGCCAGGATCTTGGGACATCTCTTCTAGGTGCGGCCTACCAGCAGACCATGTCACACTGGCCAGGATCTTGGGACATCTCTTCTAGGTGTGGCCTACCAGCAGACCATGTCACACTGGCCAGGATCTTGGGACATCTCTTCTAGGTGTGGCCTATCAGCAGACCATGTCACACTGGCCATGATCTTGGGACATCTCGTCTAGGTGCGGCCTACCAGCAGACCATGTCACACTGGCCAGGATCTTGGGACATCTCTTCTAGTGTGGCCTACCAGCAGACCATGTCACACTGGCCAGGATCTTGGGACATCTCTTCTAGGTGCGGCCTACCAGCAGACCATGTCACACTGGCCAGGATCTTGGGACATCTCTTCTAGGTGTGTCCTACCAGCAGACCATGTCACATTGGCCAGGATCTTGGGACATCTCTTTTAGGTGTGGCCTACCAGCAGACCATGTCACACTGGCCAGGATCTTGGGACATGTCTTCTAGGTATGGCCTACCAGCAGACCATGTCACACTGGCCAGGATCTTGGACATCTCTTCTAGGTATGGCTACCAGCAGACCATGTCACACTGGCCAGGATCTTGGGACTCTCTCTAGGTGCGGCCTACCAGCAGACCATGTCACACTGGCCAGGATCTTGGGACATCTCCTCTAGGTGTGGCCTACCAGCAGACCATGTCACACTGGCCAGGATCTTGGGACATTCTTCTAGGTGTGGCCTACCAGCAGACCATACCAGACTGACCAGGATCTTGGGACATCTCTTCTAGGTGTGGCCTACCAGCAGACCATGTCACACTGGCCAGGATCTTGGGACATCTCTTCTAGGTGTGGCCTACCAGCAGACCATGTCACACTGGCCAGGATCTTGGGACATCTCTTCTAGGTGTGGCCTCTCAGCAGACCATGTCACACTGGCCAGGATCTTGGGACATCTCTTCTAGGTGTGGCCTATCAGCAGACCATGTCACACTGGCCAGGATCTTTGGACATCTCTTCTAGGTGTGGCCTACCAGCAGACCACGTCACACTGGCCAGGATCTTGGGACATCTCTTCTAGGTGTGGCCTACCAGCAGACCACGTCACACTGGCCAGGATCTTGGGACATCTCTTCTAGGTGCGGCCTATCAGCAGACCATGTCACACTGGCCAGGATCTTGGGACATCTCTTCTAGGTGCGGCCTATCAGCAGACCATGTCACACTGGCCAGGATCTTGGGACATCTCTTCTAGGTGCGGCCTATCAGCAGACCATGTCACACTGGCCAGGATCTTGGGACATCTCTTCTAGGTGCGGCCTATCAGCAGACCACGTCACACTGGCCAGGATCTTGGGACATCCATGTCACACTGGCCAGGAACTTGGGACATCTCTTCTAGGTGTGGCCTACCAGCAGACCATGTCACACTGGCCAGGATCTTGGGACATCTCTTCTAGGTGCGGCCTATCAGCAGACCACGTCACACTGGCCAGGATCTTTGGACATCCATGTTACACTGGCCAGGAACTTGGGACATCTCTTCTAGGTGCGGCCTATCAGCAGACCATGTCACACTGGCCAGGATCTTGGGACATCTCTTCTAGGTGCGGCCTATCAGCAGACCATGTCACACTGGCCAGGATCTTGGGACATCTCTTCTAGGTGCGGCCTATCAGCAGACCACGTCACACTGGCCAGGATCTTTTGACATCCATGTCACACTGGCCAGGAACTTGGGACATCTCTTCTAGTTGCGGCCTATCAGCAGACCATGCCACACTGGCCAGGATCTTGGGACATCTCTTCTAGGTGCGGCCTATCAGCAGACCACGTCACACTGGCCAGGATCTTGGGACATCCATGTCACACTGGCCAGGATCTTGGGACAATCCATGTCACACTGGCCAGGATCTTGGGACATCCTTCTAGGTGCGGCTATCAGCAGACCATGTCATACTGGCCTACCAGCAGACTATGTCACACCGGCCAGGATCTTGGGACATCTCTTCTAGGTGCGGCCTTCAGCAAGACCATGTTCATACTGGCCTACAGCAGACCATGTCACACTGGCCAGGATCTTGGGACATCTCTTCTAGGTGCGGCCTATCAGCAGACCATGTCACACTGGCCAGGATCTTGGGACATCTCTTCTAGGTGTGGCCTATCAGCAGACTATGTCACACTGGCCAGGATCTTGGGACATCTCTTCTAGGTGCGGCCTACCAGCAGACCATGTCACACTGGCCAGGATCTTGGGACATCTCTTCTAGGTGTGGCCTACCAGCAGACCATGTCACACTGGCCAGGATCTTGGGACATCCATGCAACATTGGCCAGGATCTTGGGACATCTCTTCTAGGTGTGGCCTATCAGCAGACCATGTCACACTGGCCAGGATCTTGGGACATCCATGCAACACTGGCCAGGATCTTGGGACATCTCTTCTAGGTGTGGCCTATCAGCAGACCATGTCACACTGGCCAGGATCTTGGGACATCTCTTCTAGGTGTGGCCTATCAGCAGACTATGTCACACTGGCCAGGATCTTGGGACATCTCTTCTAGGTGCGGCCTACCAGCAGACCTGTCACACTGGCGAGGATCTTGGGACATCTCTTCTAGGTGTGGCCTACCAGCAGACCATGTCACACTGGCCAGGATCTTGGGACATCTCTTCTAGGTGTGGCCTATCAGCAGACCATGTCACAACTGGCCAGGATCTTGGGACATCTCTTCTAGGGTGTGACCTACCAGCAGACCATGTCACTGGCCAGGATCTTGGGACATCTCTTCTAGGTGTGGCCTATCAGCAGACCATGTCACACTGGCCAGGATCTTGGGACATCTCTTCTAGGTGCGGCCTACCAGCAGACCATGTCACACTGGCCAGGATCTTGGGACATCTCTTCTAGGTGTGGCCTACCAGCAGACCATGTCACACTGGCCAGGATCTTGGGACATCTCTTCTAGGTGCGGCCTACCAGCAGACCATGTCACACTGGCCAGGATCTTGGGACATCTCTTCTAGGTGTGTCCTACCAGCAGACCATGTCACATTGGCCATTATCTTGGGACATCTCTTTTAGGTGTGGCCTACCAGCAGACCATGTCACACTGGCCAGGATCTTGGGACATGTCTTCTAGGTATGGCCTACCAGCAGACCATGTCACACTGGCCAGGATCTTGGGACATCTCTTCTAGGTATGGCCTACCAGCAGACCATGTCACACTGGCCAGGATCTTGGGACATCTCTTCTAGGTGCGGCCTACCAGCAGACCATGTCACACTGGCCAGGATCTTGGGACATCTCTTCTAGGTGTGGCCTACCAGCAGACCATGTCACACTGGCCAGGATCTTGGGACATCTCTTCTAGGTGTGGCCTACCAGCAGACCATGTCACACTGGCCAGGATCTTGGGACATCTCTTCTAGGTGTGGCCTACCAGCAGACCATGTCACACTGGCCAGGATCTTGGGACATCTCTTCTAGGTGTGGCCTACCAGCAGACCATGTCACACTGGCCAGGATCTTGGGACATCTCTTCTAGGTGTGGCCTACCAGCAGACCATGTCACACTGCCAGGATCTTGGGACATCTCTTCTAGGTATGGGCCTACCAGCAGACCATGTCACACTGGCCAGGATCTTGGGACATCTCTTCTAGGTGTGGCCTACCAGCAGACCATGTCACACTTGCCAGGATCTTGGGACATCTCTTCTAGGTGTGGCCTATCAGCAGACCACGTCACACTGGCCAGGATCTTTTGACATCTCTTCTAGGTGCGGCCTATCAGCAGACCATGTCACACTGGCCAGGATCTTTTGACATCTCTTCTAGGTGCGGCCTATCAGCAGACCATGTCACACTGGCCAGGATCTTGGGACATCTCTTCTAGGTGTGGCCTACCAGCAGACCATGTCACACTGGCCAGGATCTTGGGACATCTCTTCTAGGTGTGGCCTCTCAGCAGACCATGTCACACTGGCCAGGATCTTGGGACATCTCTTCTAGGTGTGGCCTATCAGCAGACCATGTCACACTGGCCAGGATCTTTGGACATCTCTTCTAGGTGTGGCCTACCAGCAGACCACGTCACACTGGCCAGGATCTTGGGACATCTCTTCTAGGTGTGGCCTACCAGCAGACCACGTCACAACTGGCCAGGATCTTGGGACATCTCTTCTAGGTGCGGCCTATCAGCAGACCATAGTCACACTGGCCAGGATCTTGGGACATCTCTTCTAGGTGTGGCCTATCAGCAGACCATTACCAGACTGACCAGGATCTTGGGACATCTCTTCTAGGTGTGGCCTACCAGCAGACCATACCACACTGACCAGGATCTTGGGACATCTCTTCTAGGTGTGGCCTATCAGCAGACCATGTCCCCAGTCTGGCTATTATTCAGAGATCGCCATAGTCTCTCAGCAGATGAGCAGTTCCAGTAACGCCATTGCACGCTTCGCTGATTTTTGAGCTGTGGAGAGGGGAAGGAAAACGCTTAACTTAACACGGTCCTCTAGGATATGATACGTAGGTACTGGGTCGACAGGAAAGTCTGTACACTAACCTTGTACCTGTAGATACAAGCCATTTGCGAGGCCGTCAATATATACGGAGTTGGGAGTTAAAATCATTGTTCTGCAGAGCATTATTAATCAGCCAACCAACCAACTCGACCAGCCAGCTGGACCAACCAACCAACCCTACCCACCAACCCGCTAACCAGCCTGATCGATTAACCAGTCCGACCAACTAACCAACCCGAACAACTCGACCAACCAAGTCGACAAACCAACCAATCAATCCGACCGACTAATCAGCCCGACCAATTAACCAACTGGAATAACTATCACCCGAACAACCCGACCAACCAACCCAAACAACCCGACAGACCAATCAGTCAACTCAACCAACCAACCAACCAACTCGATCCGCCAGCTCGACCAACCATTGAACTAACCAATCAACCAACCCGTACAACCAACTAGCCCTACCAACTAATCAACCTGAACAACCCGATCGACCAACTAGCCCGACCAACTAACCAACCCGAACAACCCGATCGACCAACTAGCCCGACCAACTAACCAACCCGAACAACTCGACCAACCAACCAACCAACCAGCCAGCCATCCCGATCAACCATCAACCAACAACCAACCAACCAATCAACCAACTAACCAACCAACCAATCAGCCAACCAACCAACAACCAACCAACCACTTAACCAACCAGCCAAACTAACAAGCTTGCAAGCAACCAACCATAACCACCGTCGAAGAAACAGGCTGAGCGAAGAGGAACCGATTCTGTTCTTATTTTCCTCCCTGAAAACTATGCACTAACTATGCACTACTTTGCACTAACGTCTGAATATATATTTTAAAATGTGACTTTTCAGGTAATTACAACTTTTACTAGAACCTGTCTCTTAATTTCTGACTCGAGTATCCTAGCTAATCGACCACCTGTACCTTCTCTCTAGACACGAACACCGCAGGGAATGGGGAGTTGTTGTCTCCACTGTCAGTCGGTGCAGAAAGTTGATATTGCAATGTTGACGCTCTTGTCAGAATATTAGATAAATCTCCCGCGTGCCTGCACTCACTAGGTCGGTTTAACATGCGCGTCTGAAACGGGGCCAAGTATCCGCGGATTTTCAGCTGGCCCTGCGCATTGTGCCATTTCCAATCAGACACATGCACGTCTGTTAGTTTGCTTGCGCTGTTGACTGGTCTCTGGCAATATTGATGTTTCGCTTAAAAGGGGGGAGGGAGGAAATAGCGATAACTGGGATATATTGAATGGGGTGAGAGAACTGGGAGGAAGGGGGGGGGATGACGTGAGGATTCTCGGAGAATGGGGTGGTAGAGAGGTCGGGATTGATGGATTATGGCTTGGGGACATGAGTTAATGAATGGGGTAGAGGTCAGCGCAAACGAGGGATGTGTTAGATGAGAGATAGATAGATAGATAGATAGATAGATAGATAGATACAGAAAGAGAGAGAGAGAGAGAGAGAGAGAGAGAGAGAGAGAGAGAGAGAGAGAGAGAGAGAGAGAGAGAGAGAGAGAGAGAGATCAAGTCCCGTAAGGATAATCCTGGTTTGGGGATGTACCTGTGTTAAAGAATGTGTCATTGGCGATAGACTGACGGGGTTCAAGTAAAGGATAATGGTAGAGGGAGTGAGTGAGTGAGTGAGGAGGGGGGACCCTTCTCCCCCATCCCTACAGAAAGAGAGAGAGAGAGAGAGAGAGAGAGAGAGAGAGAGAGAGAGAGAGAGAGAGAGAGAGAGAGAGAGGTTGGGGAGTCGGTAATACAAACGAAAACGAAAGAACACAAAGTACAAGGTTAGTGAAGGACAGACGTGTGATTGGCAGCGTTGTGTGCTGGCACAATAAGCATATACAAAGAACAGGTTCCTCGAGTAATCTCTCAATTTGTTATAGTTGTATAGCTTGTATTTTAAAACAAAGTATAAGAGCGCTCGTTCTTAAACTTCCGGTGCACTGAAGGCGCGGTAGGCGGTTCAATCCCAACACCTACATTCAGCTGGACTTAAATGTGGAATTCTCTTTAAGAAAACAATGACAAGCTCCTGAACGTATAATTGCCTAGAAAATCAACATGAGGTTGATTGCAACATCGTGCACGGGACATGAAACATTGTAATGCTGGCGTCTGGGACAAAGGGGTGGCGTACGAGATTCGCGGTCATGTATTTTTTGTTGCGTATCCCTTACGGGACGTTGCAGTCAACACCAGCATTTTTCAGCTGCTGTTGATGTACTAGTACTAGGCAAGTGTTACGTTTAGTTAGTAGTTTGCCATTGCTTTCTGAACGACCGGCTCTCATGCCAGCACGTTATAACACAACGCGACATGGTCTGCTGCACAAATCGGTCGCAGCTGAGTTTCGAACGCCTGGTACCCGGCTCACGAACCGCGTTCGCAAGTCTTTGGCCACGGAGGGCGGTCACGTATACCGCGTTCGAAATCAGGCCGCCTTGTGTTGATTTTCAACATTGGTATAAACGTCGATCGTTTATAAATCAACGCCAAACTGCGTAATGTAAACTTGTCTTTTTTTTGCATATCCCTTATAGGACGTTGCAGTCAACATCAGCATTTTTCGGCTGCTGTTGATGTACTAGTCAAGATACGCTCAGTAGTTTGCCATTGCTTTCTGAGCGACCGGCTCACATACCCCTTAAATTACCGACGCGGCGAGAACCCCTACCGATTCTCGCGCAGGTTGCGTTACTCACGAGAATATACGGGATTACGGAGAAAGACGTTAACACCTAGGCCAGGGAGACCGGTTAAACTTGTCTAGTAAATCAAAAATAGTAAACAATTCTGGGGTTGTTTGCGACGTCCTGCTAAGGACACGCAACACACTTTTTAGTTAATAGCAGCAAACTCCATAGACCAGGGAGATAAACATGCTCAGTTGTACAATGTTTCATCACCATTTAACCATGTTATTTCTCTGTCCTTCTGCAGACTTCATCAGTCGTGCCCATGGACAAGCTTGCTTGAGACTAAATACTAGAACATTTCCTGTAGAGCTTCTTGCAATTCGTCTACCAGGCACACCTGTTCTACCCACAAAGGATACCCGGGCGCGCGTTAGGACGACCAGTGGTTGCCTGTACGGGAAACTGGATATCTTGGAGTTATTTTATCTTGTTCTGTTTCCTTTGCTGTTTTCTTTGGCCAGCCTAAACATTTGTGGATTATTTGCTGTGGATGGATGGAGTTCACTTAATTGTGAATTCTCAGGTAATGTTGCTATTAGTATTTGGGCTCTTGTTGATGCCTCTGTTGTTTCTGCTGCTGTTTAAATGTAGTTTCTTTTACCCGTGTCAGCGTTTGTTCCCGTTATTATTGTGGTTATTGCGTGTGTTGTTGGTGCTATTATTGTTTAGTTGCAATATGTTCTCATGTTGTTTCTGTTGTTTGTTTCGCTGCAGTAATGTTTTTCTCTTGTTGTTGCTGTTATTGTTTAGTTACAGTATGTTACGCGTGTTGTGGCTGTTATTGTTTAGCTGTAATATTGTTACTCTTGTTGTGGCTGTTATTGTTTAGCTGTAATATTGTTACTCTTGTTGTGGCTGTTATTGCTTAGCTGTAATATTGTTACTCTTGTTGTGGCTGTTATTGTTTAGCTGTAATATTGTTACTCTTGTTGTGGCTGTTATTGTTTAGCTGTAATATTGTTACTCTTGTTGTGGCTGTTATTGTTTAGCTGTAATATTGTTACTCTTGTTGTTGCTGTTATTGTTTATCTGCAATTATGTGTTACTCTTGTTGTCTCAGGGAGCCGCAGTAGTGCAGTAGCTAGCACGTTTGCCTGCTGGCCCAGTGGTCATGTGTTCAAAACCTCATCGAGGCAGGGGTTTCTGATCTAAACTCATTTAGGCTCCCAGGTCGACGAAACCCAACAATGGTACCTGGAAATTTTTGGGAAGTAAAGTCAGTCGGTGTGATATTGATCAGCCCATCCATTGAGTGGCCACTGGTCTTAAAACATGACGCCAGATCCATATAAATAATACATCTCAAGACGAGGACAAGGGTCCTTCACTTGGACTTTTTCCATTTCTGATTGCACTTGTTGCTATTTGTAAGCGTTGTTTCTGTTTTTATTGTTTCTTCCTATTGTTTAGCTAGCGTGTCTGCTGCTTCTGTGCGTTGCTTATTCCCCCCCCCCCCCCCCCCCCCCCCCCTGTTTGTTTTTTCTATTGTTTAACGGCAGTTTCTACTACTTTTGTCCGGTTTTGTTGTCGTGGCAACTGTTGTTCTTGCTTCAGTTGTTGCTGTTGTTGCATTTGTCGATTCTGTGTGTATTGCTGCTTTTGACATGTTTACAACATCGACCGTGTGAACAAGGCTGTCAAATGTCGAGAGAAATGGGTGTAATATATTAGGAAATCTTGATGTTCAGCCATGATGAAATGAAGGGCAAATGATTTCCTGTCTCGCCCATCTCT
>JACEFZ010008767.1:42500-95000 GCA_014155875.1 Cepaea nemoralis
TACCTTGCGGTGTATGGCAGAGGGGTCTTTGAGCCTGAGGAATAAAGGCCGCCTGGCTAGTGCAGTCGCCGCGAACTGTGCAGGTTAGGATTTTCTTTTTGCCCCCGACAGAAAAATATCCAACACCTTACCGAGGGATCGAACCCGGGTCTCCCGAATGAGAGTCCGGCGTTCTAGCCTCTCGGCCAGCCGCTCCTCCATTGGCAAACTACTGAGCGTAATCTTGCCAAGAAACCAACACGATCAGCTAAAAGATGCTAATGTTGACAGCGATGTCCTGTAAAGGATATGCGAACAAAAAACAAAAAAGTTCAGTAAGCGTACATGTTTGACATTGGTAGCATAATGTCCAAACAATAGTTCTTATTAATTTTATTTGGTAGTTGCTTGCTTGCTTGTGTTCGTTGGCTTGAGCTCCAACGCGAAGTCCTGTATGTCGGATGAAGACATCCTGTTGTCCAACATCAGTGTGATGTCATACAGGTATTATTTGGTAGTTATAGGTATCTTTGTATGAATTAACACCCTTTCCACACCCATAATTGACAATTTCTCCACCATTTTGACGTCCTCAAAATCTAAGACACGGCAGATGCTTGCGTTGACTAATTGTGACACTGTTCAACCATGGTAGAAGCATCGAGCCGTATACAGTTTCTAATGTACACCTTGAGTTGTGTTTATTACTTACTTACTTTATCTGTTTCATATCCCGCTGATTATTTCTGCGCGTTTGAGGCTAACGTTTCAACAGTTACTGATTGCGTGGACAGATTTTTAACTCTTGTCTTCTCAGACATTAATAGTAATTCAATAGTCATTGTTATTAATGTTGGGAGTCTCCGTGGCGAAGTGGTCAAGCCGTCTGTCGCGGGCTCTGAAGGTTGTGGGTTCGATTCCGACCGCGTCCTTCGGTTCACAAGTGCATTTTCCGGAGACTCCTGGGGGTCGTCGCTGGGGCTATGGAGTGCGTGCTTTATGCGACGCTTTCCGCACTGCCGAAAGAGACTGAGCCATATGGGATAGAAACCCGGTGCAGTGAAGTCGACCCTGTCGACTTTTAAGCGACTTTAAGCGACTTGTAACCGTCTCTGTCGCAGTGGTTCTACCCCGACTCTTTCACAAGCAACACGTCATCAGCAATTGTCTTTCTTTATGTGTATGTGACTGTTCACAGTGTATTGCTTATCTTCTAAGTTTAGCCAGACCCAAGTGAGAAATCTGACTAGATATTTTAACATGCAGCAGGGTGTATCTGGCTTCTGGAACGTATGTTGCGTTGTCCCCTTGAAGTTTTGGAGATGTGGTTTTTATAAAAGAATGCTTTTGCCGAGTGGCTAAGAATGCCGGTTTCTCCTTCGGGAGATCTGGGTTCGAATCCCGGGTAAGGTGTGGATTTTTTTGTCTGTGGGGGGGGGGGGCAAAAAAGAAAACCCTAATCTGCACAGTTTCGCACCGACTGCACTAGCCAGCCGGCCTTCATTCCTCAGGCTCAACGAACACCCCACCCCCCACCCTCCTGTCCTACACCGCAAGGTACTATAGGCAGTATCAGTTGCTTATTCCTTGGGCAGCCAAAATAATGGTCGCTAAGACACAAAAATAACTTATCACAAACATCAGAAAGAGGTAGTCATCAATTTTTGGCCACATTATAGGAAGGGGAAAAAATAGTAAACTAGAACATATTGTGACAACTTGTGGAAAGTGAGATAGAGGAAGTCAACAAAAGTCAACAAAAGAAAATTCTTGAATCTTGTGGCATGGCACGGATGAAGTGTCAGCACACGAATTGATATGTTCCGTTGCAGATCGCAAGATGTGGAGAAGCATGGTCGTTCACGCCAGTTGGCAATGCACTTGATGATGATGCGAATATCTTGCATGACCGGCCTAACTAACAACCATTGCCTGCAAGAGGCTAATGAAAGTATAACAATGCACACAGCTATTAGAAAGAGGACGTCGCAATAAACCCCAGCCTTTTTATTTATTGTTCGTGATTCACTAGGCAGTTTGCTATTGCTTTCTGAGCGACCAGTGAGATCGAAATCAACGCAAAGCGCGGTCTAGTTTCCAAATGGCCGGCAGCAGATATCTAACTTTCGACTAGGTGTGACGGGAATAGGGAAACGCGTTCACTGGCTCTGAGCCACAGCGTCGGCAAAGTCCAACTCATTCATTCATTCAGTAGCATGTCCTTTGCAGAACCTCGCTCCCATAACAACCTGCCGGAAAACCTCTCGATCATAAGCAAGATGTTCCGCGTCCGATACACCCATCTGGAGATCATCCGCCACATCCTGCACCCATCTTCTCTTTGGCCTTCCTCTTCCTCTCTTCCCAGGCATATACCCCTCCATTATTGTTCTCTCCAAACTTTCGTGACGTTTCAAGTGACCAAAATATTTAAATTTTCTTTGTTTTATCGTTTTTAATAGCCAACCTTCTTCAGTATTCAGCTCTTGAAGTATGGATACATTTGTTCTTTTCTTTACCCAAGATATTCTTAAAACTCGTCTATAATATTTATATTCCAAGGCATTTATGCGCTGCTCAGCTTGTTTAGTAAGTGTCCAGGGTCTCACAGGCGTATGTTACAATGGGAAAGATTAAAAAAAAAAAAAAAATTAAGTTGCATGTCCTTCACAGGACGTAGCAGTCAACCCCAGCATTTTCGCTGTTCGTGATTCCTGGACAAATTTTACGTTCAGTAGTTTGCCATTGCTTTCTGAATGACCAGCTCCTATACCTTTTTCGAAAAACCAGCACCGCCGTATACGGGCTCACAAATCGCGTTCGCAAGGCCTTAGCCACAGAGACCGGTAGGGAAAGATGCATGCTCTTAAAAATCTAAGTCCAACTACATACACGAATAAAGACCAGTAGACATTGCCATTCAATGCGAACGCCGTCATTAATAAACATTAAATTTTGGCGGTTGTGAGGAGACATGATTGTCTACGCCAGCCGTGAAACAAATAGCTAATAACTCGCCTCCCCTCCTCCACTCTCTTTTCCCGCGTTCTCTCCATCTCTCTCGCTTTATCTCCCTCCCCTCTTTATTTCCCTCCCCTCTTTATTTTTCCCCCCTCTCTTCATGGTAATAAACATTGTTTATGTTAACATAATTCGTTTGACAGTATTTTTTCTATGTGAATGTAACATAAGACAATAGATAATTGATGTACGAAAGATGAGTGTTTGTAGGGACCAAATGTAAGACGGCCCTGCGAGTCCAATTTGTGACCTTTTGAAAATAAAGTTCATTCGTTTTCTATTTCTATCTCTCCCTATCTCTTCCTCCCCTCTCCTCCTCCTCCTCTCTGTCCCATCCCCCCCCCCCCCCCCCCCCCCCTTCTCTCTGTCTCTGTCTGTCTGTATCGATACAATCGCCTCTTCTGCCCACCTCCCGATCCCAAGTGTAATGCATCCCAGAAGATGGTATAGAAGGGAAATAATTTAGGCCAAGATTATTCATAACCGGAGATGGCCGTGTCATCTGTGACTCATCAAGTTCAGGCGCGTTAACTCCTGTAGTTGCCAACACCATATCCAACCACGAAGTCTCATCTTTGTCTCGGACCGACACGACCCCGTTTACAATAACCCAGCTCCAGGCTAAAGGATGTGATCTGGGGTGGGGTGGGGGGGGGGGGGGGGGGAATTGCAAGAGAAAAAGGTGAGATGTGGGCAGAGAAAATCCAGAAATGGACTGGAAGAAGTTCTATTACGCTCAACAGATCACTACTTCTGTTATGACTTTAACTGATTAAATGCCATGGGATGTATCATCAATGAGCTTGGTTTATATGTTGCCGAAATGTTGTCATCGCGTTATAATATAACATTTCTGCTACCGTATTAAATCAATCAATGAGGTGCCGTCTCCACAATGAAGGTTGGCTGCAATGGATCTCCAACACTGTCTGTCTCTCGCGTTGACTGTGCATTCTGTCAGGCTGATGCTCGCCCATCTCTTGATGTTATGTTCCCATTTGTATCGTTGTGTATTGAGGTCATATAAAATTCCAGAATACAAGGAGAAATTTTTTTTAATTTTTATTTAACGGCACGGGTCCCAGGTGCAAAAGGAAAATTGTATGTCGGTCCGCGAAAGTGAAAAGTTTGGGAAGAACTACAATATACATTTCGTTTAGACTATTCATGTGGTCTTGTATTTCAGCTTCTGATTTTACTAGGAGTGCTTGGTCGTCCGCAAACAGGAGTTCTCTTGTGGTGTAATTTGCAGATAGTTCTTCTTCTGTGTTCTCGTCATACGGTGTTCTTGCGGTAACTGTTTGGCTTGACATTGCTTTGACATACGTTGTCTATATATGTTATGAACAAGAGAAGAGACAGGAGAGGGATGTGATGTGTGTGGTTAAATTCCTTTACACTTTATGTGGCCGTAGGAGGCCAGTAAAAAAATGTTCTTCCCCCATATAGGGGTAATTGTATAGCAATTAATATATATACATTGAAAGTCTACAAATAAAATTTAAGAAATAAATTTATAACCCAAAAGTTGGTTGTAAAATGTAAGTATCTAAAAATTAAAAATATTTTCTGTAAGAAATCTAAATGTAATATATTTTATATTACAAGTTTTACTTACACATTAAATGTTTAATTTATACTTTTAAAAAGATGGGTGTTTAAACTTTAGTACTTATTATTATCGCTATAATATAATTTATATTTTCTCTAATTCAAGTAGTCTCCCTTGGAACAATATTAGATGTTTATGTCCCCTACTCAAAAAGTAGAGATTGTTTAAAAGTCGAGAGGCTAGACTTCATTGCACTGAGTTTTTTTTTATCGCATATGGCTCGGTCTCTTTCCGCAGCGCGGAAAACTTGGCACAAAGCACGATCTCCGTAGCTCTAGCGACGACCCACATGATTCTCTTGAAACATTCACTCGTGAACCGAAGGTTCGCGGCCCGGAACCGAAGGTTCGCGGCCCGGAATCGAACCCAAAACCTTCGGAGCCCGAGTCAAATGGCTTGACCACTTCGCCACGTAGTCTCCCGAAATGTACCCTACTTTTTGCTTATCTAAGTGTTTTTCTTTTAGATATTTTGTAATTCCTCAGAATGCTTGAACATAATTATCAATCAAGGCATTACTATCATGTTATTACGATCTTTTAACTGATTAAACTAAGCTCTTAAGCAACTAGGGAAATGCATGCGCAGTTGAATTGCATGATTTAATATTATATGTTGGAAGATATCAACATTAATGGGAAAGATTTAAGTATAATAAAGAATATTTACTGGAACCAAGCAGCAGCAATTAAAATGGGAAATAAATAGGGAAGTTACGAACAGATAAAGCTAGGAGTACGACAGGGGTGTGTCTTGTCATCGGATCTCTTCTACATATATATATATATATATATATATATATATATATATATATATATATATATATATATATATATATATATATATATATATATATTGCATATCCTTTACAGGACATCGCTGTCAACACCAGCATCTTTCAGCTGTCTGTTGATTTCTTGACAAGATTACGCTCAGTAGTTTGCCATTGCTTTCTGAGGCGGCCGGCTCAGTTATCCCGCAAAGTCACCAGCGGGGTAGAACCGCTCCCAGATTCTCGCACGCTACGAGACTCTGCGTGATAAACGGGATTACGGAGAAAGTATTGTAACCCCTCGGCCAGAGAGACCGGCTACCTATATAACTAGCGAAGTAATATAAAAGAGACGCCAGGAATACTAATCGGAGGTTATAATATAAATACGAAGTGATTATTACCAAACGTTAAGAAGTAAGTAACGAAGTGATTATTACCAAACGTTTGGTAATAAAATCTCGCATTATTCCCAAACGGCTGGTCACGTGATTATTCGCGGATGCACCAAACGTTTGGTAATAAAATCTCTCATTATTCCCAATCGGCTGGTCACGTGGTTATTCGCGGTCACGTGACGTAGGTTTGACTACATTATTAATGTTTGTGGAGCTGTTAATGTGTCCTCTGTGGTGTAGTGGCTAACGTTTCCGCCTACTACGGTGGAGACTGGGGTTCGACTATCCGCCGACATTTTTTTAAAATGTTTAATAAACAAAATATTAAACATTATGAACTACAATATAGAACTGAGAAACTCGACGCTTGAACAAGAATCGCCATGGCAAAAGTAGCCTTTAGCAAGATGAAAAACATACTGACCAATAAAAAGATGTCAATTGCAAAATGCGAAATAAAAATAAAATATTAGGATCCATCTCTGGCTCAGATTTAACATCCCGTGATTGTTTTTCAAAGATAATAGATAAATACGGAGCAAACACCAAAGAATGTGGTAGGGCTTAAAAGAAATAGCGGGACGCAGAGGTGTTTCCATGGCATCAGGGCCAGGTTCTATACTGGCAAAGACCTACTATCACAGTGGTTCTCAACCTTTTTTGGCCCGTGCCCCCCTTCACCATATTTTCAGAACGTCACCCCCCCACCCCCCATTCCTATCAAAAATTTGGCCTGTGCCCCCCTTCATCATATTTTCAGAACGTAATCCCCCCCCCCGCCCCCTTTCATATTTCCTACCTAAAAATCCCCTCACCCCTACACATATATGTAAAAATGAAAGGTAAATATGTTAAAACAGGTTTAGACATCCACATAAAACGTGATCTGTGGGTCTACTTACTTTATAAGATGAATTTTAGAAGGATGAGACGTGCATAACTGTAAAGTATGAAGGGCAAAAGCAATATCAAGTAATTGGTTCTTGTATTAACGCGATCTTGAAATGATCTGCATCCCCCCCCCCCCCTGGAAACCCTCAAATTCCCCCAGAGGGGGGGGGGGGGAAATTCCCTACCGGTTGAGAACCACAGTACTATCACATTCCTAGTGGTGCGTCCTGGGAAACAGGTCCCTTCGGGGTTCTGGCTAACGTCAGTAGGATCGCTGATTCTTCCGAAACTGGAGAGTACCTGCCTTCATGGCGAGGAACCACCAGTCTGCACACCAATAAGCCAGACATGGGACAACGGATACTCACGCAAACCTCAGGTCCTGTATGATATCACACTGATGTTGGACAACAGGATGTTTTCATCCTGACATACAGGACCTTGCGCTGGAGTTCATAGCTAGCGAACACAAGCAAGCAAGCAAAAGAAATAGCGTGAAGAAATTAGCATTATTGGCATTAACAGTAATAACATAATACACAATGTAAGGTGCAGTTTTCAAGTTGAATTTAACTGATTCAGTGCCAGACAAAAAGTAAGTTTGGACATGGCACACGAGTATTTCAGGATCCTCGCCGATGCATCGGAGTTCGTGCATTGAGCTTAGTTTCTCCAGACTCAGGTTTGAGTTAGGAGGAAAACGGAGCACTTATGGGTTAAACCGTGTGCCGTGATGTTGATCCAACGACTAAACTAAACTAAACTATGGCACACAATAAAATAAACAAGTATCGTAATGTAAATTTCGGTTCCCTGAGTAATGAAATTGCGGAAGATACTACGAAACAACAGAATGATATCCACCTGAATTGTGATGTTAAAAATGTTATTCACCAGAATAATATCCTTTAGTGAATTAAAACCTAGAAGCTATAAAGAATTTATTGGACTCTCCATGGCCGAGGGGTTAGCAGCTTTCTCCGCTAACCCCGAATACTCTCGTCACGTGACGCGACGAGAATTATCAGTGGTTTGAATCGCAAAAGTGACTTATGAGAGTATGGAGCCGGTCGCTCAGAAAGTCGTGGCGTGCTGATGAGCGTAATTTAGCCTAGGAATCAACATACAGCTGAAAGATGCTGGTGTTGACCGCAATATCCTGAAACAGGATGGAAACGCGGGGGGTGGGGGGGGGGGAATTATTTCCTGGCAAATTTCGCTGCATCTCGTCAGGTACATACTGAATAGTTATACAACTTATGAAGTGAATCAATGAATTATACTTTGGTTGAAATTCTTAAATCACATAGCCATACTGTTCGAAAGTGGAGCATCAGTTATCCCCGCGGCAATCGCAAGTTTAAAAGGAAATCTTTCTCTATGCACAAAACTTATGAAACAATTTGTAGATATCGCCATCACCAGCATGTGCCTTGTCAGCTGGGGTTGGCGTTCATGACTTTCCCCTGATCTCTTTCCGTTGTGCTCTGAATCGACTCTGCTGAGGATATGTGTCCATTGCACCGTCTCAGTCAATACACAACATATCAGAGTCATTTCTTTTGGTACTCTTCTACCTCTTTTCCTCACTGATCTTTCCAGTTGTCGCAGGGCATTCTCAAATGTTTCTTTTCTCATCACATGACCAAAGAAAGCCTATTGTTTCCTTCTTATTGTTGTATATAATGTTCTAGTTTCATTAGCCTCCTGTGTAGGTCAGCATGGAAGAATGGATAAGAACATCCGGTGTAATGATGCCGAGGTAAGGGGTTCAACCCCTACACCGGACAGTTGGACTAAAATGTTGACCTACCATCCTTGACTTGAGGAAGAAAATTACAAGTACTTCTGAAGTCGGAGTGGGTTCGCCAGATGGCGAGCGACACTGTTAATAGGGAAAGCTAATCCACACACAAATTTCAGTCCAATATGAATAAAATTTGGTGGAACTGCGGTAAAGCTGTGAAAATGTAAACAATATAAAATGACACAAAATAGTGCAACTTTACATAACAGAATTACGACACATACAGGACGTTGCGGCTATTAGATTTCATCAGCAAACAAACACATACACAAAACACAACATATAGTCATGGAGATCTCCTGTGACTATATTAAGACGTGACGACAGAATGAGAAGAACGAAAAGATGAAAAAATGAAAGCAATGAAAAGAAAAGAAAAATTGGAAAACAACGTTCCTACTTACCTCAGAATTCCGAGCTGTGTATATCCCCAAATGTCACCGTGGTCTTCTTTTATACCCAAGCGAGGGAGTGGGATGTAGGATGATGACGGGGTAGTGGGTGTAATGGTTCAATGAGCATCCCAGGTACTGGAGTGAAAGTAGTACATTGAAAGAGGGGAGGGGGCGAAGGCAGGAAGGTAGGTTGGGAGCCTGTGATATTTGTCTGAGGATGGAATCTGAGGAATCTCAGTGGATGTACTTACAAAGCATGAGTGGGTGCCAGTGAGTGGGTTGGCCCTAGTGGACGAATATTGAAGAGCAATGAAGTGTGCACCCAAGTATGATGGTTATACTAACGAAACTCACACTATGTACTCCTTTATGTTATTGTGAGGCGAGTCCTAAAGTCTGGGTGGATTGATATGTGTGAGCGCACATACATACATCTACACTGCTCAACAGACATTCATACAGTAGTGTACATGGACATGTGCAAGGTATATTTGAGAATAGGGAGAGAGAGAGAGAGAGAGAGAGAGAGAGAGAGAGAGAGAGAGAGAGAGAGAGAGAGAGAGAGAGAGAGAGAGAGAGAGAGAGAGAGAGGGTGGTATAGTTCCCGCGATATGTCACATGGGGCATGGGGAGTAGGTAGGATTAACAATTAAATTTCTACAAGAAACATTCAATTTGGAAATAATAAAGAGAAATTTAATTGTTAATTTTTGTACAATTTTATTGTTGAAATTTAACTTTTTCATTCAACTATAGTGACTTATTACATAAGATACCTCTAATTTTCTGAAATACAGCTGTTGTTTATCTCTAGTAGGTTGGAAATTTCCCCAGTCAGCAGAAAACTGGTTGTGGTGTGATCAAAGAGAGTGTTAGTGTTAAGTGGCATGAAACGTTAAAAGTCGGTTAGAAGATGAGGTAGATGATATTCAATGGGGTCAAAAAGGCAGACGTGGTTTTAAGAAAAGGTCGACTTCATAACAGATACTGATGGTTGGTTGGAGACTTGACGCTATTGCGGATGTGAAATGACAACATGAGATATTTGTTCCCATTTGGTCAACACATTTTCCTCCGTTTCATAAGTTTAGATCGAAATTTCTATACTTGGCCAATATTTTTCACCTTTGATTAACAAAGGTTCTTACTTTTCCTAAGTTTGGACGAGATTTTTATAAACTTGGTCGATATATTTCTGTATTTGGCCAACGTTTTTCCCCACATGGTCAACAAATTTCCCCACATTTCATAAGTTTGGTTGTGATATTCATAAGTTTGGCAGAAATGTGGCCAACATTTTTCACATTTAGTTAACAAGTTTTCCTACTTTTCATAAGTTTGGTTGAAGTTTGGTGTCGAGTTGTTAAACTTTGGGCTCAATATCAACTTGGAGAAGACTGTAGTTATGTACCAGCCAGCTCCAGGGAATAATCACACTGTGCCGAATATCAAAGTGAATGATCACATACTAAGTGTTGTGGACAAATTCACCTATCTTGGCAGCACTGTGGCACAAGCTGCCACAATTGATGACGAAGTGAATGCAAGAATCTCCAAGGCAGACTGTACAAGAATGTATGGGACAGAACTGGAATAAGACTGCAAACAAAGCTAAAAGTCTACAAAGCAGTTGTATTATCCACTCTGCTATATGCTTGTGAAACCTGGACTGTTTATCAGCGACATGCTAGGAAATTAAACCACTTCCACACAGTCTGCCTAAGGAAGCTACTGAAGATTAAATGGCAAGACAAGATTCCAGACACTGAAGTCCTAGAAAGAGCATCCATGCCCAGTATCCACACTCTACTGATGAAGAATCAGATTCGCTGGGCTGGTCATTTGACTCGCATGCCAGATCACAGGCTCCCTAAACGAATATTTTACAGCGAACTGCGTTGTGGTAAACGCTCCCAAGGTGGCCAGAGGAAACGCTTTAAAGACACTCTGAAAATTTCACTGAAGACTTTTGGAATTCATCATGACACCTGGGAGGCTGCAGCCAGAGACCGAAATTCGTGGCGTGCATCATTACACAAGGGTGCAGTCATATGTGAGGCAACCAGGACTGCAAGAGCTGTGAAGAAAAGGCAGGACAGACAAACCACTGCAGGAAATCCTCCTCCAGAAACGTCACGCATTCCTTGCCCACATTGTCAAAGAACATTTCGAGCCAAAATAGGCATTATCAGCCATCTTAGAACCCACGGCTCCATACCTTCAACCCCACTGGATGAAATGAATGTTCATCATCATTCTTGATGGGCAAACAACAACAACAACATCGTTGTCTACTTCTTGCTCGCTTGCCCTCAACCTTTCCCTCCAGTATGGTTGTTATAAGACTATTATGTCTTTTATTGTGGCTGGAATATTTCGCTTGCCTCTTTTATTTCTTTCATCAACTCTCTCTTCATTCACAGTTTTTCTAGAACCTCTGTATTTGATTGTTTTTGTTTCCATGAAATACGACATATTCTTCTGTATATCCACATCTCCAGGGCCTCTATTCGACTTTCTAGTTGCTTATTCAATGTCCAGGCTTCTGCGACATAAGTAGTGTTGAATATATGTAACATTTGACAATTCTCATTTTAAATGTGTTGTTAATCTCTCTAGATGGTAATACTGATTTCATGTTGTTGCTACCATATTAACATTAAGTCATAACTGTGATATACACTTACTTTCCTATTTTCCGCCATCCATTTTTGTTTTGGGTTTTGTGTGGCACTGAATCTGTTAAGTCGATTACGTCTTGTGATGTGATCACAGCATCTGATCTTTCTCGTTTGTATTTATTTTACCGGATCCCGTTTTACATTGAATTGTCCGAGAACTTCTTTGATAATATTTCATTCAAGAAACACTGTCAGTGTTAAAATTCGATAAACGAGGGCGGTCATAATTGATAATAATAATTCTCCTCGCACAATCAAGACAGTCAGGCGTGATCAGGTCTGTGTTCTTCTCTCGGTCATGCCACATGACCCATACAGCCGTGTGTTTATCTCGTTTCCTCCTCCTTGCTATTTCCCCTTCCACTTTGCCTGTTGTCACAAAGGGGGCTGCGTGGTCTCGAGGTATGGTGTCCGCCTCGAGTGCTGGAGGTCCCGGGTTCAAGCCCCGGTGTGGACTGGGATTTTTTCACGTGGACTTCTAGTCATAACATTTTCCCTGGTCTCTGGGTAGTGAGATCGGGCGCCCGTGTGTATTGTTGCTCACTTAAAAAATCCCGTGGCAGTTGGAAATCGAAAAAGAGTAGCCTAACGACGCTGCCCGGACAAAATTTCGAGTTAAAAATCTACCCAAAGTATTTAAGGATCCTCGCCGTGCTACGGAGTTCGTGCACTGAGCTGAGTTTTTCCAAACTCAGGTTTGGGTTAGGAGAAGAACGGAGCACTTATGGGTTACACCTGTGTGCCGTGATGTTGATCCATCGACTAAAACTAAAACTAAAAAACTAAACTGTTGTCACTAAGTTTTGTAGTTACTTCTTCCCCTAACTTGCCCAAACAATCTTGACTGTCCATGTCTAATTCTTTGAATCAACCAAACAATCTTGACTGTCCACGTCTAATTCTTTGAATCAACCAAACAATCTTGACTGTCCACCTCTAATTCTTTGAATCAATCAAACAATCTTAACTGTCTATGTCTAATTTACGTATAAGCTGCACAAGCTATCTTATAGCTTGTGGCCCCCAAGAAAGTGGGGGTCCCAAAAATATTGTCAGAGTGAGCAGTTTGTCACTGACATAGGATATCTGAACTTATAAAGGGCCCCATATTTCAAATAGCTTAGGGCCTTATCAAGTCTAAATCCGGCACTGGATGAGTAACAGAAAAGTTGTTAGAGGAACTACCTGAGATGGCAGAATATAGGATGGTATAGTTTGAGATGGGCGTTTACTCCAATAGCAGCTTACAGGTTGAAGAAAATATTGGTATGATGTTCAAGTTAACACTTGCATTGCTGTTGTTATTCTTCATCTACTTATTCTTTTGCTACTGCTGCTTTTTCTTCTGCTGCTTCTTCTTCTGCGGCTGCTCCTTCTGCTTCTTCTTCTTCTGCTGCTGCGCCTTCTGCTGCTGCTTCTTCTGCTGCTGCTTCTTTTGCTGCTGTTGTACTTCTTTTGCTGCTGTTGTACTTCTTTTGCTGCTGCTGCTTCTTTTGCTGCTGCTGCTTCTTTTGCTGCTGCTGCTGCTCTTCTTCTTCTGCTGCTGCATCTTCTTCTGCTTCTACTGCCACTTCTTCTACTGCTGCTGCTGCTCCTCCTCCTCCATTGGCCACTTTCCAATAACTGTATCTATCTGCCTTATACAACTGGCAATCCATCATAAATTTCCCCCCGCCACTGTTCATTATTTATTACGAACTCTTGTAATTTCCCAGGAGTTGTACCCAGATGGAAGAGAGCTGCGCACACAAACATTTAGCAGGTGGCAGAAGCTCTAAACCAAGCAACCATCACCATGAATCTGGAGGTTGTGGCTAACCTGCCCACATCCAGAAGCCAAGCTAGCAGGTCCAAATGTATGATCAAGAACGGTTCTCAGGGATCCAGCAGCAGTAGCAGTAGCAGCAGCACTGAGAAAGCAGATATGCCTGCCCAGGATGAGTTGGAAAACCCACTGGTTATCACAGTCAATGGGATCTCTTCCATAGATCAGAACCAGAACTGCACAACAACTCCTGAAGTGGTGGCTTCTTCATGTGAAGCTGGAGATGGTTGGTACACAGTTTGTATTGACTTGTCCTTTGTGTATTTGAGTAAGCATTGGGCTGTGCTTTGATTTTGTGTCGCTTAAAAAGTCGCTTCAGGAATATATGGTATACACAGGAAATGTAAAACTGAACAGAGTGTGGAGTTTGTACAGGTTAACCTGTCGTCCTTGACTTGGGGATGTAAATTGCAAGTACCTCTGAAGTCAGAGTGGTTTCGCCTGATGGCGAGGGACACTGTTAATAAGGAAAACTAATCCACACGCAAAATTCAGTCCATCCCTACTGTAAATAGTGTGTTTGGACAACGCTTGGGTTCAAAGCAAGCAAGCAAAAAAAAACATAATTAACTTTGAAGCTTTCGAGGTGCCGTTTTATCACAGAATGCTGAGACTAAGTTAGGCAGAGCATATATCTGATGAACACGTTCTGAACTCTTCTTCTTCTTCTTCTTCTTCTTCTTCTTCTTCTTCTTCTTCTTCTTCTTCTTCTTCTTCTTCTTCTTCTTCTTCTTCTTCTTCTTCTTCTTCTTCTTCTTCTTCTTCTTCTTCTTCTTCTTCTTCTTCTTCTTCTTTCTTCTTCTTCTTCTTCTTCTTCTTTTCTTCTTCTTCTTCTTCTTCTTCTTCTTCTTCTTCTTCTTCTTCTTCTTCTTCTTCTTCTTCTTCTTCTTCTTCTTCTTCTTCTTCTTCTTCTTCTTCTTCTTCTTCTCCTTCTTCTTCTCCATTCGTCTATTTGTTTTGTAGTTGTTGACGTAATTGCATTGTGCCAGTTTACAGCAGAACTGTGATATAATGGGGGTCCCGATGGTGAAATGGTTAAGCCACTTGCCCCTCCACTCCAAAGGTCGTGAGTTCATTTCTGACATCTGCCATTCAGTTTACAAGTGCAGTTTTCTCAGAGTTGTCATGAAGCTTCAGAGTTCATGCTTTATGCAACACTTTTGACAGGTTGCTCTGCATAAAGAGACAGCTTTAAAAGTTATGCTTCTTGCCTTTAAACCTCCTTTAGAACTGTGATATTTGCACCTTTTGATCGACATATCTGGCTTCTTCTCTGCATTTGTTAACTGGGCTAACCTTCTAGTGTGGCTTTGTTGGACAGCACCGATATTCTATTTATTTAGACCTCATTGTCTTTCAGTAGGATTCTCATTCAGTGGATATTTAAAAGTAATTGTCTTTAGTAGGAGTTGCTCTTTCTGGGAATTGGAAACCATTTATCAAATTAATAGAACACACTGTCAATGGACATCAGGTTTTGAGTAGATGAGTATTTGAGTAGTTTGGGTAGATGAGTAGTTTGGGTAGATGAGTAGTTTGAGTAAATTAGTATCCCTTGTCCTTGGAAGTTAGAAAAAAAGAGTTCTTGCATGTTACATAGATTCAGCTTTACCATACATTGTAAATCGTGGACAATTAGTAAACAGGCAAAAAATCTCTGGAAGCTTTGGAGTTGTGGTTTTATAGAATAAGATTTTGTGGAACTGCGGTAAAGCTGTGCAAATGTAAACAATATAAAATGACACAAAGTAGTACAGCTTTACATCACAGAATTACAACACATACAGGACGGTGCAGCGATTAGCCTTCATCAGCAAACAAACGCATACACAAAACACAACATATAGTCACGGAGAAGATCTCCTGTGACTACATTAAAACGTGACGACAGGACGAGAAAAATAAACAGATGAAAAAATTAAAGCAATGAAGAGAAAATGAAAATTGGAAAAAAAAGAGAGAGGCTTACAGTGTCATAAACATGGTGTCGGATAACATCTCATGGCAGCGTCTTCTATTAGGGCTTAGTATAAAGCACTGTGATGTTTGATGTTGCCAAAGTATTTTAGTTTCAAAGGAATCATCATGATCATCTTCCAGTTCCTTGCCACTGGATGTTTCTTAGCTTTCCATCATTATGGCTGTTTTATAATTTAAATGTAACAGACACATGCAAAGAATACTATGGGTGAAGTAACAAATTGGGTGAAGTAACAAACCAATGAGCACGTCCTACAAGAGGCAAATGAAAACCATAAACTGATTAGAGAAATTAGATGTAGACAATGAAGATTGTTATGGACACATTATGAGAAGAAATAAACTGAAGAACTTGGTGACAGCTGGCAAAATTGAAGGGCAAAGAACAAGGTGAAGGCAGAGAAGTTAATATCTGGATAGCTTGGTCACATGGCATTCCATCTATCCATCCATCATGTGTCATGCCGCTAAGTGTAGGCGGTCATGTACTGCCATGTCACTTAATCACCAGAGTCGTGGATCAGCTCAGTGTTCCTGTCTCTACCATGCCATGTGCCAAGCCATCCAGGTATTTACTTCTTGGTCTTCCCCTTGGTCTCTTCCCTTCAATCTTGCCAGTCGTCACCAAGTTCTCCAATTCATTTCTTCTCATAACATGCCCAAACAAATTTTGACTGTCTACGTTGAATGTCTCTAATCAGTTTACGATCTTCATTTGTTTCTTGAAGGACTTGTTCATTGGTTCATGGCATTATTGAGAAAGAAAAAAAACACAGCTGATCCACGAGCATAGAAGACTGTGTGAGATGGTGAAACATGACTCCCACACTTATCTACATGGCACATGATGATGATGATCGATAAAAGGGGTTTGCTGTTGGCAAGCATAAACAGGAGTATGAAAAAAAGCTTGATGGATAAAAAACACACACATGCAGGCGAACGTTTTGACCTGTCTTTATCATCACAACAACAAAAACGAAACAATAAAAAATATATTTAAAACATTAATAATTAATTAATTAATTAATTCATTCATTCATTCATTCATTAATTCATTCATTCATTCCGTTGCATGTCCTTTGCAGAACCTCGCTCCTATAACAACCTTCCAGAAAACGTCTCGATCATAAGCAAGATGTCCCGCGTCCGATACACCCATCTGGAAATCATCCGCCACATCCTGCACCCATCTTCTCTTTGGCCTTCCTCTTCCTCTCTTCCCAGGCATATATCCCTCCATTATTATTCTCTCCAAACTTTCGTGACGTTTCAAATGACCAAAATATTTCAGTTTTCTTTGTTTTATCGTCTTTAATAGCCAACGTTCTTCAATATTCAGCTCTTGAAATATGGATGCACTTGTTCTTTTCTTTACCCAAGATATTCTTAAAACTCGTGTATAACATTTAAAACACTACCATTGATAATACTGTCACGCAAAATCCATGTAAAATTATGACGCCCTAAAAACAAACATAACGTAAAGAAAATAATCAATCTTGAAAATTAAATTTTTATTAAAAGCTTTAGGAAAATAAAGGCCTCCAAGAAAAATAATATCCACCTGTGATGTAGTTTTATATCTACATTTTTGTGTCCTGAAACTATCTATCTCATTACCTCCTGCTGTTTTTTGATGCCCTTCCAAATGTAATCAATGGGCTGGATTTGGACACAAGCTGCGCATGTCCCTGGCACATCTGGGGATTACAGCCGCCTGGATGAGTTTTATTTTTACGCAGTTTTATGCAGAGATGAATGCATATTTCAGAAGGTGCTTCTTCTTTATCTTCTTCTTCTTGTTCTTCTTGTTTTTCTTGCTTTTGTTCATCTTTTTGTTGTTGTTCTTCTTGTTCTTGTTCTTCTTGCTGTTCCCCTCCTCCTCCTCCTCCTCCTCCTCCTCCTCCTCCTCCTCCTCCTCCTCCCTCCTCCTCCCTCCTCCTCCCCTTCTTCTTCTTCTTCTTCTTCTTCTTCTTCTTCTTCTTCTTCTTCTTCTTCTTCTTCTTCTTCTTCTTCTTCTTCTTCTTCTTCTTCTTCTTCTTCTTGTAGAGACCAACCATGAGTTGCCCATACAGCATGATCCCTTGCATTGCATTGATTTTAATGGTAAGAGTGTAGGTCCGCATGGCCGAATGGATAAAAACGTGTGTTCCTAAACATCCAGTGTGCTGATGCCGAGGTAAGCGGTTCAGCCCCTACACTGGACAGCTGGACTAAAATGTTGACCTGTCATCCTTGACTTGGGGATGTTAATTACAAGTACCTCTGAAGTCGGAGTTGGTTCGCCAGATGGCGAGGGACACTGTTAATAGGGAAAGCTAATCCACACACAAAATTCAGTCCATCACTACTATAAATAGTGAATATGGACTTCAAAGCGAGCGAGCACAAAAAAAAATGGTAAGAGTGTCGGTCATTCAGAAAGCAATGGCAATTTACTGACCAAACAATTGACTACTAAATTACAAACAGCCAGTAAATGCTGGGGTTGATTGCAACATCCTGTAAAGAACATGCAACTAACTCCTTTAAATCTACAAAACTATGAAAAATACTTCTATTATTGAGAAGTATTATCTAGAAGACCATGAATAGTACAGCTTGTACTTCTGTTACTAACAAGTGTTATCTCTAACACTAGGGAAATTACTTTTAAATCTTATCTCTTACACTAAGGAAAGTACTTTTAATTGTTATCTCCAACATTAGGGAAAGTACTTTGAACTGTTATCTCTAACACTAGGGAAAGGACTTTCAGTTTTTATCTCCAACACTAGAGAAAGTACTTGCAACTGTTATCTCCAACACTAGAGAAAGTACTTGCAACTGTTATCTCCAACACTAGGGAAAGTACTTTCAATTGTTATCTTTAACACTAGGGAAAGTACCTTTAACTGTGAGAAAACAAGTTCACCTGAGATGTCTTATGTGTTGTAGATGATGATCCCAGCAGGAGTATGACAGAGGGAGCAGGAAGAGGTCCGTCCGAGGAGGAATTACTCAGACAGCTAGAAGAAGCTAACAGGTATGATCATACATTCCAGAATTATTCTTCATTCTTCCTTCTGTATGTTTCTTCCATAGGAAATAACTAGTAACAAAGCCAAGATACACCAAGTTGAGAGTCACAGACACAGACATTTGGAAAGAAATAGAACAAAAGCAAGAAAAGTTATATAGCCATTAAATCAAGAGTCATGGACACAAAATCTCGGAAATAAATAGAACTAAATCAAGAAGTTAAATAGATATTAAGTCAACAGTCATGGACATGGACATTAGGGAATAAATAGAACTAAATTAAGAAGTTATATAGGCATGAAATCAACAGTCATGGACACAGAGACTAGAAACATTAAGTCAAGAGTCGTGGACACAGAGACTAGAGACATTAAGTCAAGAGTTTAGTTTAGTTTTGTCAACGGATCAACATTACGGTACACGGGTGTAACCCATAAGTGCTCCATTCTACTCCTAACTCAAGCCAGAGTCCAGAGAATCTCAGCTCAGTGCACAAACTCGGTAGCAACGGCGAGAATCCTGAAATACTTTGGGTAGATTGTTAGCTCAAAATGTTGCCCGGGCAGCGTCGTTAGGCTACTCTTTTTCGATTTCAAAGTGCCAAAGGATTTTTTACGTGCACAATAATACACACAGGCCTCCATCTCACTACCCAGAGACCACGGAAAATTTTGTTATTTTTCCTGGTCTCTCAGGGAAAGTCCACGTGAAAAAGTCCGGTTCTCACCGGGGCTTGAACTCAGGACCTCCAGCACTCGAAGCGGACACCATACCTGGGGACCACTCATCCCCCTAATATTAAGTCAAGAGTCATGGACACAGAGACTAAGAAATAAATAGAACAACAGTAACAAGTAAAATAGACATGTAGTCAATAGTCATGTACACAGAGACTAGAGACATTAAGTCAAGAGTCATGGACACAGAGACTAGAGACATTAAGTCAAGAGTCATGGACACAGAGACTAGAGACATTAAGTCAAGTGTCATGGACACAGACTAGAGACATTAAGTCAACATGGACACAGAGACTAGAGACATTAAGTCAAGAGTCATGGACACAGAGACTAGAGACATTAAGTCAAGTGTCATGGACACAGAGACTAGAGACATTAAGTCAAGAGTCATGGACACAGAGACTAGAGACATTAAGTCAAGTGTCATGGACACAGAGACTAGAGACATTAAGTCAAGAGTCATGGACACAGAGACTAGGACATAACTAGTAACAAATCTAAGACTTAAAAAGTGAACATTTCCAAACATTGATGCTAGCAAATACATGGTATTATTTGTCCATCAAAAACCATAATCACCATTCATTTCATCCAGTGGGGTTGAATGTTTGCAGCCGTGAGTTCTAAGATGGCTGGTAAGGCCTATTTTGGCTCGAAATGTTCATTGACAAAGTGGGCAAAGAATGCCTGATGTTCCAGGAGGAGGACCTCTGCAGTGGTTTTTCTGTCCAGTCTTATTTTTTCACAGCTCTTGCAGTTCTGTTTGCTTCACAGGTGACTACACCCTTGCGTAATGATATATGGCACACATTTCGGTCTTTGGCAGCAGTCTCCCAAGTGTCATGATGAATATCAAAAGCTTTTTAGTGAGATCTTCAGAGTGTCTGTAAAACGGTTGGGAGTGTTTACTGCAATGCAGCTCGCCGTCATTTAGGGAGCCTGTGATCTGGCATGCGAGTCAAGTGACCAGCACAGCGAAGCTGATTCTTCATTAGTAGAGTATGGATACTGATCACGGATGCTCTTTCTAGGACTTCAGTGTCTGGGATCTTGTCTTGCCATTTAATCTTCAATAGTTTCCTAAGGCAGACTGGAAGTGGTTTAATTTCCTGGTGTGTCGCTGATAAACAGTCCAGGTTTCACAAGGATATAGTAGTGTGGATAATATGACTGCTTTGTAGACTTTCAGACAGCAGACAGCTGAAAAAACACAAAGCGTACAGTTCCAGACATAAAAGCTAGCAAATACGTAGAAACAACACAAACTTTAGAACATGTACATCATTCAGCCTTACCCACATATACATAGTGAAGAAGCAGACAGACAAAGTCTATACACATGTGTATTCAGTCTGTTATGCTCTATCCCAAAACAAAGATTGTCATCTCTCCCTGCTTGTAAAAGTTTAAAGATGAGAGGATCAACTTCATTGCACCAGTTTGATCCCATATGGCTCAGTCTCATTCCACAAAATGGTCTATTGAAAGCTCACAAACTTCATGGCTTCAATGATAACCCCCAGGAATCTCAGAGAAAAGTGCACTCGTGAAATGAATGATCGAGTCCAGAAACAAACCCACGACCTTTGGGGCGTACGAGGTGGCTTAACCACTTCACTGCGGAGACCCCACAACCCCATTGTAAGAGTATGATAGTCATCATTGCCTTGATATTTTACCCTTCTGATAACCTGGATAGCTCCTCCCTTTTCTGAATGTTTAAGACTTCCTTATCTTCTTGTGCACATTCTTCTCCTCTTTTTTGTTTTACAGATTATTGGAAGCTGACGAGAAGTCATATCCAGCAAGGGCAGCTTTCTACGCCACACCCAGCCACTCCAGGAAAGGCTCCGAGTCCAGTATTGTGTCCAGCACATCTTCTAATAGCTTCTACAGCCACCAGAACTCCAACAAGGTTGAGGATTCCAATGGTAAGCCGCCACTAATGACCAGCATTGCATTCATGTTTGACTTTTACCTGGGAAGTAGACTATCTTGAAATAGCTCAAGTGGCACCTTGATGACCCACGGAAGAGAGATGGCATGGAAGACAATAGAATAGTAACTGCAATTAAATCAAAAACATTCCAGACGAATGCAGCAGAAGGAGAAGAATAGTAACAAGCCAGCTTTGATCCATATCTGAGTCCATGGTTTTTCTTCTGCCCTTGATTCCCCCATTGGGGCATAGGGCCTCAAGTTAACCACGCCAAGCCATCCAATCTTTTGTTATATCTTGCAGCTCCCTCCATGTTTCAATCAATCAATCAGGTGCCGTCTCCACAATGAAGGTTTGCTGCAATGGATCTCCAACACTGCCTGTCTCTTGCCTTGATTGTACATTCTGTCAGACTGATGTTTGTCCCTCTCTTGATGTTATATACCCACTTGTGTCATTTTCTACCTCTTGCTTTCAACCTTACTCTCCAGTATGGTTTTTATAAAGGTGTTGAGTATTTTAATGTGGCCAAAATATTTCACCTGCTTTTTAAAAATTTCTTTCATCAACTCCCTTTTCATTCCGATGTTTTTCTAGAACCTCTACATTTGAATGTTTTTGTTTCCATGAAATACAACATATCCTTCGGTATATCCACATCTCCAGGGCCTCTATTCAACATTCTGATTGCTTGTTCATTGTCCAGTCTTCCACACCATATAATAGTGCTGAATATACATAACATTTGACAATTCTCATTTTTAATGCTTTGTTAATCTCACTAGATGTTAATACTGATTTCATGATGTTGATAACATCCCTCCAAGTATTATTCATCTCTATAATTCTCTTCTCCATATGTTTTAGGCCTCCCGCTATTTCATTTGCCTTGTGGATTCTAGACAAGACAATGTCTCGTTATATTGTCCTTGTGTTTTCTCAGCACCAGGGTCTTTTTTTTTTTAACCTTTTGTTTCACTGGAATTTGTTTAGTTCTCTCCATGAGCTCTACATTGGTGATTCTATCATACCAATTTATTCCCACTATTCTGCACAGGTACCTCATCTCATCTCATCATGTTCCTCTTGTACCTTGCGGTGTCGAGGTGAAGTATAAACTTCGTGAGAGTGCCCGATTATGGGCTTCATATATCGACATTCCCATGGATTCTACTATTCCCTCCGTCCAACGTTTACGTGGTCGGCCTCTTCCTCTGTTTCCATCTGGTCTGTACATCATTGCTTGTTGTGGCATGCTGTTGACTGGTAACCTACTTGCCTGGCCAAACCATTTGACTTGCTGCTTTCTGCACAGGTACCATAGTTAATTTACTAACATGCATTTCCATGCCCAAGACGTTTTCAGTGTTCATCGTCGTGCTGGTCAACCCCTTCTTCTACTTCTTCCAGGAGCTAGGCCTTCCATGACTCTCTCTAAACCACAGTAATATTTAATATGGCCAAATTATTTCACATTCCGAGACAATATACTGTTTTTGAGCCAGTTTTCTTCGGTGTTAACTCTACCAGACTGCTGTACCGATTTTTCGGTAATTTCCGAATCTGCCGCTATACCGCATTTTCGGTACTTTGCCTGGTACGTGGAAAAAAATTTGCCCCACAACTAAAAATAACTAACCAATCATGGTCAAACCTCATGGTTAGCTATTGCAAATGTCTGCCTCCATGTGTTTGAATTGGCTTTGTGTGGTTTAACTTTTGTTTTTTATTTTAAGAAGGGCTCATGGTTCCCAGAGGGGCCAGAGCTGCCACATTAGGTCCCGCTTCCCTGAAAAAATTCTGAAAATTCACAATGAAACTAAGCACTAATAGGGGTGCTAAATTGTAACTTTAGAAAAAAGACTGAGGTGAAATTATGGTGTAAAATTCTGTAAATGGTGATTATTATTATAAATAATTAAGCTTAATAACATATAAAAGTGGTTCATTCTTGAAGAATCTAACAGTAAAATAGTAATGTAATTTAAATATTGTCAATTGAAATATTGTACTTAAGACTTTTGTGAATAATTATTAATTTATAAGAAAGTAATAAAAAGACGAGTTATTGTCCTTCGGCAGCCATCTTATTCTAACCACTTGTTTGCATGTAACTAATATTTTTCTATATTATGTTGGTTTTTTCTCTTTAATGCTCAAGAACCCAGGTATAGGGGACAGTTAGGTTCAGGGCCGCAGGTCTGGTAGAGTTAAGATCTTTTATAATGTTAATGTTTTTCTTCTAGCTGGTTCATGATATTCTAACAATTGTCCTGTAATATTTAAGTTAACAAAATGCGTTTTCTTCTTTAATGATTGCAAAATATTTAAGCTAATTTATTGAAGTGTTAGGGAACCTTAATAACAGCAGATGGAACATGTATTAAAGGGAGCTGGTCTTTTCAGTTGTCACTATGCTTTCTAATGCCTTTCTTCTCATATGACCAAAGAACACAGTTTCTGTTGTTCTTATTGTTGTATATAATGTTCTAGTTTCATAGGCTTTTCCAGGCACTTGTTAAATACTCTGGCAGACAAGATATTCGCAGAATTCATCTCAGGAACCACATCTCCTTTAATTCCAAACTCTTCCAAATATGTTCATTCATGTTTCATAATTCACTGCCATACTTCTTCTTCTTCTCTTCTTCTTCTTCAGCGTTCCGAGCCATTGAGGTTCTTTATGCAGATACAATCCGTCTCCATTACATACATTACTGCCATCCATCCATCCATCATGTGCAATGCCGGTAAACGTGGGCGGTCATGTTCTGCCATCTCACTCGATCACCAGAGTCGTGGATCAGCTCAGTGTTTCTGTCTCGACCATGCGACGAGGCCAAACCATCCAGGTATTTGCTTCTAGGTCTTCCTCTTGGTCTGTTTCCTTCGATCTTGCCAGTTGTCACCAAGTTCTCCAATTCATTTCTTCTCATAACATGCCCAACAAATTTTGACTGTCTACGTTTAATGACTCTAATCAGTTTACGATCTTCATTTGTTTCTTGAAGGACTTGTTCATTGGTCTTTCTGGCTGTCCATGAAGCAAACAGGACTGCCATACAAAAAAAAAAAAAAGCAGATTCCATTTAACACTAGTACTCTTTTTGGGTAATTCCGGTTGCATTAATTCCAGTTACATTAATTCCCAGTTGCATTAATTTCTGTTGCATGAATTCCAGTTGCATGAATTTTAGTTGCATTAACTCACCACATGTGTCATTCAGCCTGGCTAGACAATATCACTGTCTATTCTCTAGAAGATTCAGACCCTGGAGGAAGCCCACCCTTGTCAGCCAAACGAGCAAAACCTTCAAGGAAGCCACTGACACCTCTTTTGAAAATCAAATTCAGGATGTTGGATCCAGGCAAAGATCTATCACATAGTGATGCTGTACCCACACTGCTGGCACAAATGAAGTATGCCCATATTACTGGGAGACGAGGGTCTGCCCAGTCTAATGGTTCAGCTGAAGGAACTGTGGTTTCTGGTAAAATATTTTCCCCTCGAGGTTGCCCACTTCTTATCAAGCTTTGGTATTACCCTGTCCAGCTTAACTTAGTATTGATTGCAGACAATGAGCAGGATCTGCAACATTTAGTATATGCGGTTGTTGCACACAGTGAAGAACTAGAGTTGGAATTAAATTGTAAGAAGGCACAGATTATGGTCATCACTAAGAAGAAGGAAATACCACAATATAATATACAAGTAAATGGAAATATTCTTATACAAGTGAATCTGTACAATTATCTTGGAACAGTCATCACATCTGATGGGAGATACCTTGAAGAGATTAGAACAAGATTCGCCATGGTGAAAATAGCCTTTTGCTGGATGGAAAACATACTAACCAATAAAAAGATATAATGTGTAATGAGAAAAAGAGTTCTTAAGAGCTACATAGAACCTGTACTGTTATATAGATGTGAAGCATGGACAATGAGCAGACACGCTGAAAAACATCTAATGGCAGTGGAATTGGGGTTTCTGAAGAAAATGCAGATGGAATACCATGGACAGACAGACAAACCAATGACCAAGTCCTACAAGAAACAAATAAAAAACCATAAACTGATTAGAGAAATTAGACGCAAACAGTCACAATTTTTTTTGGACACGTTATGAGAAAAAATAAATTGGAGAAATTGGTGACAACTGGCAAGATTGAGGGGAAAAGAACAAGGGGAAGGCATAGAAGTAAATACCGGGATGGCTTGGCCACAAGAACACAGAGCTGACTTACGACTGTGTTTATCTGAGATAGCGGAAATGACTGCCCATGCTTATCGTCATGGCACATGATGATGAGCTGAGCATAGTTTCCTGGCTGGTTCCTGCTGTTGTCTGAGGTTTGATCAGTTGTGGACATTGGGCAGGAGGTCTCTGCGGTGAAGTGGTCAAGTCATCTCCCTCGTACTCTGAGGTTCATGGGGTCTTTTTGTGTGAGGATGTGTGTGTGGGTGTGTAGGTGTGTGGGTGTGTGGGTGTGAGAGAGTGTGTGTGTGTGGGTGTGTAGGTGGCTTGCTTTGAACTCAACTCCATACATGTGGTACTACTTTTAGTGTACTATACTGAGTTTTGTGTGTGGATTAGCTTTCCCTATTACCAGTGTCCCTCACCTTCAGGTGACCGTACTCCGACTTCAGAGGTACTTGTAATTTGCATCCCCAAGTCAAAGTCAGGAAGTGTATATTTTAGTCCAACTGACCAGTGTAGGGATTGAACCCGCTACCTCAGCATCAGCACACCAGATGTTTAAGTGATTCAGTGCCAAAGGATAATATATCTCCAAATAGTTTAGTTTTGTTTCCCATTTGGAGTGAAAGACAATACGTTGCCATACTAGGGTCATTGTATAATTTGTTTTTTTTCATGGTACTTTCCGCCATTTCAATGCTCAGTAAACTGAAATTTACATTATAATACATGTTCAGTTGATTGGGTACCACATCTGGTCCAAACTTACTTTTTATATGGCAATGAATCGTTAAAAATGAGCAGTTGTATCCAGTCGGCCATGCTGACCTGCGTTCATGGGTTCAGTCTTGAACAATATTGTTCAGACCAAGAGTGGAATTGTTCAGGAAGCTGGTTATACACAGTTCATGCAGGCACTTGCAGGTCTATGGAGAGGGACAGAACCAGATGGGGGTACTCCTGGTGCAATGACATATGTCCACTCACCTTTAACTTTTGAAGGTTGGACAGGTTTACCTGATGCAGTAATAAAAATTTAGACAGATTATCAGCACTGTATTTCATGGTGTGTGTTGACGTGGCTTGTCTATTTGTGGTTTGCTTGTGAACCCCATCAATTTACTAAATCTTTGAACCCTGTCTATTTATTCAATTTTGAACCCAGTCACTCCATTTTGAACCTGTTCAATTTACTCAATTTTGGAACCCTGTGAGTTTACTCATGTATCATCATCATTCGTATCATCATCATCATCCCTACCATCATCGTTATCCGTACCATCATCGTCATCCCTGCCATCATCACTTCTTCCCAGCTTCCACCTGCCTTATTGATGTTTGATCACATACGAGCTGTTAACAAGTGTACCTACGGTTTTTATCCAGTTGCATGAGAAATACACTCATAGGTATCGATTGGCACTCATATCAATATAGGAAAGAAGTAGAGATCATTTGTGACACTAGACAATGAAAACATTGAAAGCTGTAGGCGAACCAGAATTCAAACATGCCATCTTTAAATAACGAAAATGCCTCTCTGAAGAACAAATGTACTTTAATGATTGGCCAACTTAACACTTCTTTACTTTATTTCTGTAAGTGGCAATCAATATGAGTAAGTTTATTTCTCATGCTATTTCACTAGCCTCAGTTGTTCCTCAGTAGTTAATAACCAATTGCAGTAAATGAGACTATTGGCAGAGTACCTTGCATATTGTGGTGAAATAGTGTGTTGTCTGAGGAGTCCAGTAATATCATGCCTATCCTCTATCTCTGGGTAGTAGGTTACATGATTAGTCTTCTCTGTAGCTAGGTATCTCCTATCAGAGGGGAAGTTAGGCAAATCCTTCCCTCTGCTGGCCTTAAGGAACATCCTTGGGGCAAGGTGGAGTACCTGTTTATACCTGCACCTCTACCTTGGGTAACACAAGACCATTTGAGCAGGTGATAGATTGAGGTGTGGAGCTTGAAAATGAACGAACGAATGAACAAACTTTATTTCAAAGAGTTAAGAACTGGGCACCAAGCCCGTTTCACATTCCGTCCTTATCTCTCTGCTCTTATACATTATTTCATATATATACCACTTATTAATGGTGGACAAACAAACTTTATTTTCAAAAGGTTGGTAATTGGGCAAGCATGCCCGTCTTACATTCAGCCCTTCCAGTCACTCATCTTTTGCATGTCAGTTATCTTTCATGAATGTTACATATTTTTTTTCCAGCGTTTCCATCTTGTTTCAGGATATTGCAGTCAACACCAGCATCTTTCAGCTGTATGTTGATTCCTAGGCTAGATTACGCTCATCGGCACGCCACGACTTTCTGAGTGACCGGCTCCATACTTTCATAAGTCACTGGCGCGACACGAACCACTTCTAATTCTCGTGCGCTCATGTCAACCACGAGAGTATTCGGGGTTAATGGAGAAAGCTGCTAACCCCTCGGCCAGGGAGCCGGCTGAATGTTACATATACATTGAAAAATAAAAAGCAAATATTAGACAACAACAGTAGAAACAATATATGCATTATAAACGCATGGAAAATGTGCCGTAATTAAAAATACATGACTCAAGTACCCAACAGATAGTTGTTTCAAGTTCACAACAGTATGCAGAAAATCTCTTTATAGAGACAATGACTATAGCAATGAACCAGTTTGGTCACCGCCAAGAAGGAAAGCAATAACACACCACCCTCTTTCCAGATGTCTAGTAAATCATGATTCAACAACTATCAACATTTCAGGTAAAAGGCATCAATGGGTGCTCCGGTAGAGCAGCTTCTCACATTGGGAACATTCACATACACCAGGCAACGTCAGGTTGTTGGCAAAGATGGCTGAAGTGTTATATAAAATCTATTGTATTGTTTGGCACGCATAGAAGTTGAAGAAAGAAGTAGAGACTAGAGGACACACACTAGACAAATATTGTAATATTGCAAAGTTCTTTTGTTTCCCTGGTAATTTTCAGAATTACACAAATATGCTTAGAATATGTTTACTGTATGTGGATACTGGTATGTTTATAATTAGATCTTTGTTGGTGAGTTTGTGCACTGAACAGAGAACCTCCTAGTTTGTGATCTGAAGGATATTTGAATACTGATGTAGTTTCACAGTGCCATGAAGATGCTGCTTGAATCCAAGCAATCAGTGAATCAATCAACCAGTAAATGAATGAATGAATGAATGAATGAATGGGCAAATGAATGAAGGAAGGAAGGAAAGAACGAACGAACAAATGAATCCATTATGCCATTCATTCCATAGCTGGCCATTCTTACACTGCCCAGCTTATACCTTCCCAGGTTTTTCCTGTTACTCCCAACTCGTGCGCCATATAGCTCAGTTTGACTCCCCCTGATAATCTCCGTTACATGTGATCTTACTGTCTCACATGGACATATAAATGTTAGTAAATTACATGTGGTCTTACTGTCTCACATGGACATATAAATGTTAGTAAATTACATGTGATCTTACTGTCTCACATGGACATATAAATGTTAGTAAATTATATGTGATCTTACTGTCTCACATGAACATTTAAGTGTTAGTTATTTGTAAATCATTTACAGGGCGTCACAACCAACATTAATAAGATTTTTGTGTGATTGTCTAGGAAATGTTATCTTATGTATTTTACCATTGTTTTCTGAACTGATGATAAATGTATACGGACTAATCTGCCTCCTAGAATTCTACAAGAGATAATATGTATAAACTTATATAGATACAACTTGCAGATGACATTAGCACAGAAATACGAGCCTGAATTGTGCTTGGCTTGATGCAAATAAACTTAATCAAGTCATACTATCTAGTTTCTCTCCACCTGATACTCCCATTGTTCAACAATCAATATTTGTTGTACACCCACGTTTATCTCATTGTTTAATGGGGGAAATGCTCAGTGTTCTGACATGCATATAACATAGATGTTTCGATCAATCAGGTGCCATCTCCAGAATGAAGGCTGCAATGAAAATCCAACACTGTCTGTCTGTCGCCTTGATTATGGATTCTATCAGACTGCTGTTCATTCATCTCTTGATTTTATCTTCCCACTTGTATCATTGTCGACCTCTTGCTTACTTACCTTCAACCTTACCTTTCAATATGTTTTTTTATATGAGCATTATGTCTTTTAACGTGACCAAAATATTTCACTTGCTCTTTTTTATCACTTGCCTCTATTTTATTTCTTTAATCAACTCTCTTTTCAATCCCAGTTTTTCTGGAACCTCTGATTTTATTGTATTTGTTTCCACCTTGAAGTTTAACTTATGCTAATCACACAGCTGCTGTTTGTTTGTATTTGTGGGTAATTATAGGCCAAATATGAATCCAATATCATTATTATTATGTGCTGTGATGATAAGCGAGGGAGATTACGGTTTGCCATTTGATATGATCATGAGCAGTGACTAGCATGCTTGCCTGCCAATCAGGTTGTCTTGGATTTTAAATTGAAAAAAAAAATTAATAATTAAAAAAAAAAGATTTTAAAAACGGACCTGGGCTCCATATGTTAATCAAACCTAAAATGGGTACTAGGACATGTCTAGGGAAGTGAAGGCGGCTGGTGTGATTTTGGCTGCAGGTCTATACAAATATATGGGGCTAGCACCACATACTGAGTATGGCTGGATGCATGGGCACAGGGACGTTGGCTTACTTACCATTCAACACCATGTGTTCAGTTAGTGAATAGTTAGTTAGTGAATAGTTAGTTAGTTAGTGAATAGATAGATAGTTAGTGAATAGTTAGTTAGTGAATAGCTAGTTAGCGAATAGTTAGTTAGTTAGTGGATAGTTAGTTAGTGAATAGATAGATAGTGAATAGTTAGTTAGTGAATAGATAGATAGATATTGAATAGCTAGTTAGTGAATAGATAGATAGTTAGTGAATAGCTAGTTAGTGAATAGTTAGTTAGTTAGTGAATAGTTAGTTACTTAGTGAATAGATAGTTAGTCAATAGCTAGTTAGTGAATAGTTAGTTAGTTAATGAATAGTTAGTGAATAGTTAATTAGTGAATAGTTAGTTAGTTGATAGATATCCTCATTGCACTTCGAACCATTAAGTCCATTCATGCTCAGATCCCCTCCTCGGTACATCCCGGTTAGTGACATTCATTTAGTGAATTTAATCACAGAAGCCCTAAACAAAATGTTACATGATTTATTGCCTGGCATATTTCGTTGCATCTCGTCAGGTGCATGCCACAGAGTTATATATCATATGAGGTGAATAAATGAACGCATCGTAAATTTTAAATTACTGTGGGGATAACACATGTTCCACATTCAAACGATACCTGTGTTTTAATTGTTGAATGTTGGTTATGTAACAATGACTTCCAAAAAGTATATTGATCTGATTTTATTTCAGGACAATCTACTGAATCCCTGTGGGAGACCTGGGGTAGGATCATCAACGACTGGGACTCTGTGAAGAAGAAGCAAGCATTTCTCAGGGTAAGTCTGCATAGTTGATCAGTTAGTTAACTCTCTTGAGAACCAGTAATCTTGGAGTTTACTCAATGTCATCAAGATCAGATAACTTAGGTACTCATCATCAAAATGTGCCCTGCCAGCTGGCGTAGGCGTTCATGTCTCTCCACAGATCTCAGTCCTTGGTGTTCTTAATCAACTCTGTTAATGATATTCCTCCATGCTGCCATCCCAGTCCATCCAGCGTCATTTTTCTTTGTCTACCTCCACCTCTTTTCCCATTGATCTTTCCGGTTGCCACGATGTTCTCCAATGCCTCTCTTCTCATCACATGACCAAAGAAAGCTGTTTAACTCTTTCTTATTGTTGTATATAATGTTCTAGTTTCATTAGCCTCTTTCAGGAAAGCGTTGTTAGTTACTCCGGCAGTCCAAGGAATTAACAACAGTGTACCTGTGCGGGCTGTTGGTTTGCAGAGACTCCTATTTGTTCCACTTTTCACATGGTAAAAGACCGAGCCATGTGAGAAAACCCAGAACAATGTGGTCTTTCTGGTGACTGCCGAGTCCATCGACAATGAACTGTGGTTTTCGTGGAGGAATTCTGTGTTGGCATTCTGGCGGCAGCATTATGCACGGTGTACCTGTGCGGGCTGTTGGATTGCCGAGACTTCTGTCTGTTCCACTTTTCACATTGGACCGTGGGGAGCATTTTGTGTGATATTCACTGGCACAGGAATGGAGCATAATGGGGACGATCCGTTGCCGTGAAGTTGGAACCTCGACTAACTGACTAACTAACATGGGACAGTGAGGGGCATTTTTGTGATATTCACTGACACAGCAATGTAGCATAATGGGGATGACCCGTTGCTGTGAAGCTGGAGCCGCGTCTGATAACTGACTTTTTGTATTTTAAATTAAATAGATGGAATTGCTTGTACAACACCTCATTCCCCAAGTCTTTTGTTAGGTTGGAAAGTTAAAATGTTGATGATGTATGTTTCTTAGGAACTGGTGAGAAAAGGCATCCCTCATGAGTTCCGAGGCATGGCCTGGCAGCTGATCCTTGGTGTTCATGACTCCAGCTGGAAGCAGGAGTACGCAGAGCACATGAAGAAGAAGTCGCCCTGTGAGAAGCTGATCCGCCGGGATATTGCTCGCACATTCCCTGAACATGATTTCTTTAAAGAGAAAGATGGCTTCGGTCAGGAGAGCCTGTTCAATGTCATGAAGGTGAGCTTGTCAGTAGTAATCATCATCATGTGGGGATCTGTGGTGAAGTGGTCAAGCTGCTTGTCTCGCGCTCCAAAGGTTGTGGGTTCGATTCTGGGCTATGTCTTTCGGTTCACAAGTACATTTTTCTCAGAGACTCCTGTCCTGTCCCATGTGGGACAAACGTCTAAGGTCAGGGCTGTATTCTTGCCCTGATTATGCAGTATGGCCAATCCATCCAGGGTTTTATCTTTTGGTCTTTCCCTGACTCTTTATCCATCAAGCTTGCCAGCTGTCACAAAGTTTTCAAGTTTATTTCTTCTCATAATATGCCCAACAAATCTTAACCATCTATATCTGATTTCTTTAATCAGTTTACATTTTAAATTTGCTTCTTGAAGTACTGTCTTATTCATGTATCTATCCGTCCATGTTATTCTGTACACATTCCTCAAAATCAACATCTTCATTGTCATTGGTTGCTTATTAGCTTGTCATCATTACAGCTGTTTTGTTTTTAAGCTTAACTGTTACAGAGAAATTCACAGAATACTGTGGGTGACCAAAAAAAAATTAACTGACATTCTATGAGTATGGTTTTGTTTGCTGATGAAGGCTAGTCGCTGCAATGTCCTGTATTTTTTTGTAATTTTGTTAATCTGCATTACTTTGTGTCATTTTATACTGTTCTGAAAATTAGAACATAAAGTTTACTGCAAATTTGAAACCTCACTTCCCCCTGGATCCCTTCATATAAAGAGTGTTGGGTGATACTGGTAACATGCTTTGCGCTGAGTGGCATGTTTCAGTTAAAATATCAAAGATAGGAAGCATCCGCAGGACCTTTTCCCCAGGGCAAGCTGGGAAATACAATTTGGGAAATGGCTAATAAATAGTAAAATGCCTCTGTAACTAGAAAACTTTGACCACATGGAAAGTCACAGTGCTTTAGATGGAGTCATAGTAGAAGATGTGGTTTCTGGAAGATGGGCCAGGGGCTGGCCAACACTAAGGGTGACTCAGGATGTTACAGGCATAAGGCATCTGTCATCATCATCAAGTGCCATGCCAGATGGCATAGACGTTCATGGCTCTCCACAGATCTCGGTCTTTGGTGTTCTGGATCAACTCTACTGCTGATATTCCACCATGAAATTGTCTCAATCCATCGAGCATCATTTCTCTTGGTCTGCCTCTGCCTCTCTTCCCCTCTATCTTTCCAGTCGTCACGATGTTCTCCAGTGCCTCTCTTCTCATCACATGCACACAGAAAGCTGTTTGTCTCTTTTTTATTGTTGTATATAATGTTCTAGTTTCATTAGCCTCTTTCAGGCAGTCATTGTTAGTTACTCTGGCAGTCCAAGGAATTCTCATCCAGGACATAAAAATACAAGAGGCAGAAGAACGGGTGAAGGATTGAGAGCCTTGATGATATTGACATTCTGTAAATGACTTCCCACATGATGATGATGATGATCTGTATTCTTATGAACATTTTTGTTGTAGTACTAATCTTAGGTGGCACTTATTATTATGAATGTTCATTATTGTAGCCCTGTGCTTTTAAGAAATGAAATGTTTCTTGCTGAAATTACCTTGGGATACTTCTTGTGTTAATATTTATTCTTTTGCACTTATTTATGTTAAGTAAATTGTGTTGTCCTTGTCCTTGTTAATGTTTAAGGTAAAGGAGAGCTTGGCATAACCTGAAGTCTGAGAATGATTACTGCAACTATCTGCTGATTGGAGAACAAACTGTATATACTTGTTGTGGTTGTAATTCATTCACAAAGCATGCTGACAATGGTGAAGACTGGCATGCATCAATTCAGAAGTCATGGGTTGTGAACATTCACTGGATCTTTTCTCCTGGACACTGTTGTGGTTGGAAATGAACAGGCAGACAGATTGGCTGGTGCCGCATAATTAAGGGGTAATTTAGTGCATGATAAGGCAGATGTAGAGAAGGCCCTCTGGGAGCATGTGAATAATGCAGAACAGATAGACTATCAGGGTCTAGAAAGAATGCTGCAACAAGGGGTGGTCAGCGGATCTGGTCGACAGTCGTCATTCAGAGATAAAGCAAGACGGACATTAATCAGATTGCAGTGGGCACCATTAGTATTGGAACTCTCCACTGGTTGTTGAAGATGAGGACTGCATGTTTATGGGAATGCCCTGAGTGCAATGATGTCAGTTCTTGATTCAACTCAACTCAACTGGTTGTTTCATGTAATTGTTCCAGTTTTAATGTTAGCATTTATGATAGTGCACTTGTTCTCTTAATATCCATTGTAATTGCTATTTTGGGGTTAACTCTGTGTACTCAGCTAGCCTCACAAAAAGGGTTGATTTACTTTTTCCTGTTAACATTTATTGTAATAAAGTTGTTCTCATTAACATGTATTGTAATGTAGTTGTTCCTGTTAACATTTATTGTAAAGTAGTTGTTCCTAATGACATTTATTGTAAAGTAGTTGTTCCTGATGACATTTATTGTAATGTAGTTGTTCCTGTTGACATTTATTGTAATAAAGTTGTTCTCGTTAACATGTATTGTAATGTAGTTGTTCCTGTTAACATTTATTGTAATAAAGTTGTTCTCGTTAACATGTATTGTAATGTAGTTGTTCCTGTTAACATTTATTGTAAAGTAGTTGTTCCTAATGACATTTATTGTAAAGTAGTTGTTCCTGATGACATTTATTGTAATGTAGTTGTTCCTGTTGACATTTATTGTAATGTAGTTGTCCCTGTTAACATTTATTGTAATGCAGTTGTTCCTGTTAACATTTATTGTAATGTAGTTGTTCCTGTTAACATTTATTGCAATGTAGTTGTTCCTGTTAACATTTATTGTAAAGTTATTGTTCCTATTAGCATTTATTATATTGCACTTGTTCCTGTTAATATTTATTCTAATATAGATATTCCTGTTAATATTTATTCTAATGTAGATATTCCTGTTAACATTTATTGTATTGCATTTGTCTCTATTAGCACTTATAGTTGTGTACTTTTCTGGTTAACATTTATTCTAATGTACTTGTTTTAGTTAACATTGATTGTCATGTAGCTGTACTTCTTAACATTATGAAATATGCTTCCTCAGGCTTATTCACTGCATGACCGGGAGGTGGGCTATTGCCAGGGCAGTGGATTCATTGTTGGTCTTCTGTTGATGCAGGTGAGACAGTAGTTAGCTTTGTCATGACTCTTGTGCCTATAAGTACATCTATTATGTTGCTTCACCTGTGAGAAAAACACATGGTTTAAATTCTCTGTACTCATTCCACTTAATTTCTATTTCGTCAGCCATTGGGCTGGTAATGTAAAGACTTAATAATATTTCACGAGTGGTGCATGTTGCCTTTATACATGCTGTTACTTCTAGTAGCACTGGACTGATTTTTGCTTGTGGATTAGCTTTTCCTATTACCAGTGTCCCTTACCATCACGCAAACCCACTCCGACTTCTGAGATACTTTTATGTACATTCTCAAGTCAATGACAAGAAGACAATATTTTAATTCAACTGACCGTTGTAGGGGTTGAACCCGTTACTTTGGTATCAGCACACCGGAAGTTTAAGAGCAAGCGCTCTGATCCATTCAGCCATGCTAACCTCCAGTGCTGGAACAGTATATCCCTCTAAGCCAGTGACAGTTCCCATGTCAATAATTATTATTAATGAGTCTTATGATAATGATTTTTGCACTTGTCTATAATGCACAGATTGTTGTTACCTAAGATTAGCCCCACAAGTGATGTATGGATGAAATGATGCATGAAAGCAGAGAGAAGAAGAAGTGACATCATCAATGTCAATAAACCAACGAACAAACTTTATTTTCAAAGGGTTAAGAATTGGGCATGCAGTCCTGCCTAATATCCTGCTCTTCTATCACCCTTTTTCATACATTGTTTCTTCCACACATCATTCGAGGCTAACTTAGAACAACAACAATATAAAAGATATGCATTATAAAGGCATGGGAGAAATGCAAAAATCACTACTACATGACTCACTAAAATTAATGAATGATGTGGCAGTTATTAGCTATGGGGAACATACTGGTCTACCAAAAGGGGACAGGCTGTTATACTGGGGTTTTATTATTGTGACAGAATGTTAGATAGGCCTGTGCTCAATACTTAACTTTTTGAAAATAAAGTTTCTTTGATCGTTCTTCGGGTGAGAAATTTATTGCAGACACTGACAGTTATCACCCTCCAATCCTGTCTGTCGGTGATATTCTATCAGATTATATTGTGTTCTTTGGTAATCTCTTTTTCTTTTTCTTTCTCTCTCCCGCTCACACACTCTCACTCTCTGTCACACACAGACATGCATGCATGCACATATATACTCATTTATAATTTTTTAGTGGAATCATCCTGTTAATCCTGATAAATCAAAAGTGTGATATAATTATATCACACTGTTATAATTTCAGTCACTGGTTTTGTGCTTGTCGTAGCCCTTCTTGTACTGTAATCTATCTGCTATTTCAGTAAAGCTATTTATATTATATTAGTAGACACAGTTTACAAGATATAAACAAGAAACATTAAATGTAATGTTCAATCAAAGTATTAGTTTCAGAAAGTCCAACACAGTTAGTTGAATACCCGTTAGTGTTGTAGGGAAAAGTTCTGGCCTCCTAACATTCACTAAAACCCATATTTATGTTAACAACTGCTCTTATCATAATATGACATTTGAAAGGACTTAAGGTCTGGCCTTCTAACATTCACTAAAACCCATATTTATGTTAACAACTGCTCTTATCATAATATGACATTTGAAAGCACTAAAGGTCTAGCCTTCTAACATTCACTGAAACCCATATTTATGTTAACAACTGCTCTTATCATAATATGACATTTGAAAGCACTAAAGGTCTAGCCTTCTAACATTCACTAAAACCCATATTTATGTTAACAACTGCTCTTATCATAATATGACATTTGAAAGCACTTAAGGTCTGGCCTTCTAACATTCACTAAAACCCATATTTATGTTAACAACTGCTCTTATCATAATATGACATTTGAAAGCACTAAAGGTCTAGCCTTCTAACATTCACTGAAACCCATATTTATGTTAACAACTTCTCTTATCATAATATGACATTTGAAAGCACTTAAGGTCTCTGGCCTTCTAGTCCATTGGTACCTTTCCGTCTTGACAGACGATAGTTTGGTACATAGTGCTTCAAAAAGGCTTAATAACTACAACCCATGGCGGTGGCGAGTGTGGCTGGTAAGGCCAATTCTTACTGCAAATGTTTTCCCACAGTAGATGCATGTGACAACATGGTAATTTCCACCATTGTGCACCATCTTACATCTCTCACGCTCTGTGTGTGCTTTATCTGCAATCATTTTCTCTTTTGTCTTTATTCCATTTCTGATGTTTGCCCTCCATGCAACACGTTCAGCGGCGACTTGCTCCCAATGTGCATTATCTATGCCTGTATCAATCATGTCCCGCTTACACACATCTTTGTATCATAGTAGAGGCCGACCCTGAGATCTCCTACCCGTCTGTAATTCACCAAAAAAGATGTCCTTTGGTATTCTACCATCATCCATCCTCCTAACATGTCCTATCCATCTAAGTCTACGAAGACTGAGCATGGAATACATCGTCACACATCCTGATCTTTCCAATACTTCAGTATTTGTGATTTTGTCTTGCCACTTAATACCAAGTATTCTTCGCAGACACCGCATATGAAAGTTATGTTTAAACGTTTCTCTTGGCGTGAGTAAGTTGTCCAGGTTTCACTGCCATAAAGAAGAGTACTAAGGACACAGGCTTGGTAGACGAGGACTTTTGTTTTGGCAGTAAACTTCCTGTTCTCCCAGTCTCTTTTTGCTAACATGTTCATTGTTGTTGCTGCCTTGCCAATCCTGATGTTGATTTCCTGATCGAGGGATAATTTGCTATTTACCTCTGATCCTAGATATGTAAAATGGTCTACTATCTCCAGTTCGGCGTCGTCAATAAAGATTGATGGTACACCATGTGCACCTTGTGACATAATCTGTGTCTTCTTTTTGTTAATTGTTAAACCAAATTCAGAACAAGCATTGGAGAATGCAGATAGTAGATGTTGTAATTCTTCCTCAGAGTGGGTCGTAATCGCAGCATCATCCGCAAAAAGCAACTCTCTGATTAGTACCCTCCGAATTTTGGTCTTGGCCTTCAATCTCTGTGCATTATAGAGGCCACCATCTGAGCGTGAGTGAATGTATATACCGTCATCCTGATCACGAAAGGCATATTTTAGTAGAAGTGAAAAGTATACCCCAAAGAGGGTGGGGGGCTAGTACACAACCTTGCTTAACTCCACTCTTGATTTCAAACTCTTCTGAAGTTGAGCCATCAAACTTGATTATACCCTTCATGCCTGTGTAGAATGATTTCACAATGGACAGAAGAGTTGGTGGGCAGCCAATCTTCTTTAGTGCTTTGAACAGACCCTCACGACTGACCAAATCGAATGCCTTTGTGAGGTCGATGAAGGCAATAAACAGTGGCTGATTTTGTTCCCGGCATTTTTCTTGCATCTGTCGCAATGAGAATATCATATCAATGGTAGACCGGTTCTGGCGGAAGCCGCACTGTGATTCGGGGTAGACTTGATCTCCCAGGACTTGAAGTCTGCACAGGACAATTCTGGCAAATACTTTCCCAACAATACACAGAAGTGAGATACCCCTATAGTTGTTACAGTCGCTCCGATCGCCCTTGTTCTTGTAGAGCGTTATGATGTTTGAATCTTTGAAATCCTGTGGGACTTGTCCTTCTCGCCAGCATAGCTCTATTAGCTGGTGGATCTGTAGAGCGAGTGTGTCTTGCCCACTCCTGATTACCTCTATTGGAATCCCATCCTTACCTGGAGCCTTGCCAGATGCAAGCTAATTTATAGCACACTTAGTTATTTATAGCACACTTAGCACACTGGCCTTCTAACATTTACTAAAACCCATATTTATGTTGACAACTATTCTTGTCATAATATGACATTTGAAAGCACTTAAGCCCTGGCCTTCTAACATTCACTAAAACCCAAAATTTAGGTTGATAGTTGCTCTTGTCATAATATGACATTTGAAAGCATTTAAGGTCTGGCCTTCTAACATTCACTAAAACCCATATTTAGGTTGACATCGGCTTTTGTCATAATATGACATTTGAAAGCACTTAAGGTCTGGCCTTCTAACATTCACCAAAACCCATATTTATGTTAACAACTGCTCTTATCATAATATGACATTTGAAAGCACTAAAGGTCTGGCCTTCTAACATTCATTAAATTTAATTTCATTTGTTAATTTGTCCAGCTCCTATTGCTAGAGATGTTAGTGTTACTTCAATGCGAAAGTAGGAAATCAAGGTGATGGATGCACAGTAGGTAAACATGGTTTAGGAGAACGAAACGAGAGAGGATACAGACTTGTAGAATGGGCATAAGAACATGAACTGATTGTCTGAAACAGCTGGTTTAAGCAACATCACAGACGATTATGGACATGGAGAAGTCCTGACAGCAGGATTAGAAACCAGATCAATTACATCCTGATTAAACAGAAGGGTTTGAAATGCATTAACAGTCGCAAAAACAGTTCCAAATTCAGATTGTTACTGTGATCACAGATTGATTATAGTGTATGTTACTGTTATCAAGACAACTATTACAGAAGTTCTTTACAGACTATATGAGCCTTATACACTGTTCACTTGATTTCTTTCCTTATAGAATTCATTCTATTAGCATTGTGGTTGTGGTTGTTGTGCCTTTACTGAAGCACAATGTAACAAACTATTGTCTGTTGAGGTGGCAAGATACCAGTAGTAATCTGTGAATGTTTCTATAATATTTGAGTTAAAAAACAGCCATAAAAATGAAACGCTGAGAAACATCAATTGGAAGTGGTCATGTGGTTTCTGAGGAAAATCCAAAGAAAACTATGGATGGATAGAAAATTAATAAACAAATCAAAACCATAAATTGATTAGAGGAATTATAAGAATCTATAGAATCCATACTGTGGTAGTGAGGATATTGTAAGTGAGTAAACAAGACCTGGAGCCTTTAACAGGCCTTCCCGCGCATTAGGCATATGGTGCAAAACACATTTGTATAGACTGAATGGCACTCAGTGGTATCTCCAGCCGCCATTACTTCCTAAGACAACTTCTGGTGCCCTTTTTAGGCTAGGTCGACCAGGTCAGTTTTTACAATCAAAACTTTAATGTGGATTTGATTATATACCCACTGGGCTGGCAGGTTAGCATCTAGTCAATATGCTACTGCAGCTCCCAGATTATATTCTGTGTCCTGGTAAGCTCTCTTTCTCTGGCTTTCTCTCTTTCTCTGGCTTTCTCTCTTTCTCTCTCCCTCTCACATACCCTCTCTCTTTCTATTTCTCCCTCCCACATACTCTCACTCTCTCTCTGCCACACAGACAAATACATGCACGTATGCACACATATATACCCATTTATACTTGTTAATGGTAACATCCTGTTAATCCTTATATACGTTATCACCAGGATATATAATGGCTGTTATAATGTCAGACACTGGTTTTGTGTTTGCCCTTGCCCTTCTTGTATTGTAATGTATCTTCTTCATGTCTCATCCCAGATGCCAGAAGAGGATGCCTTTGCAGTGCTGGTTCACCTGATGGAGGAGTTTAGGCTGAGAGAGCTATTCAAACCCAGCATGGCAGAGCTGGGGTTATGTATGTTTAAGTTGGAGTGTTTGATACAGGTATGTATGGCAACACTGCTCTCAGGTGCCCATCTGCTATGTTATAGTTAGTTGCATGTCGTTTACAGAACATCACAATCAACCCCAGCATTCTTTTGGCCATTTGTGATTTTCTAGACAGTTTACTATCTATAGTTTCAAAATATTGTGCATCCAAATTGCCTAGCGTTGACGTCTATCCCAGTATATTGAGAATGTGAAACTGCATGCACAACCACTAAAATACGATCGTGGACTCACCTGTGTTAGTCAGTAATAATTAATTAATAATATCCTCTGTCAGCCATACCTGCAATTGTTTTTTATGCATCCTGTGAGCAGGAAGCCTCCAGATGCACAGCATGACTTCTCATTTTACAGGTTCTTTTCTTGCAGTTTCATAAGACTGGTACTATAAAGTCCACAATTGACAAATGTGGATTGAGTGGGTACCAAGTATAGTTACTTTCTTTTGCTTACACAACACAACAGATGGAGATAACAATCAAAGAGGATAGCAATGCGTTCAAGACAGCTACATCAAGTCTGATTATGGAGTTCACCGCTGTCTCCAGAGCACTCGCATGGGCAGCAGAACACAAAGTCACAGATGTTATTAATCATACTTAACTTCATGAACATGCTACAGAAATATTGCAACCGGAAGCGTCTGCTCCGATTGGCATTTGGAAGTCACGCCTCACATTACTCACTTGGATGTACACATCAGTACATGCTGGAGTAAGGAAGAATGAACACACAGACTAACTGGCAAATGATGCACCAATGCAAGCGGGAAGAAGCATGGACAGGGCTGATATCAACCCAATTGAATAGTGAAAATCACAACTTATATCTTAACATAGAAAAAGCAAAGATAATGCATATAGATAAAACTACTATGGAGAAAGAAATATATGTTAATTAGGAAAAATTGGAGGTGGTGGAAAATTTTGAATATCTTGGGTCATTGATTACCAAAAATGGTGACACAATGAAAGAAATTAAAAGACAAATATCTGTTGCTCTTCAAAGACTAAAATAACTGAATAAATTGTGGAGTAGGACAGATACAACTACAAAAATCAGATTTTTAAGAGCATGCATCTTTCGCATTGCAACATACGCCTGTGAGACCTGGACACTTACTAAACATGCTGAACAGCGCATAAATGCCGTTGAATATAAATGTTATAGTCGAGTTTTAAGAATATCTTGGATAAAGAAAACCAATGCATCCAAACTTCAAGAGCTGAATATTGAAGAAGGTTGGCTATTAAAGACGATAAAGCAAAGAAAATTGAAATATTTTTGTCACTTGAAACGGCAAAAAAGTTTGGAGAGAGCAAATATGGAGGGGTATATGCCTGGGAAGAGAGGAAGAGGAAGGCCAAAGAGAAGATGGGTGCAGGACGTGGCAAATGATCTTCAGATGGGTGTATTGGATGCTGGACATCTTGCTTATGATCGAGAGGCTTTCCGGAAGGTTGTTATGGGAGCGAGGTTCTGCAAAGGACATACTACTGAATAAATGAATGAGTACAGAATGATTTGGCAGGTACTGATGAAAACCCAACCCTAGCCCGACTGCACAAAATGGGAGTAAAGCCTGGTCAAGCCTGTCAATGATGCCTTCGTGAGAAAGAGAGGAGATATCACAGTCAACTCCACAGTGAGCAAAAATACTTTGAGATGGCTGCTGCATCAGAGGACTGAGTACGCGTGAGAATGCCCAATGTGCAGTGACGTTCTACGTAACTTACTATAACATAACTCTATTTTGCAGGGATATACATTGGTATACTGAGCTACCTTCAAAAGTACCGGTGGTTGGAACACTCATCATGGACAAGGCAGACATATTTAAGAATGTCTATGAGTGAGTGTCTATGAGAGTGAGTTAGTTAAAAACATTGTAATGGATGAAACAACATACTTAAATGTGCTTGAATTAGGAGTTAGGTGTGGGTCTGGTAGTGAGATTGAATGAGATGATAGAAAGCAGGTAGTACTGTCTACTGTAATACAGTAGCTCAGTCATATCTGACTAAGACCTCACTAACAATGTTGGGTGTCAGGTTTGACAAGCATCGTCCAACATTCAGCGCTAACAGAAAGCAGATAGTACCGGCTGCTGTCTTACGGTAGTTCAGTCACATCTGAATAAGACTTTACAACATTAAGAAATTACACTAACTTAAATGCAGCTACACATCAAATTCTATTTTCACTTTCAGGAGTTGTTGCCAACACTGCTGGTTCACTTCCAAACCCAGAACTTCGACACCTCTATGTATGCATCCTCCTGGTTTCTGACTCTCTATGTGACCTCACTGCCTTTATCCCTGGCTCGCCGGATCATGGATCTGTTTGTGTCTGAGGTGAGGCCTGGTCTTGATGTTGTCTACGGAGACAAGTTTGGTGTTACTGTCATGTTATGTCATCTGTATGTGTTGTTGTCTGTGTATATTGTCAAAGCATTGTTGTGATTAAGGGATTTTTAATCTGTCACTTTTTACTTCAGGGTGTAAAGATGATCTTGTCTATTTATCTGTCTGTCTACCTATTTGTTTGTCTCTCCTTTCTTCTCACTATGAATAACTCCTGCTCTCCTCTTTCATTCTTTCTTTTATTCTTTCTCTCTTTCTTTCTTTCTTTCTTTCTTTCTTTCTTTCTTTCTTTCTTTCTTTCTTTCTTTCTTTCTTTCTTTCTTTCTTTCTTTCTTTCTTTCTTTCCTTTCTTTTCTCTCTCTCTCTCTCTCTCTCTCTCTCTCTCTCTCTCTCTCTCTCTCTCTCTCTCTCTCTCTCTCTCTCTCTCTCTCTCTCTCTCTCTCTCTCTCTCTCTCTCTTCTTCCATGCCTCTCCATCTGTCTTTCTGACTTTCTCCCTCCCTCTCACTGGTTATGCTAATGGGATTTTATATGTGTGTTTGTGTGTGTTGCTGGGTGTTTGGCTTGATGTGTGGTGTGGTTGTAGATGTGGTGAACATGGGTGTAAATATCACAATTACGTATGTTGTTGTTGTTGTTGACATGAAGGCTATGTATAATTGCATGGATCTGTTTCCCACAGGGCATGGAGATGATTTTCCGGGTGGGTGTGGCAATCTTGCAGTCATGCCAGGAAGAGTTACTGACCCTAGATATGGAAGGCTTACTCAAGGTATGTATGTTTGTAAACTTCTTTAGAATAGCTTCTTTCTTTGTGTGCAGTATGCCACTTGAAGTGGCATGCTAGTTAACTCAAAGTTGAACAACAGCGATTCAGAGTAAGACATGTCATGTTAGGTTGTTGAGGGCAAAGACTGGTATGAACTTCCAGAATATGTCACACCTCCACCCAGGCTGGATTAACCATTAAGTAAAATCAGCATGTATTTAGGGGATTGAGGGCAAGAGAGAACAACTGAAAATTTCCATTGCTGGGTTTACCTTTGACAATATAGTGCAAACTTGCTTACTGGTCAGTGGTCATAAATTCGAATCTCCATCAAGGCAGATTAAGAAATTAAAAAAAAAATATTTGTTGCTCCTAAATGTCTCTGGGAACTTAACGTACCACCAATATTCCTTTTAGTATATGACATGTGGTGGCTGTTTGAAATGAATTGTCACTCAGATGGATTATTAACTCCCTGCATTGTGTTCCAATTCCAATTATACACTACCTACATGATGTTCTGTGTTATAATTCTATTCTCCCTGCATTGTGTTCCATGTTCTGATTCTCAACCCCTTGTATTGTGTTCTATGTTCTGATTCTAAACCCCTTGTGTTGTGTTCCATGTTCTGATTCTGAACCTTTTGTTTTGTCTTCCATGTTTTGATTCTCAACCCATTGTGTTGTGTTCCTTGTGCTGATTCTTAATCCCTTGTGTTGTGTTCCATGTTCTAATTCTCAACCTCTTGCATTGTGTTCCATGTTCTAATTCTCAACTGCTTGCATTGTGTTCCATGTTCTAATTCTCTGCTCCATGCATTGTGTTCCATGTTCTAATTCTCAGCTCCCTGCATTGTGTTCCATGTTCTAATTCTCAACCTCTTGTATTGTGTTCCATCTGCAGTACTTACAAAAAGATCTCAGGAGCAGGTTTGAGCTGGAAGCTGACCAAGACAACTTGCTGCATACAGCCTACAACATCAAGTACAGCCACAAGAAGATGAAGAAGTGAGTATGTGTTTTGTTTGTCCGGGCCAGTCTCAGTTTGTGTTTATCACTTGCTGTTTTAACACATGTCTGTGCTGCGTGTATATGAGTGAGGGAGGGAGGGAGTCCGAGTATGTGTGTGTGTTCGTGTATCTGTTAGTTGTTTTTAGTGGATGTGTATTTTTATATCTGTTTTGTATGTGTATTTTTTGTGTAGAGGAACGCACAACTGAGATTTTAGGAAGTCCACAACACTTATCATCTTTTGTGTTTTCTGTTCCTTGGTAAAGCTCAGGGTTTTTGTCTGTGAGTGTTAAAATAGAGATCTAAGCCTGCACTAATTGTGGCGAGTGCTTGGACAAGCAGCCTTTATTCTTAGTTTGGGTTATCCTTATTCTCAACTTCCAACTGTCTGTTATTCATCCTTCACCCACAATAAACTTGGTCAATGTCACTCCTCACAGTGAAGGAGAGGCCCTTATGCTATTTAAAGAGGCAGAGAAAGCATTAATTGAGTGGGAAGCAGTGAGTTGTAGAATAATAACAGCAATATTTAGAATGACCAACAACAAAAAATTATCATGAACATGATCCAATGTTACACACCAATAAATGACAAATTAGAATCAATTAAGGAGGAGAAGTTTTACATAAAACTTCAAGATCTCATAGGTAAATAAAGAAATAGCAATATTCCACATTTTTAATGATGATCTGAATGTCAAGACAGGATCAGGTAACAGGAGTTATGAAGAGGTCATGGAGAAACATGGACTGGAGTAATGAACAAAAGTGGAGAATTATTCACAAATTATTACATAGGGAATCGGTATGTCTTAGGTGGGGGAGTCTTTTTGAAATGAAAGAGCAATAAAGCAATGTAGGTATTACCAGACTATAATACTGAATATCTTTTTGATAATATCTGTATTAACAAGAAATGTAGATCAATAAAATGTAGGATATCTGAGAAATGAAGCAACTAAGGAACAATTTATGGTCACCATCTCTAATAAGTACCAGGTCATGCAACAGTTAGTAGACGAGGTGCATAGGAAAGACTATTGGCGGCAGGATATAGACTTTTGAAATTCATTCATTCATTCATTCAATAGCATGTACTTTGCAGAACCTTGCTCCCTAACAACCTTCTGGAAAATGTCTCGGTCATAAGCGTCCGATAGACTCATCTGGAGATCATCTGTCACATCCTGCATCCATCTTCTCTTCTTAGCCTGCGTCTTCCTCTATTCCTGGGTATATACTCCTCCAAGATTGTTCTCTCCAAGCTTTCATAACGTTTTAAGTGACTAAACTATTTCAGTTTTTGTTTGTTTTATCATTTTTAGTAGCCAGCCTTCTTCAATATTAAGCTGTTTTGAAATTAATTATATATATATAGTATACAGTATATAGCTGGCACCTTGCTGTCTTGACAGACGATAGTTTGTTACATTGTGCTTAAAAACAAAGCATAATAACTACAACCCTTGGCGGTAGTGAATGTAACTGATTAGGCCAATTAACATTCGTCCACAATGAATGCATGTGAAAATATGGTCATTTCCACCATCACGCACATCTGACGTCTTAAACACTCATTGTGTGACCTATCTGCAATCATTTTCTCATTTGTCTTTATTCCGTTTATAATATTTGCCCTCCATGCCACGTAATCAACAGCAACTTGCTCATGTATATAAATACTCTGGAAAAAAAGGAACGAAGGCATAAGGATCCAAGGATCCTTTAAAAACATAGAATAATGGAAAGATTAAAAGGCATATTTAAATAATAACAAAACTATGTCTACTGAAGTAACAGTCCATGAAAAATACACAGAGACTAATAATAAAGTTAAGAAATGGATAAGGGCAGATAAAAGACAATATCGAGATGGCCTGCTAAGAGAGGCAGAAGTAGCAGCAGCGGAAGGATACCTAAGAGACCTTTACAGCACCACAAGGAAAGCAGTAGGAAAATATAATTAACCACGAGAACTGATCAAAAATTTTAATGGGAAAGTCCTTACCAAAATTAAAGATCAAATGAACAGATGGACTGATACTTTAAGTAGCTTTTGAATATACCAGTCCCAAAATGACCCATCAGATATCCCAACCTGTAGAAATGGAGCTGGATGGAGAAACCATCAAAAGATGAAATTAGAAAAGCTGTCAATATTCTGAAGGATGGGAAAGCTGCTGGTCCAGATGATATTCCAGCAGAATCTATTAAAGCTAATATAAATACCTCAGCTGGATTACTGCAGAAATTATTTAGCAGAGTCTTGGAGATGAAAGAAATATTAGCAGATAAGAGAAAAGGACATGTCCTGAAGCTGCCAAAGAAAGGGGACCTACAAGAAGTGTAAATGTTATAAAGGTTCAAAACCAGCTGCAAGTGATATAGAAATATACCACCTAGTGTGGATTTTGAACAATGGTTTGAGCGTCAGTCATTCAGAAAGCTATGGCAAACTACTGAACGTTAACTTGTCTTGTGAATCATAAATAGACAAAAATGATGGGGTTGATTGCGATGTCCAATAAAGGATATGCAACTAACTTTTAAACTGTCTGGAAATTGACAACTGTGCCAGGGATGAACAGTCTGGCTTTTGACCAAAAGACCCTGCACTGACCAGATAGCTACATTACACATACTAACAGAACTGAACTCATCACTCTATATTGGATTTGTGGACTATGGAAAGACCTTTGATAGCATTGATATGGAATCTGTTTAGAAACTTATATAGTACAATGGGAACTCAGAAAATGATTAACTCAACTATAACAACATATATAGACATTAACCTGTGCTGTAGCTTGGGGGATGGTGAGATGTCATCATCATCATCCTGTGCCTTGCCGGCTGGCATGGGCGATCATACCTCTCCACAAATTACGATCTCCGACTTCATGGATTAATTCATGTATTGATTCCCTTTCATGCCGTGACACAAGACTGTCAAGAATCTTCTCCCACTGATTTCCTCTATCTTTCTTTCCGCAAATCTTTCCAATTGTCACAACATGTTCAAATTTTTATCTTCTTATAACGTGGCCAAAAAACAATGATTGCCTCTTTCTGTTTGTGATAAGTTGTCTTTGCGACTCACTTTCCCTTAATATGTCCAGATTGCTCATTTTGGCTGTCCGATTAATTTTCAGCATTCTTCTATAAAACCACATCTCCAAGGCTTCCATGGATGTTTTCGCCTGTTTGTAGTGAGGTGTACAGTTTCATAATTCCCAGTCATACTGAGTTTTATGTGTGTTATTTGTTTGTTCGCTCACTTTTGACTTAAGCGTAGTGCATACATGTGCTACTATGTCTTGTGCACTGGACTGATGTTTGCGTGTGGATTAGCTTTCCTTATTACCACTGTCCCTCATCATCAGGTGAACCCACTCTGACTTAAGAGGTACTTGTAATTTACGTCCCCAAGTCTAGGATGGGAAGTCAACTTTTTAGTCCAACTGACTGGTGTACGGGTTGAACCCTATACCTCAACATCAGCACACCAGATGTGTAAGTATGAGCGCTCTTATCCATTCAGTCATGCCGACCTGTTATAAGGGGTTGAGGGTTTGAAATCAGCTGTGGGTGATTTGTAAGAAGCCCGCTTTGAGTTGACGTTGGTGGTTTTAAGCTTGGGCCATCCAGAAAGTAATGGCCAAGCTAACATATAGACATTAAATGCAGAACTTTTCTTGAGGGAAAACTAACAGATACATTTGAAATAAGAACAGGTGTGCTACAGAGATGCCTTTTGTCATCATCATTATTTTTATTAATTAAAGACTGGATTATGAAAAAAACTAACTTCAGCCAGAAATTTAAGGCAATGGCCTCTCACAGAGGAGCTTGATGATCTGGATTTAACTGAAGACGTTGCCTTCTTGTTCCATACATGAAATCAGATCTAGATAAAATAAGCACACTTGATGGGGAAAGACACTTCATAGGGGGCAGGCAAAGATAGTGTGAATAAATCAAGCCTTTCAGGCAACTATTGTGCCGATACAAATAACAGGAACATAGGTCTGTAATTCACTGATCCAAGTAACAGGACAAAGTCTTGGTCATCCGCTGCTACAAGTAATCTAATAGCAACACAGGTCTCGATCATCCGCTGTTCCAAACAACTGCATCATAACTCTTGACTGTCCGATGCTCCACATAACGGCAATATAAGCTTCGGTCATCCGCTGCCCCAAGTAACTTTTAAAAAAGTCTTAAAAGTCGAGAGGATCGACTTCATTACACCGGGTTTTATCCCATATCGCTCGGCCTCTTTCCGCAGCTTAACCTGCCGATAGCGTCGCACAAAGCATGAACTCCGTAGCTCCAGTGACAACCCCCAGGAGTCTATGAGAAAAATGCACTCGTGAACCGAAAGACGTAGCCCAGAATCGAACCCACAACCTTCAGTGCTTGAGGCAAACGGCTGGGCCATAACGCTACGGAGCTCGAAGTAACAACATCATTAACCTCAGCCAACCTCTGCTCGATGCTAAAAGAATAAACCCTGGGCCATGGGCGTGTCCGAGCAACGGCACCAGGAACATAAATAAAACAATACCCTGACACTACAGGAACACTGGGCAGACCTCGTTCAACAACAGACAGGTATGACCTTTACCTCGACAAGTTGCAGACTGAAAATCGATAATGGCGGAAAGGAATAATTAGACGCTGGAAGAAAAACGATAGGCTGCCAGACGTCTGAGTTTGTTGACTAAATACCAGAGTCTGGATAATGGTGTTTGCTGCTTGTGTTGATGCTGGTGCCGTTGTTGTGTTTTCTAACGTTTGTTCTCGCCACTGGACGTACCTGTTTGTACTTGTGGAATGTACTGCTTTTTGTTAGTGGATTCTGAAAGCTGTTGACATGCACGAGTTATATTATTATTAATATTACTACTACTACTACTACTACTACTACTACTACTACTACTGCTGCTGCTGCTGCTGCTGCTGCTGCTGCTGCTGCTGCTGCTGCTGCTGCTGCTTCCCCGCCTGCTGCTGCCATTACAACTACTATTTAACTACTACTTCTGTTGCTACTGCTGCTGCAGTTACTACTGCAGCTGCTGTTGTTGCTACTGATACTGCTGTTACTACTATCACTACTACTGCTACTATTACTATCATTAACATATTAAGTGAGCAAATGAGCCGCTTCATGCTTGATGCCTATTGGTTATATGGAGCTAGTCCCGTGTTTTTATAGACCAATCGGCGCTCGATTGGTCATGTGATGAATATCACGCGGACTGGCTTTATTGTCCAGAACATTTCATGGTACCGTGTCTGCGCATTATAAATTCACATTAAAGTTATTCCACATTGCCTACGCATTATAGATTCACATTGAAGTGACTCCACCTTGTCTACACACGAGGAACACATTGAAATCACTTCATTCTGCCTACGCATTAAATTTACTCCACTCTGCCCACACATGATAGATTCACATTGAAGTTATTTCACTCTGCCCACACATTATAGATTCACATTGAAGTTATTTCACTCTGCCCACACATGATAGATTCACATTGAAGTTATTTCACTCTGCCCACACATGATAGATTCACATTGAAGTTATTTCACTCTGCCCACACATGATAGATTCACATTGAAGTTATTTCACTCTGCCCACACATGATAGATTCACATTGAAGTTATTTCACTCTGCCCACACATTATAGATTCACATTGAAGTTATTTCAACTCTGCCCACACATGATAGATTCACATTGAAGTTATTTCACTCTGCCCACACATGATAGATTCACATTGAAGTTATTTCACTCTGCCCACACATTATAGATTCACATTGAAGTTATTTCACTCTGCCCACACATGATAGATTCACATTGAGAAGTTATTTCACTCTGCCCACACATGATAGATTCACATTGAAGTTATTTCACTCTGCCCACACATTATAGATTCACATTGAAGTTATTTCACTCTGCCCACACATGATAGATTCACATTGAAGTTATTTCACTCTGCCCACACATGATAGATTCACATTGAAGTTATTTCACTCTGCCCACACATGATAGATTCACATTGAAGTTATTTCACTCTGCCCACACATGATAGATTCACATTGAAGTTATTTCACTCTGCCCACACATTATAGATTCACATTGAAGTTATTCACTCTGCCCACACATTATAGATTCACATTGAAGTTATTTCACTCTGCCCACACATTATAGATTCACATTGAAGTTATTTCACTCTGCCAACACATGATAGATTCACATTGAAGTTACTCCACTCAGCCTACACATGATAGATTCACATTGAAGTTATTTCACTCTGCCCACACATTATAGATTCACATTGAAGTTATTTCACTCTGCCCACACATGATAGATTCACATTGAAGTTACTCCACTCTGCCCACACATGATAGATTCACATTGAAGTTACTCCACTCAGCTTACACATTATAGATTCACATTGAAGTTACCTCACACTGCATGACACGGAAATCCAGCTCGTATACACATATATCCGGTGTTAAATTTGTATGACTCTCCCCCCCCCCCCCCCACACACCACACACACACACACAGAGAGAGAGAGTCGATCCCAAGGTGACTAACACTATATTGATGTTACCCGAAAAAAACCATGTGGTTAACTCACTCATCTACCCACCTGTCTACCTACCAACGAACCAGCCAACCTGCCCAACACACCCATCCAGCTAACTAACACACTCACCTAGCTAACACACTCACCTAGCTAACACACTCACCCGCCTAGCTAGCATACCCACCTAGATACATGATGAACTCACTTCTCAATCTATCTAACCCATCTGCCTACTTATTTACCGAACTCATCTGTCTACCTACTTACCTACCGAATCCACCTGTCTACCGATTTACCAAACCCATATGCCTACATACCTGCTTGCCTAACTTATAGCTAACTAGCCCACCCATCTATCTAACCTACCCATCTAATACTTACTGGACCGCTGCCATCCACCTTGCCAAATCCATCTTCCTGCTTATCTACCTACCTACATAATAGTTAATACCTGCCTGCTTTTCTGCTTGCCTGGTTACCTACCTGCCTGCCTGCCCACCTACCTACCTACCTACCTGCCTTTCTGTCTACTTTTCTACCTACCTAGCTACCTACATACCTGCCTGCCTGCCTACCTACCTTCCTGTGTGTCTTTATACCTGACAACAGTACCTACCTACCTACCCACCTACCTACGAACCAACCAACCAACCAACCAATCAACCAACCAACCAACCTACTAACCAACCAACGATTTGTTAAGAATTTAAAGCGCAAAGGAAATACAATCTGAAGGTCACGCTGTTAGTAATTATGCAAAGTTTGCGGATGTGTGTGCGTGTGTGTCGTATAGGTGAAGTTAATTGTTCATCCTCCACTGGCTTGTCAAAATTAACCTCTTTCTGTCACAAGCAGTTGTTACTTTAAATAGTGTAATACAAGCGTTGTTCTAAAGGTGTTCCAGTCGTAGACATTGTATAGTTGGCTCATGTACCACGTGATGGGGATAACGGGTGTGAACAAGTTAGGTGTATAAAGGTCACGTAAACAAACGACGCACTGCCAGTTCCGAGTTCTA
>JACEFZ010008767.1:97500-262500 GCA_014155875.1 Cepaea nemoralis
GTATGTATTTATGAACCGTTATCAGTGGCCTTAACGGGTTCCTCAATATATATTTATGACACTTATTTATTTGTTCGTTTCCCTCTGCTCTTTTATCATATTTTACCATATAGAGTAGTTAGTACAATAGAAAGTGCAATAACAGGTATGTTATGAATCTGGCAATGCAACCCAACACAAACACAGCGTGATATTTCCATATGAGTTCATCTGCGGCAGACAAGACACCAAACTTCAACTTAAAGTTAATACAGGCAACATGAAAAGAGAGGATGACAACGTTATCTGCAATAATCGGAATGATAATATACGAATAATAATTAAGTGACATACCATATTATTGTATATGAAATCAAAAATATGCAGTCGCTAATATACAATATTGACAATAGCAATCCGGGCTAATTCTTAGACCCTGCGTAAATATTCCCAGATGTCGCAGTATTTCCTTGTAAATATTCTGATCGTTTCAGTGACAAATTGGCGGCAAACACGGCTGATTTCCTGCCTTTATTTCAGTCCATAAATAAACACACATAGTATTGTTTGGCGCTCACAGAAGAATTTATAGATTGTCTCAGTGGCCTCAAAGGGTTCCCCAATTGATTTACTGCTTCTCTCTTGTAACGTCAACTTCTTCCTTGTTCTCTCTGAGACCTTGACATTGTTGTCTGTAATAAAACTTGTGGTTAGTTTCAGCTTCACGAAATTCCCCTAGTTTTTGGTGAAATGAAGCTGGTGACGTATTTGATTACGTTCATTGTTGTGAATGGGGCGGGACCTTAAGAAGGCCAAGCCGTCATGGGGATATTATCTGACACAAACATATCTTAAACTTGCAATGTAGACGAAACTTAGTCTGCTAGTGCCGTGTTTGTTATGGAAGACCGGCGCCTCGATACTTTACATCTACCCACTCATCTTACATCCACTCATCTTACTTCCACTCGTCCATACCATATCTATCCACAACATAGTTATATCCAATCATGCACCTATACCATAATATATATATATATATATATAATATATTATATATATATAGATGATATATATATATATATATATATATATATATAGATATATAGCACGCATATCCACTGCATCCATCATGCACTCATACGCCATCCATACACTCATACCACATCAATGCATTCATGTCATGTCCATTCGCTCACTCACGCCTATGTACAGTAGCACACGGGTACACACATGCATTTATTTCTCAAAGGTCCTCCTCGTCCACTGCCATGTCTACTGTCTGATTCGGACACTCTCAGACCCGTTGTTACCTCGGTTATGGCGTCATGGTTTCAGTCAGCCATTGATTATGTGGTAGCATTTCACCCGAGAGCATGCTCATCGCGTCCACTCACAGGTGCCTCAGATGGGAACATGTCGGCTGTCTCATTGCTGTTAAATTCCAGAATTTTACGAGCCAGATGTGGGGCATAAAAACGTCCTTGACAGACACAGCCGGCCTACTTGTCAAAAAAACATCCTGCTGGGCGGATTATTTTACTTGTGTGCACTTATTTTACTTGTGTGCACTTATTTTGTACATGTACTGACTATCATATGTCTGTCTGTCTGTCTGTCTGTCTGTCTGTCTGTCTGTCTGTCTGTCTGTCTGTCTGTCATTTATTGCCAATATAGTACCTTGCAGTTATGGCAGGGTTTGGGGGGGGGGGGGGGGTCCTGAGGAATTAAGGTCGCCTGGCTAGTGCAGTTGCCGCGAACTGTGCAGGTTAGGATTAGGGTTAGGGTTATAAGAATTAATAGATACACAAACACACAAAACACACTCTATCTCTCCCCCCCTCTCTCGCACAAATAAAAACAGATACCTAAGTACACAAACACACTCTCTCTTTCTCTCTCTCTCTCTCTCTCTCTCTCTCTCTCTCTCTCATACTAATAGACCTAGGTACAGTGTTTAGGGCGGTACCTTGCCAAGACGATTCTAGATTCAACCCCCCCCCCCCCCCCCCCCCCCCCCCCCCCCATATTGAACATTTGAGCTTGTCTCTCATCTCTAGGTTTCTCCCTATCGACTACCATGTCTGAAGCCAGATCCAGACACCCCCTCACTAGTTGTTACACACTTGCCGTGTCATCATTTCATAGCCAGTCGTTTGTTACGGATAGCTAGTCATCCCTGTCCGTACTCACTGTGTACATTTTCAGGGGCTTCAGATTCTACCAGCTTCCTTCTTCATCTAAATCCAACATTGACCGTTCCTATGTCAGGTGTTAGATATGACTCTACTATCTGCTGTCTGTTAGCGCTGAATGGTGGGCGGCGCTCGCCAAACCCAACATCCCACATTGTGCCAACGTGTTCGGACGGAGGAGCGCAATTGGGAAGATTCAAGCTTTACTCTAGTGCGAGGAAATGCCATGGCATGGCAGACCAGGTCCTAAGCCTTGATTGGCAACTGGTCTAGGATCGAAGCTTCGATAGGCGGACAGTTAGAACATTGCTTTGCTGCATATTGTTGTGTGTCCATATGTGTTAATATTACCTTTCCTCTGGAGTAAACTAGGCAGGTCGAGAGAGGTATCATGCTGCTTGAGCAACTCATGGTCTCTACAATTGAGCCCAGGCTTTCTGCTATGGAGAGGTGTAACTCCATCCATTGTCTTTCCGACATGGGTTGTAGTTATTATGTCTATTTTGAAGCACAGTGTGATAAACTGTCAAGACGTCAATGTACCAATATAAAAATCCAACAACAAAACAAACCAGCCATAGAATGAGGAATGTCCTCGATAAACGAGAACTGACATACTTTTCTGAAACATCACCTGCTGTGATTTGCACCCCGGGTATTAGATGAACGAGAAAATAAACAAACAAAAACCACAGACGTTTATATAAACACAAGTTATTACTGGCAGGAATTTAAAATGTGAAAGAAAAAAAAAAAAAGAAAGAAAATCATCCCACAAAGGCATGTTTAAGGCATCTGTAATTCTGTATATACACACGTGGATCCTCCTCAGCGATCTGGTAATGCCTACTCTAATATGATAATTCCTGCTCTAATATGATAATTCCTGCTCTAATATGATAATTCCTGCTCTAATATGATAATTCCTGCTCTTAAATTAGAATTCCTACTCTAATATGATAATTCCTGCTCTAATATGATAATTCCTGCTCTAATATGATAATTCCTCCTTTATGATGGCTCAGGGGTTTACTTCTCATTGAAAATTTCTCTTTTCTCGCGTTAGTCACAATGGAAGCACCATCTCCCCCAAGAATAAGGTTTCCAAAAAAGGATAATACTCACTCGCCTCTGGTGCTGGGGTTGTGGATCGGACGTCTATCTTTCTGGGATAAGGACGGAGGATTAGCGTGACCCTGTGCACTCTGCAAGCTTTCGGATGTTGTAAATCGAAAAGATTAGGCCACTGCCCCGGGTTAAATTTCAAATGAGAAAACTCAGACTAAAAATAAAGTTTGTGTGATTCATGTTTGCACATATTTATACCGTTTACAGTGCTACGGCGTTGGTGCACGGTGTTGAGAACCTCATGTGATCTGTAGCAGGAGACTGAAACACACAAGAAGGTATCGGTTTGCAATATGAAAATGGATTGACGATATCAAAGACATTGTACAATCACACTATCAAATGCCAGCCATCGGGCGCTGGAATGTCAACTGTTTCTCCCCACGACGTTTCACGGTAAAAGAGGATGATGATAATGATGAATGAATAACATTCTCCACAAATATTATAGGTAAATAGCTTGCACGTCTCACCACATTTTCCCGTTCGTCGTGAATATGCCATGACATTACTATTGTGCAGCCTGTTACGCCAATGCCATGCATTGCAATATTATCAATAAAAGGATTCTTATATTGCCAAGCTGTATTCTGCACTTTCTCGTATGTTGTTTTCTTTTCATACATCGCAATTTCACAGCTCTATCGTAGGTAACCAGAGTTTGTGTTTGCGTGTATTAGAATACGATATCAACCTTGTAGGGGTTACATACGAGCTACATATGTAGTTCTAAACCAAAGGGAAATCGACCTCAGGGGCGTGAGACCACAGACCCAGATGTTTTCAAAATTCTTTTGTAAAAGCACACATGTGTTCACATCAAAGGATAGTTTTGTGTGTGCATGTTTATTATTTTAATTTTTCAATATTAAAATTCATATGGTAAAATTAGTTCTAGATAACATGCAAGAGTTATATTTAACTTTCTTTAACAGGGACTTATTGCATAAGATGTTCTTCGTTTATTTTTAGCGTTGGCTTGCTTTTAACTAAAGTGTAGGCATTATACGTGCTATTGCTCCTAGAGCAAGGGACTGATTTTTGCGTGTGGATTAGCTTTCTCTATTACCAGTGTCCCTCGCCATCATGCGAACCCACCCTGACTTCTGGGGTACTTGTAATTTATGTCCCCGACTTCTGCCAGAGTAACTAACAACGATTGCCTCAAAGAGGCTAATGAAACTAGAACACTGTATACAACAATAAGAAAGAGACAAACAGCTTTTTTTTTGGTCATGTGATGAGAAGAGAGACATTGGAGAACATCGTGACAACTGGAAAGATCGAGGGGAAGAGAGGTCAGGCCAAGATAAATGATGCTGATGGATTCAGATGGTGGCATGGAGGAATATCAGCAGCAGAGTTGATCCAGAACACCAAAGACCGAGATCTGTGGAGAGCCAGCTGGCAGGGCATTTGATGATGATGGTGACTTCTGGGGTACTGTTAATTTAAGTCAAGGACGTGACGTCATCATTTTAGTTCATCTGACCGGTGCAGGGGTTGAACCAGCTACCTTGGTATCAGCACACCGGATGTTTAAGAACGAGCGCTCTGATCTATTTGGCCAGGTGCCTGCCTCATCTTCTTTCCAACCCGAAAATACCTAGAAAATTATGGGAAAATATTGTCCTGTACCTCATGTTTGTTAGCTTGGATCGACCCCGGAACCATACTGGTGGAGAAAAACCATCTTGCCTTATCTGAGGATAGAGCCGGGACCACTGTCTTGACAGGCAAGCGCAATAACCACACTGCCACCGCGGCTCAGTGAAAATAGTGCATGAGGTCAAGAGGTTGAAAAATAAATCTTGTTGTTTTGTGTACATGCAGTAGTTGTATGTAGACCCGGTGGATGGGTAATCTGGGTTGGCGACCTGTACTCTAATACTGTGGGAATGTTTGACAACAAACAGCAGCATACGTCGTGTGCAGCCAAGCGGGTTGTTAGGCGTCCTTGATATTCTGCGGTTTTAGATGTGTTTGTTGGATTAGAATGTCCGCGTCATACATCGCGGTCTCAGTGTTTTATTCTCTGGCACAGTTAGGGTAATTTTTTTAGAGGGCGGGATGGTTTAAATGTTGGGGCGCCAGCCTCTGACAGGTGTAGGTTTGGTTCGTTTAATAATCTGGGCTGCGTTGAATTGTTATAATGTAAGAAAGGAATAGTATAATACGCCTACTTGTAAAGAATAGGCCTTAAGTCTACAGCCCTGGCAAGATTGTTAGAAAAAAAGCAACAACCTATCCAAGGGCAGATAAAGCACGTTATCTTGGGTGAAATTTATCTATAGCTAGCAAAGCCATCTCCCTGGCGTAGGTGTTAACGTCTTTCTCCGTAATCCCGTATATTCTCGTGAGTAACGTAACCTGCGCGTGAATCGGTAGCGGTTCTCTCCGCGTTGGTAACTTACGGGGTATGTGAGCCGGTCGCTCAGAAAGCAATGTCAAACTACTCAGCGTATTCTTGCCTAATACATCAACAGCAGCTGAAAAAATGCTGATGTTGACTGCAACGTCATGTAAGGGATATGCAAAAAAACACAAAAAAACAGCAAAGCTTACACACATGCATGCTCAAGTCGGACACACTGTCACGTGAGACGCATTGCTAGATGTAACACATTTCCCCTGAAAGAGGACGAAGAAGAAGAAGAAGAAGAAGAACAAGAAGAAGAAGAACAAGAAGAAGAAGAACAAGAAGAAGAAGAACAAGAAACTCTCCCACCTGATTCTCGAATAATGGATCTGAAGTCTACTCTTCTATGACAAGGGCGAAACATTGGGAGGCTCTGTGTGCACTTTAAAGATCACTCGACAGTTAGAAATCGAGAAGAGCCGAGTGAATAGATCGACTCTCAAGCTAACTTTAAAAATGTGAAAACCTACCCAGAGAAAGCGAATAGTTATATCGTGTTTCATTGTTGCATACCAACATTTGGATCCTCAGCTATCCTGTGGTGTTCGTGCCCTGTGGTGAGATTATCTTTGTGTGGTTTGTGCGAGGAGACTGCAACGCTTTTGGATATAGACGAGGGCAAGGAAAGCGATCCTGGAACATAACAAAAAAGACGAGTTTGTGTCTAGTGAAGGTGAAATACAAATCTTGACATGTGCACTACTTAGTTTAGTTTAGTTTAGTTTAGTCGACGGATCAACATCAGGGCACACGGGTGTAACCCATAAGTGCTCCGTTCTACTCCTAACTCAAGCCTGAGTCCGGAGAATCTCTCAGCTCAGTGCACGAACTCTGCAGCACCTGCGAGAATCCTGATTTGCCCTACTTGGCGACTGCTAGGACAAGCTAGGACAAGCGGCCATGCTAACTCTGCCCTTCAAAAGCCGCTTACACACTCCGGCTATGGCGCTGTGTACAGTAAAGACTCGGCTTCCACGCCATGTGGTACAGTGTGGATACCGCTACTACTACAGAATGTTCTTGCTCTCTCACTAGGTACTGCATAGATTATGTGGTCAGCGGCGCAGCGTTTCGCTTTTACCTGTCGATAACAATTTCTGGTAGACATGCATTTTTAGGCTGGGGCGACCAAGGAGCCCCATTCTTTGTTAAAAAGCACCCCCCCCCCCTCGAGGCGGTTTTGAACTCGGGACCACGACGGGGATGGTGGATAGGTTCGCTAGCCAGTACGTTATCGTGGTTGTGCGTTAGTATGTGTGTGCGTGCGCGCGCGCGCGCGCGTTCATGTCTGCCTGCCTGCCTATATCTGAATCTTATTTGTAGTCTACGTCTTGGATTCTCCCTGTTTAACTGTTACTACTCTTGCTCCGTAGCCAAGAGTCCTAGTCCCGCATACCGCGTTCGAAACACAGCTGCGGGCACTTTGACAGCAGACCGCCTTTCGTTGTTTTTTTTGTTTTTTTTTTTTAATGAAATGGTATGGGTGCCGGTCGTTCTGAAAACATTGGCAAACTACTGAACGTAAACTTGATCAGGAATCACGAACAGCACCAAAAAAAAAAGAAGCTGGGATTGACTGCTACGTCCTGTAAAAGATATGCAACTAACTAACTACTCTGGGGTCGACCCTGCTCATGCAATGGGTACATGATAATTTCCATGTTTGATGAATGGTTTTCATGATGACGTGTCCTTATAGTATACAGTACAGAACTGGCCACACCACCTCACAGTCTCATGATCTAGAATATCTAGGGATAACACCCCACACCCGAACGTCTGTATATGTCAAGGGACTACCCTTTGTAACGCCTTACCTTGCTTTGGGTTTATCTATGACCAAACTTGACTTCCAGAGATCTATTTGTCATCAGTGACAGTTCACTGTGTCCCTGAGTGTCGTTATTCTAGCTCACCTGACGGGACACATAAACCAAGTGTGTCTGTGTGACACTGGTGGGCGTAACGTGATCAGATTTCCAGGCCAGAACTCTATCTATGCATGCATTCATCATTCTAGTGTAACGGGTTTCGTTTGTCCCCTGTCGTTTTGTGACCTCAGTGTCCACGTTCTTTAACATTTACATCTTTGTGACGCACACAATTAATTTACATAATAATGAGATCAGTAAATGTAACGGCGACAACAGCAGTAGTAGTAGTAGCAGCAGCAGCAGCAGCAGCAGCAGCAGCAGCAGCAACAACGCATAAACTGTAGGGCAACAAATATTAATAATGATGAACACCAATGTCAGTAACATATCACATAACAGAGATAATTGAAAAGTCGTGATCGTCAATGTATGCACCAGTTGAGGCACTCCAAGAAGAAGATTTCCACATGATGTTATAATTCTTTGGAGTCTGTGAATTCCTGAACCACCTCGGTAGAAATCCATACATGGGCTGTCCTAGAAGATTGAATGCCCAGTAAGGTTCTGGTTGTCTACCAGCCTCACAATGATGCATACTGGGGTGAAGAACCGGGTGTCTAACTCATCGGGCATCGAATTGCTCTTGTTACTTTATCTGGTGCCCATACCTCTCAGTTTCTCTATGTGTAGTGTGCCCTTATCTACATCGTTCATTTCCGTTCTATGAAATCCAATCAACAGACGTGAGCGTAGCAAACTTTCCTCTCAGGCATGCTTTCTCGGTGTCTCAGTGTGCCTGCTTACGAAGATCGTGGTGGGCTGGGCTAGAAGACAGTGGGTGGAGTCTCTGAGCAGGTCAAAGCTGACATATATCAGCTTCATTCTTGTGCCAGGCCACACGCGTGTAGGAAGAAATGAACAAACTGATGGGCTTGGAGGCGAGGCTACTGTGGAAGGCACACGAGCAGTGGACTTGACTGATATAGTGAATTCCCTCAGAGGGGCAGAACGATTAAACGAATCAAATGATGACCGTGCATATACAGCCGTGACCAAACGGTAAGAGCAAAGTCAGAAGAGGTGAAGCCAGACAAGAGCGCAAAGCGCGGGAGAGAGAACGGCGTGGGGGAGGGAAGAAGAATAAAAAACAAAAATTCAATGTCGTGGACAGCTCCATGCTGAGGGAAATACTGAGGGGGAGGATCCGAACACTTGTGGACTATATAGTGTGATGGAGTGAGGATAATGTGATGACTGACTAAGATGTGATTAACTTCACAAATACACATACACCAGCCAGCACTCACTCCCTCCTATTCAAAGACGATGCAACAGATGTGTTTCATTGAGACGACTGTCAATCTATACCCACATAGTTGCCCCTCTAATTTATTTCAAGACCGACAAGAATGTTGATTGTTCAGAATTCAGTGAATCGACGCCTGCTGTGCTCCACATCCCCCATATATCTGTAGGAAATGCCATACATTCATCGAGGTTTAACCATCTGTGCATAGCTTTTGTAAGTTGTTTGTTAATATCGCTTGGTCGACCTGTTAATATCGCTTGGTTGACTTGGGCTGAAGAGATCTCTTGACCTCTATGCCCTACCTGTGGCTGGTCTAGTTTGTGTAGTGTCATGTTGTTGAGCCGGCCTTGTGGTTTGGGGCAAGTGAACGCGTTTCGCGATTCCCCGTCAGTCCGAGTGGTGGATTCGACATCAGCTGTGGGCGATTGGGAAGCAGACCGCTTTGCGTTGATTTCGATGGTATGAGGTGTCGGTCGTTTAGAAAGCAATGACTACTGGACGTAAGAGTTTCCTAATTAAGTCAAACATAGCTGAAATATGCTGGGGTTGATTTCGACTCCCATAAAGCACTTTAAAAAGTTTGTTGCATATTCTATACAGGACGTAGCAGTCAACCCAAGCATTGTTTGGCTGTTCGTGATCCATGGACAAGTTTACGTTCAGTAGTTTAGCATTGCTTTCTGAACGATCGGCATCCATACCATTTCATAAAAAACAAAAAAATCAACGTAAGGTGATCTGCTGCCAAATCGCCTACAGCTGTGTTTCGAACGCGGGTATGCGGGATTACGAACTGCGCCCGTAAGACCTTCGCCACGGAGATGGCTATAAAGGACATACACGTAACTTTAATGTTGTTGAATCAAAGGACTACGTGAGGAAATGGTTAAGCCGCCTGCTTGGCTTTCTGAATGTCGTGCGTTCGTTCCACAGACTGCGGCGTTCAGAGCACGAGTGCAGTTTTCTAGAGGCGCCTGGTGGTCAAGGCTGGAGCTAGGGAGCCTGTGCTAGATGGGATCTCTGGGCTAGCGGCTTGCCGTTCTGCGGCCGGAGACCGAGCCATGTGGATGCACAACCCGGTCCAATGAAGTCTATCATCTCGACTTAAGTACTTTTAATAGTTGTTGAATATACACACGCTTCACTGGACCGGAATATTTATTTATTGCCGCCATCTCACCACCCCGATGCCTGTTGTTTCCAACATCCCAAAATCATCAACGTTATATCACTAAGAATGTCTCTCCACTCACTCTCTCCCCTCCCTCTCTCTGCCTCTCTCTGTCTGTCTGCCTGTCCGTTTCCACTATCCCCTTAACCTCCCGCTACAGTACCCCTCTTCCTTCTCCTTCTACCACTGCTACAACCCAGCTCCAGTTACCATCTCACACTTGCTCCACACGCACGTCCTTATTAAACATGCATATCTCCATGGTAGGTAATTAACAAGCCAGCCGGTATCGGCACCCATGTATTGCATGGAACACCTACTCCCCATTCGTGTCTGCCCGTGACTTCAGCCTCAAGAGTTTTTCATTCTCCTCTCAGTTCGTGTCGTCACTTCCCTATTATTTTCTTCATTTTCTTTGAGGAGATGCAGAGCGGCTGGCCAGGTGGATAGAATGCCGGGCCTCCCTTTCGGGAGACCTGAGTTTGAAACCTCGGAAACCTGCAGAGTTCGCGGCGACTGCTCTAGCCAGGCGGCCTGAATTCCTCAGGTGCAGGACAGGGATGTGGGTTTAACTCCCGACATTGCATGGTTCGTTAGTGTGTTACCGGGGCCAAGACAGAGACACAAAGAATTGTAACACTGTCTACTACCATGCTTGTCTTAAGAGGCGATAAAGGTGGGTACGTGGGAGCCAGCCTGCCTCTTCACAAAGACAACTTTAGCAGCAAAATTTAACCAGTCATGAACAATCTTCATGTGTCTAATCAACTTTTCCTCACTTGTCTCACCGACTTTTCTTCACTTGCCTCATCAACTTCTCCTCACTTGTCTCACCAGCTTCTTCTCATTTGTCTCCTCAACTTCTCTCACTTATCTATCAACTTCTCCACCACTTGTCTTGTCAGCTTCTACTCACATGTCTCGTCAACTTCTCCTCACTTGTCTCATCAAAGTCTCCTCACTGTCTCATCAACTTCTCCTCACTTGGCTATCAACTTCTTCTCACTTGTCTCATCAACTTCTTCTCACTTGTCTCATCAACTTTTTCTCACTTGTCTCACCAACTTCTTCTCACTTGTCTCATCAACTTCTTCTCACTGGTCTCATCAACTTCTTCTCACTTGTCTCATCAACTTCTACTCACTTGTCTCATCAGCTTCTTCTCACTTGTCTCATCAACTTCTCCTCCACTCTCATCAACGTCTCCTCCACTTGGCTATCAACTTCTCCTCACTTGTCTCATCAACTTCTCCTCCACTTGTCTCATCAACTTCTACTCATATGTCTCGTCAACTTCTCCTCACTTGTCTCATCAACTTCTCCTCACTGTCTCATCAACTTCTTCTCCACTTGTCTCATCAACTTCCACTCACTTGGCTATCAACTTCTCCCCACTTGTCTCATCAACTTCTCCTCACTGTCTCATAAACTTCTCCTCCACTCTCATCAACTTCTCATCCACTTGTCTCATCAACTTCTTCTCATTTGTCTCATCAACTTCTACTCATTTGTCTCGTAAACTTCTCCTCACTTGTCTCATTAAAGTTTCCGCACTGTCTCATCAACTTCTCCTCACTTGGCTATCAATTTCTTCTCACTTGTCTCATCAACTTCTCCTCACCTGTCTCATCATCTTCTCCTCACTTGTCTCATCAACTTCTTCTCACTTGGCTATCAACTTCTTCTCACTTGTCTCATCAACTTCTCCTCACCTGTCTCATCAACTTCTCCTCACTTGTCTCATCAACTTCTACTCACTTGTCTCATCAACTTCTTCTCACTTGGCTATCAACTTCTTCTCACTTGTCTCATCAATTTCTCCTCACTTGTCTCATCAACTTCTCACTTGTCTCATTAACTTCTCCTCACTTGTCTCATCAACTTCTCTTCACTTGTCTCATCAATTTCTCCTCACTTGTCTCATCAACTTCTTCTCACTTGTCTCATCAACTTCTTCTCACTTGTCTCATCAACTTCTCCTCACTTGTCTCATCAACTTCTTCTCACTTGTCTCATCAACTTCTCCTCACTTGTCTCATCAACTTCTTTTCACCTGTCTCATCAACTTCTCCTCACTTGTCTCATCAACTTCTTCTCACTTGTCTCATCAACTTCTTCTCACTTGTCTCATCAACTTTTTCTCACTTGGCTATCAACTTCTCCCCACTCGTCTCATCAACTTCTCCTCACTTGTCTCATCAACTTCTCCTTACTTGTCTCATCAACTTCTCCTCACTTGTCTCATCCACTTCTTCTCACTAGTCTCATCAACTTCTCCTCACTTGTCTCATCAACGTCTCATCACTTGGCTATCAACTTCTTCTCACTTGTCTCATCAATTTCTCCTCTCTTGTCTCATCAACTTCTCCTCACTTGTCTCATCAACTTCTCCTCAATTGTCTCATCAACTTCTCCTCACTTGTCTCATCAACGTCTCCTCACTTGTCTAGTCAACTTCTCCACTTGTATCACAAACGTCTCCTCATTTGTCTCATTAACGTCTCCTTACTTATCGCATCAGCTTCTCCTAATTTGTCTCATCATCTTCTCCTCACTTGTCTCATCAACTTCTTCTCCACTTGTCTCATCAACTTCCACTCACTTGGCTATCAACTTCTCCCCACTTGTCTCATCAACTTCTCCTCACTGTCTCATAAACTTCTCCTCCACTCTCATCAACTTCTCATCCACTTGTCTCATCAACTTCTTCTCATTTGTCTCATCAACTTCTACTCATTTGTCTCGTCAACTTCTCCTCACTTGTCTCATTAAAGTTTCCTCACTGTCTCATCAACTTCTCCTCACTTGGCTATCAATTTCTTCTCACTTGTCTCATCAACTTCTCCTCACCTGTCTCATCATCTTCTCCTCACTTGTCTCATCAACTTCTTCTCACTTGGCTATCAACTTCTTCTCACTTGTCTCATCAACTTCTCCTCACCTGTCTCATCAACTTCTCCTCACTTGTCTCATCAACTTCTACTCACTTGTCTCATCAACTTCTTCTCACTTGGCTATCAACTTCTTCTCACTTGTCTCATCAATTTCTCCTCACTTGTCTCATCAACTTCTCACTTGTCTCATTAACTTCTCCTCACTTGTCTCATCAACTTCTCTTCACTTGTCTCATCAATTTCTCCTCACTTGTCTCATAAACTTCATCAACTTCTTCTCACTTGTCTCATCAACTTCTTCTCACTTGTCTCATCAACTTCTCCTCACTTGTCTCATCAACTTCTTCTCACTTGTCTTATCAACTTCTCCTCACTTGTCTCATCAACTTCTTTTCACCTGTCTCATCAACTTCTCCTCACTTGTCTCATCAACTTCTTCTCACTTGTCTCATCAACTTCTTCTCACTTGTCTCATCAACTTTTTCTCACTTGGCTATCAACTTCTCCCCACTTGTCTCATCAACTTCTCCTTACTTGTCTCATCAACTTCTCCTTACTTGTCTCATCAACTTCTCCTCACTTGTCTCATCCACTTCTTCTCACTTGTCTCATCAACTTCTCCTCACTTGTCTCATCAACGTCTCATCACTTGGCTATCAACTTCTTCTCACTTGTCTCATCAATTTCTCCTCTCTTGTCTCATCAACTTCTCCTCACTTGTCTCATCAACTTCTCCTCAATTGTCTCATCAACTTCTCCTCACTTGTCTCATCAACGTCTCCTCACTTGTCTAGTCAACTTCTCCACTTGTATCACAAACGTCTCCTCATTTGTCTCATTAACGTCTCCTTACTTATCGCATCAGCTTCTCCTAATTTGTCTCATCATCTTCTCCTCACTTGTCTCATCAACTTCTCCTCACTTGGCTATCAACTTCTTCTCACTTGTCTCATCAACTTCTCCTCCCTTGTCTTATCAACTTCTCCTCACTTGTCTCATCAACTTCTCCTCACTTGTCTCATCAACTTCTCCTCACTTGTCTCATCAACGTCTCCTCACTTGTCTAGTCAGCTTCTCCACTTGTCTCACTAACGTCTCCTCATTTGTCTCATTAACGTCTCCTTACTTATCGCATCAGCTTCTCCTTATTTGTCTCATCAACTTCTTCTCACTTGTCTCTTTAACGTTTCCTCACTTACCTTATCAATTTCTCCCCACTTCTCTCTCTCCCTCCCTCTCCCTCTCTCTCTCTCTCTCTCTCTCTCTCTCTCCTCTCTCTCTCTCTCTCTCTCTCTCTCTCTCTCTCTCTCTCTCTCATATCTATGTACACTTCTCCACATTTGTCTCTCTCTCTCTCTCTCTCTCTCTCTCTAATCAATGTCTTCTCTACATTTGTCTATATAATTTATATCCAGTTCTCCGCATTTGTCTCTCTCTAATCTATGCCCACTTCTCCACATTTGTCTCTCTCTTTCTCTCTATTCTATGAGCACTTCTCCACATCTCTCTCTCTCTCACTCTCTCTCTCTCTCTCTCTCTCTCTCTCTCTCTCTCTCTCTCTCTCTCTCTCTCTCTTTCTCTCTTTCTCTCTCTAATCTAATCTCCACTTATCCACTTTTCCACATGCGTCTCTCTGTCTAATATATGTTTACGTCTCCCCCACATATCTCTCGGTAGTCTTCGCCTAATTCGTCCCACTGTACTCTCTCTCTCTCTCTCTCTCTCTCTCTCTCTCTCTCTCTCTCTCTCTCTCTATTTCTTATCGCCATCCATAGCCTCACAGCTGCCTCTATCTAAACGTCACCAACCTCGCCCCTCAGCGCTGTACAATTTCCCCTCAATCAACGCCGAGTGCCACTCTGGCACAAACCAGCCCACAAACAAATGAAGCCAGGAGAGCACATTTCCCAGCTCATTTCTGCCCATAGAGACCACTGACCGCCACAGCTCAGGAAAGTCACAGTCACTTACTATTGATTACTTCATTGGATAGAGTTTCTCCCTCAGTTGTGGTACTCAACTTGTGGCGCGCTGGTCTCTTGCCGGCGGATAGTGTGTCGACATTGATTCCTGACTGAGCGGCACAGTGCGGCAAGCAAGTGAGACATTCCGCTGCAGGTCATCGATTACGCGGAGAAGTTGTTGGAGACGAAGGGTTAAGCCACTACCTGGCCTCCGGGGATCGTGGGTTCGGTTCCCGACTCCATTGTTAAGATTACGGTTATATTTTTGGGTGACCCATGGGGGTCGTCGTTGGCGCTACGAAGTCGGTGCTTCGTGCGAGGCTTTGGGCAGACCGCTTTGTGGTAAGAGACCAATACAAGTCCCGAAACAGGAACGACTATGGGTCTATGGTGTGCTCGGTCGTCACATTTTATAGGTGTGAATGCGCGAGGAATAGGCGAGCAATCATTCCCTTGTTTAAAAGGTATCGAGCACAAAGCACGCACTCCGTCGCTCCGGCGATAATTCTTTTTATTTTCCATAGTTGTGTTGATTTCAAGGCAGGAACTAACCGATCACCCTAGTAGAGCCTGCCTGCTAGAGAAGGGGCAGGGGATGTTTCTCAGGAGTCCATACGCCTCGCACTGCCCCGCTCGCATATCAGGCATTCCACGTTCACGACCAATTCATCCGTGGCCATTCAGTTCTCGGCACGTCGGCAGGGAATGCATCTCTTGCTGGTAGATTACCTATGGGCAAGGGAGAGGTGGTTGAGCGCCTATGGCACCAGGTCGAGAAAGCGGAGAAACATATTGAGAACCGTATGTGGAAAAAATTATATTTCGCAAGGGGGGGGGGGGGGTGTTCGGCAGGGGTTTTGGAAGAATCTCAAAGCTGAGTGAGAGGGAACACCAGGAGAACTTTCAATCATATAGCGGTGGGAACGATTAATAGTATGACTTTCCGTTGGCTTTTGAACGACGGGACGGAGCGCGTATGGGAATGCCCCGAGTGCAGTGATGTATGCTCTTAGCTCAACTCAACTCCCTCTTTTAAGGAACATCGAACGTAAGCGTCGAACAAACGTCCGACCATACTCATAAAATTATCAACGTATCCCCCTATCAGCTACACTAACGTGCCCGCCAAAGAGACCCATCCCTGTGGTGTGAAACCAGATGCAATAAAGTCGATCTTACTGCCTTTAAACCCCTTGTAAAGTCATGTGAATTTTAACGCGGGGTTTAGGGAGAGAACAAAACAGTCCCAGCGAACTAAGAGACGAGGAGAGGATGCTATGGCTGGATAGGCCTCACATTGAGAAAGCTCGTTGCTAGTATGAGCAGAAAGTCCATTTTCTGGAACTCACAACGCAAAAGAAATAGAGATAATACCTTTTAAAAAAAAACACGGAGAAGAAAATTAGAAACAAAGAAGAGAAGGGGAATATGTGGTAGACATGGAAAAAGCTGCAGGAGATAGCTAAAGACAAAACTTCTTGGCAAAGGTTAACTGAAAGCCTGAACTCCAGTGAGGGAATATGGCAGAAGAAGGGATCGTTTCCTGGGATACGAGCTCTGCTACTGTAACAACTCGAGGATCACCGGCTTTAAACGATCTCAGCCACGCCGTCATTGATACACGTTAACATAGCTGATATTGCTTTCTCCCAGAAGCCGTCCAAGCAGATATTGATTAAAACAACAGTCATTGCTGGCGTCTACATTTATGGATACTTATTTGTGTGTTTGTTTATTCACTTCGTCGGTTTATTGCCCATATTGCTAGCAGCTTACGCGGCTAGTTCGTCTGTGGTTATTCCAGATGGTTAGTTCGTCTCTGGTTATTCCAGAGTATCAGCGGATATGTGCTGTTATTTCTTCTGTGGTGATTCTTAAATATCATAGGGTATATGCTGTTAGTAAGTCTGTGGTTATTCTGGAATACCATTTGATATGTGCCCTTAGGTCGTCAGTGGTTATTCTAGAATATCAAATGGTATATGCAGTTAACTCGTCTGTTATTATTCTAGAATATCATATGTATATGATGTTAGTTCGTCTGTGGTTATTCTAGAATATAATATGATATATGCTGTTAGTTCGTCTGTGGTTATTCTTAAATATCATAGGGTATATGCTGTTAGTTCTTATATGGTTATTCTAGAATACCATATGATATGTGCTGTCTGTTCCTCTGTGGTTATTCTAGAATATCATATGATATATGCTGTTTGTTCGTTTGTGTTTATTCCAGGTGGTTAGTTTGTATGTGGTTATTCCAGGATATCAGCGGATATATGCTGTTAGTTCATATGTGGTTATTCTAGAATACCATATGATATGTGCTGTTAGTTCGTCTGTGGTTAATGTAGATTTTCCTAGAGTCTATGCTGATTGTTCCTCTCAGTATGGCGTGTGTTAAGTATTATGCTGTTAGTTCTTCATTTAGTAATGTATTTATGGGATATATCCCGGACGAGCCTGACTTCACAGATGTGGGAGTCTCCGTGGCGAAGTGGTCAAGCCGTCTGACTCTGGCTCCGAAGGTTGTGGGTTCGATTCTGGGCCGCGTCTTTTGGTTCACGAGTGCATTTTTCGGAGACTCCTGGGGGTTGTCACTGGAGCTACGGAGTTTATGTTTTGTGCGACGCTTTCCGCGTTGCGGAAAGAGACTGGGCCATATGGGATAAAAAAACACAGTGCAATGAAGCCGACCTTGTCGACTTTTAAGCGACTTTTAAAAAATGGGATATACGATTAGTTTTTGTGTAGTTGGCTTATAGTTTCTTGTGGGATATGTTGTTTGTTTGTTTGTGGTTAGTCTGGAGCAGTGGTTCTCAACCTTTTTTGGCCCGTGCCCCATTTCACCATATTTTCAGAACGTCATTCCCCCCTTTCGTATTTCCTACCTAAAAATCCCCCGCCCCTTTTTTTAAAACACAGTATACGTAATAATGGAAGCTAAATTTAATAGCACATACTAAAACAAGTCTAGACGTCCACATAAAACGTGATTTGTGGGTCTACTTACTTTATAAAATGAATTTTAGAAGGGTGAGACATACAGAACCGTAAAGTATGAAAGGAAAAACAATATCAAGTAACGCGATCTTGAGATAATCTTAATCCCCCCCCCCCTGGAAACTCTAAAATCCCCCCCCCCCGGGGGGGGGGGGAAATTCCCCACCTGTTGAGAACCACTGGTTCTTAGAAGATATTATGTTACTTCGTCTGTGATATGTATGGCGTATGTTAAGGGATATGCCTTAGTTCTTCTGTGATTGGCCTATTTAGGGGATATATGTTAGTTTTTATGTGAATAATGCATGTTTGGAATATGCGATTAGTACTTCTATGATTATTGTATTTGAAGGATATATGATTAGTTCTTATGTTGCTAGCATAAATTATTTTTAGGATATATGTAGTTAAGTTGCATGCTGTTTGAGTATCTTATGGAAGATACAGTCAGTTCTACAGTGGTAAGTGTAGAATATCTGTGTAGATATACGATTAGTCCTTTAGTGCTTAGTGTATAGCATCTAATTGAACATGTGATTAATTTGTCAAGGAAAGTGGGGTATCTGGTGTAAGATTAGTTCACTTGTGATTAGTCTAGGTATTTTATGAGATTTACCGTTAGTTCTTTGGTGGTTAGCAAAGAATATCTTAGAAGTATATGATTAGTCCTTTAGAGGGTAGTATAGAGGTTCTCGGGATATTTGATTAGTTTTTTTTAGTGGTTAGTGTAGAGTATCCTAGAAGGTATATGTTTAGTTCATCAGTGGTTAGTGTAGTTATCGTAGGAAATATATGATTAGTTTATCAGTAGTTAGTGTAGAGTATCTTAGGAGATATATGGATTAGTTCATCAGTGATTAGTGTAGAGTGTCTTAGGAGATATATGATTAGTTAGTTCATCAGTGGTTAGCTTAAAGAGTCTTAGAGGAAACATGATTAGTTCATCAGTGGTTGTGATTAGTTCATCAGTGGTTAGCGTAGAGCAGTGGTTCTCAACAGGTGGGGATTCCCCCCCAGGGGGGAATTTTAGGGTTTCCGGGGGGGGGGGGGGGGAGATGAAGACCATTTCAATATCGCGTTAATACAAGAACCGATTACTTGATATTGTTTTTCCCTTCACACTTTACAGTTATGCACGTCTCATCCTTCTAAAATTCATTTTATAAAGTAAGTAGACCCACAAATCATGTTTTACGTGGATGTCTAAACTTGTTTTAGTATATGCTATTAAATTTACCTTCCATTTTTACGTATACTGTGTAGGGGTTGGGGGGGGTGGGGGGGGGGGGTAGATAGGAAAATATGAAAAGGGTGGGGGGGGGGGGGGGGGGGAATGACGGTTCTAAAATACGGTGAAGGGGGGCACGGGCCAAATTTTTGATAGGAAGGGGGGGGGGGGGGGGGTTGGGGGGGAATGACGTTCTGAAAATATGGTGAAACATGGGCTAAAAAAGGTTGAGAACCAAGAGTATCCTAGGAGATATATAATGTGTTCATTAGTGGTTAGTGTAGAGTATTTTTTTTTAAAATTTAGTTGCATGTCCTTCACAGGACGTAGCAGTCAACCCCAGCATTTTCGCTGTTCGTGATTCCTGGGCAAATCTTACGTTCAATAGTTTGCCATTGCTTTCTGAACGACCGGCACCTATACCTTTTTTCGAAAACAACCAGCACCGCTGTGTTTCGAACCCGGGTATGCGGGCTGACAAACCGCGTTCGCAAGCCCTTAGCCACGGAGGTTAGAAGATATATAATTAGTTCATCAGTGGTTAGTGTAGAGTATCTTAGAAGATATGATAAGCACATGAGTGGTTAGTGTAGAGTGTCTTAGGATAGTATCATATTTCGGAGACTAGGATGATTTGCCGTGTTGCACGCCACAGTGGCTTGGGGGGGGGGGGGCAGTAATGGACGGCATGAAACCTCGTAGAAGAAGCACTAAGATGGACATGGGGATTCTGTAGACACCTTGGGCATGCGGCGGGGGGGGGGGGGATGTGAAGCAGGAGAAATGACCTGAGGTGGAGAGGCTTTTCGACACGCCGTGTTGAGAGCGGGGTTCCGTGATGGACCTGCTATCGATCTTGGTAGTCATGCTCTACATCCGCTCATTTATATCAGCGAGTTAGCAGTCTGTACCATTTTGGCTCATGTCCCCCGGCTAGTATCTCTGTAATCTTTCCACTGATACTCAAGGTGACATCTGGTGATGGCAACTCTAGGCTGACTGTTTTTATAGCTCCCTCGGGCGGTCCTCGGCCAAAAAGAGGGTTATAATCATAATACGATTGGTGCTTGTGTTTGTGGGAGCGCGTGCATCGCTTGTGAGGTCAGGAGAGGTGTATGGCGTGAGCATGTTTGTCTACCTGGTGACGCCGTCCTTGTTTGTTGACGTCGGAGTGTCTGTTCAGGCTTCTTATGGTGCAATTGGCCTTCTGTCTGCCTGTATGTGTGTGTTGTGTTGTTTTTCTTTTTCTGTACGTCTCTCTCTCTCTCTCTCTCTCTCTCTCTCTCTCTCTCTCTCTCTCTCTCTCTCCTCTCTCTCTCTCTCTCTCTCTCTCTCTCTCTTCTCGCCCCCCCCCCCCCCCCCCCCCCCCCCCCCCCCCGTCTAGTAAAACTTGAGTTCTCGTCATCCGTCCGTCTCACTGTACGTCTGTCTATCTATATATCTGTCTACCTATCTACCTACCTACCTCTCTCACTGTCTGACAATCTATCCATCGCTCTCTTTTTCCTCTCTCGGTCTCTCTCTCCCTCACTCTCTTCTACCGTCCATTATCCCTCCCACCGCCCCTTGCCTTCCTTCCTTCCTTCCTTCCTTCCTTCCTTCCTTCCTTCCTTCCTTCCTTCCTTCCTTCCTTCCATAGGTTACCTATGAATAGACATGTCAGCCCCTACTTACTTACTTACTTACAGTTCACTTAACATTGTATTGGGAGAATGAGGAGAAAAAGAAACGGAGCGAGAGAGAGAGAGAGAGAGAGAGAGAGAGAGAGAGAGAGAGAGAGAGAGAGAGAGAGAGAGAGAGAGAGAGAGAGAGAGAGAGAGAGCGCATATACACAATATTGCTTCTATTACTAATACCGTCAGTACACATTATTACATTTTAATATATCATAATGTACGCTTCTGTTGTTGCCTTATATTTTAGGAACCTCCTGTGCATGTATTCGCTGTTTACGCGATATCGTACACCTGTGTTATTGTATATGTTCGCAGTATTACTGTGTCGTTCACCTGTGTTATCGTATATTTATTACCTCTACTTTGTCCCCTATATTCATTACCTCCACTCTGTCCCTACTGCTACCATCTGTTAGGTTTCTATGTTAGACGCTGTTTTGACCTTGTTTTGCCTTTCATACTTTAATAAAAATATAACTTGGAGGTTTCGGGAATGGAACGTCAGATATCATACTGCGTATCGGGCATGATGAAGTGACGTCACGACACTCGAGGCCAATCCATAAGAGGTCAGTTTCTCCCAGCAGATGTCGAAGAATGCATGTTATTTGTCCCTATTGCTGGTTAGCAAACCGTTGGAACCATATTCGCCTGCAATCAATCCATGGTCGATTCTCCATTCCAGCAGCTGTACAATCATATTGTACACTTAATTCGTCATTCTGAAGCCCGTCATTATTAATTGCTTATGGTACAACCGCAACAAAACATATTACAGTATAGGTGTAAATAACATACATCGTTCCTTTGGTAACATAACGTGTTTGATCTATGGATCATTTCGCAATCGACTGACTGGCACCTGGCCGTCTTGGCAGACGATAGTTTGTAAAAAGGAGTTATACCTCTCCATAACACAAAGCCTGGGCTGAATTTATCTACCATGTGTTGCCCATGCAGCATGACCCCTCTCTCAACCTGTCTAGTTCACTCCAGAGGATAGGTAAACCAATACGTCTGGAACAAGACAAGCTGCAGAAGCTGCCAGATCAGCAAAGCAATGCTCTAATTGTCCGCCTGTCGGAGCTTCAATCCTAGACCAGTTGCCAACCAAAGCTTAGGGCCTGGCCTGCCCTGCCACGATATTTAGCCTTTAGGTTGTACTTCCTCACACCATGATAATGCTTGTACTCTCCCAATTATACTCCTCCGCCCAAAACCGTTGGCACAATGTGGGGTGTCGGGTTTGGTGAGCGCAACCCAACATCCGGCGCTAACAGGAAGCAGGTAGTACCGTCTACTGTCGTACAGTAGGTCATTTATATCTGACTAAGACCTGACATTCATCATTGCATATCGCAATCACTGAAGAAGAAAACTGCCGCTCTTGGACTTACCTATTGAAGCAAAAGTAGTAGAATACCGTGAGCCATGAAGAACCAAACTACAGACATTCCAAGATCTGAACGTGGAAGAAAGCTGGATCATACACATCATCATTTCTGGGAGACTGAAATACTTGGTCACCCCTACAGTGATTTGGGAAGAACGGTGATCGAAGGTATGCTTGTTGGAAGAACAGTGATGGAAGGCATGCTTGCTGGAAGAACGGTGATGGAAGGTATGCTTGCTGCGAAGAACGATGATGGAAGGTATGCTTGCTGGAAGAACGGTGATGCAAGGTATGCTTGCTGGAAGAACGGTGACAGAAGGTATGGTTGTTGGAAGAACAGTGATGGAAGGCATGGTTGTTGGAAGAACAGTGATGGAAGACATGCTTGTTGGAAGAACAGTGATGGAAGGCATGGTGGCTGGAAGAACAGTCATGGAAGGCATACTGGCTGGAATAACGGTGATGGAAGGCATGCTTGCTGGAAGAACAGTGATGGAAGGCATGCTTGTTGAAAGAACAGTGATGGAAGGCATGCTTGCTTGATGAAGAGGCTGGGTTTGACCAGCAGGAAGATGGACACAGGGCATTAAAGACACCTTTGGAATAAAAAGACATGAAGTAGGCGAGCTGCCTCTTTTATGGAGATACTTTTCTACCTACTGTCATGAGAGCGACGTTCTGTAAACGACCTGCTATGTGATGATGAAAGTGGGTTACGCTGCACCGTTTTATCCATCCTCGAAATTTGAAGTTGTCGAGTTAAAAATCTACCCAAAGTATTTCAGGATCCTCGTCAGTGCTACGGAGTTCGTGCACTGAGCTGAGATTCTCCGGACTCAGGCTTGAGTTAGGAGTAGAACGGAGCACTTATGGGTTACACCCGTGTGCCGTGATGTTGATCCGTCGACTAAACTAAACCAAACTAACTAAACTGTTTCATCCATCCTGTGGTCTATGGCATCTGAGGTCAACAGGCTTTTCTTCCCGGTTAGCCTGTCCTGGGAGTTGACTGTCCCCAGGCTACTTATGCCGGCGCCTGTGACTTAGGCGCAGCATACGTAGTTTTACCGGGTTCAAAATCAGCTGCTGGCGATTTGGAAGCATCATGCCTTGCGTTTATTTTCACAATGGTATGAGCGTCGGTCGTCTTGAAAGCAATAGCAAATTACTAAATGTAAAAGCAACTAGAAAATCACTAAGAACCAAAGAATGCTGGTGCAGATGGCGATGTCCTGTAAAAAAGACACGCAACTAATATGTTACATACACGGCAACAGATGTGGTTCTCGTTTTGTCGGGATACTATACGTTAACCCATCTTTGGGATAGGACCAAACATGTAACACACTATCATCGGATTAGACCACTATTTTATTGGCACTTTCCATCCCCTCCACTACAGCAAGGTGGGAATACATACGCTGCACTACATTGTAATTAATACTACATAATGCAGTATGGATTTCTAGAAGCGCTGAGCGTTTCAACTTCACATATCAGAACGATCTCGCCTGCAGCAGGAGATAACAATATGACTGACCTGTACCTTGCCGTCTAGACAGGCGATAGTCTTACATTGTGCTTTAAAAAAAAAAAAAAGCATAATAACTACAACCCATGGCGGTAGCGAATGTAACTGATCAGACAAATTCACGCGGTAAATGTTCGTCCACAATGGGTGCATGTGAACACATGGTCACTTCCATCATCACGCACCACCTGACGTCTCACACGCTCGATGTCTGACCTATCTGCAGTCAGTTTTCGCCTTTGTCTTTATTCCATTCCTGATCTTTGCTCACCATGCAACGCGACCAGCGGCAACTTGCTTCCGCGGTATATCAATGCATATATCATTCATGGCTTGCACACATCTTTGTAGAGTAATGGCTGGCCGGTTTTAAATGACAGTTTTTTCGACAGTTAATTATGACATCTTTGTACCGTAGTAGAGGCCGACCCGGAGATCTTTTACCCATCTGTAATTCATCAAACAATATGTCCATTGGTATTCTTCCTGTCGTCCTCCCTGAGCATGGAACTGTCAATACTTCAGTATTTGTGATGTTATCTTTCTACATAATACCAAGTATTCTTCGCAGACGCAGCGTCCATCCTTTCAACACTCCGCCTGTCTGTCTGTCTGTCTGTCTGTCTGTCTGTCTGTCTGTCTGTCTGTCTGTCTGTCCGTCCGTCCGTCCGTCCGTCCGTCCGCCCGCCCGCCCGCCCGTCCGTCCGTCCGTCTGTCATGTTTCTTCCATCCTTCGTCCCTCCGTCTACCCGTTGTCTGTCTGTCTGTCTGTATGTATATCTGTCTGTCTGTCTGTCTGTCTGTCTGTCTGTCATGTTGTTCCATCCTTTCGTCCCTTCGCCTACCCGTTGTCTGTCTGTCTGTCATGCTCGCCTGTCCTTTCGACCCTGCGTTTGTTTATCTGTATGTCTGACTGTCATGTTCGTCCATCCTTTCACACCCAGGCCTCCCCTCGCTTGCCTGTTGTCTGTCTGTCTGTCTGTCTGTCTGTCTGTCTGTCTGTCTGTCATGCTCGTCCGTCTTTCGTCCCTGCGTCTGTCTGTCTATCTATCATGATCGCCTGTCCTTTCGTCCCTGCGTCTGTCTTACTCTTTCTGTCTGTCATGCTCGTCCGTTCTTTCGTCCCTGCGTCTGCCTTTCTGTCTGTCATGCTCCCCCGTCCTTTCGTCCCTGTGTCTGTCTGTCGTGCTTGTCCGTCCTTTCGTCCCTGCGTCTGCATGTTGTCTGACTCTCTGTCGTGTTTGTCGGTCCTTTCGAAACATCACCACTTCGTACGTGGACCCGCCTGTCTGCCTGTTTGTTGTCTATGTGTCTGTTGATGACTTCCATCTCACAGAATTCAATCAGCGTTCTGTAGATTATCTACCACCTGCTAAAATCATCAGGTTCCTGAGAAGGGAACTAACATGTTACAGTCATGATTGCCTAACATGTTTCACGTAGGAGTGAAATTACCTCCAGTCGAGATAGCGGTGCCATGTTCACGACGGCATCCCAAACCAGGCAAAAAGGTGGCTGCACTCTTCACATTGCCTCCATCAGATTAATAATTGACGGTTGGCGAAAATTGCTTAGCGGAAGTTGACAAGACACGCGGAACTAGATTGAAAGATGAACCGGATGTACACTAATATTGGGGTTTAATCGAGTTTTCTAAAACCGCTGTTACACCGGGGAAATTACAATGGTTCTTTCTGTATTGGATTAGCCTGGTTTAGCTGAAATGTGGAATGTCAGTTCAGTACGGAGGTCTAGATAAAATCATTAGTGAATGATGGGTCACTGGCCGTTTGACAAATATCATAGTGTATATCAGAGCGTAGCCAAGTTTATAAGTTAGGGGAGGAGATCGTGTAAACACCTACGTTCTAAAACTCAATTTAATCGCCCAGGTTAATTAGGTGTCGCTTTAAAAAATAGTATGGTACAAGGTAGCCACTTTAGTAACTTTTTCTAAATTGCTTTTTATATAACCTGCATAGTTGGATAGCTCTTGAAAAAAAAAATCCAACGGTGCCTTATTCAAGTATGTAGGTCAATTTTAAGCCGAGATATTACAGTTTGTGTGTAAGTTTATCATATAAAGGGACGTATAGAAGAACAACGATTTTGACCTTTCACTTTTGTGACCTTGTGAACTTTCGCTACACACTCACACAACTATCGGTTTACATTGTCACCAAGGGAGCTTAACACTGCGGCCTGCCTAACTCAAGGAAAACAAACTCTGCCTGTGTATATATACACACACGCACACACATATATACATCTTTACGTCATCTATGTGACATCAGACCGCGCGTGGAATGCACGCGAGTATTGTCAGCCAGCGTAGATAGATACATTTTGACAAAAGAAGTCACGTTGGAAAGATGACAAATTATCAATGATCCGGTCCATGCAGAGTGATGAAAATGTACAGATACATACTAAAATTGATGTTGAATGCAAACATGCATTCATTGGCATGCAAATCGCTGTGAATATTCCATAACAATATTAAATAGTCATCGCTGACAAGGAAACGGCTATTTCCGGCCATTGAAATATCACACCAGAGCATGCAATCTTCATCATTTTAGTTTGAGACGACACTCCCGACTTTAATAGACGAAAATGACAAGATTTACGTAAAAATGGACGATACATCTAATAACACATACTTGAACAAACAAATACATCTACATAAAACGTGATTTGCGAGTCTACTTACGTCTGAAAAAGTCACTCTGTATCTCTGTGTAGGAAACGAATTTCAGACACACGAGATGTACACACGTAAACCGAGGAGGGAGAAACTATATAAAGTAATCGGACCCTTTTTTAAAGTTATCTTGAAATAATCGGGAAATTTAACATCACGAGTACACTAAACCTCCTTAAATTGGAGACACAAGAAATAGTTGCCGAACAAAACCGCAAATATATTTCCGTTAAAATGCGGCCATCTATATCGTAGTGGCTAGTACAAGGCAGCTGTCACTCTCCTAGCTTCCCTACCTCCACCCCAACTACGCCACTGAGTATGTAGAGACGGATATATTAAAATAAGAATACAAACAGTAATGGCCTTCATAGCACTCGGACTTTTGTGAAAGTCAAAAGAAATCTGATATAGAACCGAGCTTAGAATATTTAACTCTAATGGCGTGTCAAGCAGTAACTTCTGGGTGTGTCAAGCGTTACTTCTGGGCGTGTCAAGCCGTTACTTCTGGGTGTGTCAAGCCGTTACTTCTGGGCATGTCAAGCCGTTACTTCTGGGTGTGTCAAGCCGTTACTTCTGGGTGTGTCAAGCCATACTTCTGGGTGTGTCAAGCCGTTACTTCTGGGTGTGTCGTAAACACCGAGAACGATTAAAACAATTGCCAATAATATTAGTTAGTTGCACATTCTTTACAGGACATCACAGTGAAACCCAACATTTGGTGGTCAGCATGTCCGAATAGATAAAAACGCGCGTTCTTATACATCCGGTGTGCTGATGCCGAGGTAAGGGGTTCAACCTTAAATTGTTGACGTCTCCTTGTTAACTTGAAATTACAAGTACCTCTGAAGTCGAAGTGGGTTTGCCTGATGGCGAGGGACACTGGAAATAGGGAAAGCTAATCCACACGCAAAATTCAGTCTAGTGATATTAGAAGTAGTGTTATGAACTACGCTTGAGTTCAAAGCGAGCGAGCGCCCAAAAAAAAAAAAAAAAACAACAACAACCAAACATTTTCTGGCTGTTGAGGATTTCTTGGCAAGTGTATTTTTAATAGTGTGCCATTGCATTCTGAACGACCGGCACCCATACCATTGTATGAAAACCAATGCTAGGCGGTCTGCTGCCAAATCGCCCGCAGCTGTGTTTCGAATGCGGTATGCGGGATTACGAATTGCGTACGTAACTCCTTTGCCACAGAGCGGGCTCCAGGAATTTAGAAACATTAAATTATTGGTGCCTGCGCAGAATTATAACAAATTAAAATGAATCAAGAGGTGAGAAAAAGACGTTTTCGACTGGACGGAACACGCCTTGAGAAAACCGGGTAATATTATGTCTAGAGAGTCCTGCTTCTGGAACCTAAAAGGCAAAAGAAATAGAGAGAAGAGGAGGTGGAGAAGGAGACGGAAAACAGAAGGAGGGGGCGGAAGAGGAGGAAGAACAAAGAAGAATAAGAAGACGGAGAAGAAGAAGATAGGCAGGGGAAGAAGAAAAACATGGCGCCAACATCAAAGAAGAAAAAGACGAAGAAGAAGAATATAGGAAGAGGAAGAAGAAGATAACTTCGACGACGAGGAAGAAGAAGAAAAAGAAGAAGAAGAAGAAGAACGAGAACGACGTAGAAGAAGAAGAAGAAGAAGAAGAAGAAGAAGAAGAAGAAGAAGAAGAAGAAGAAGAAGAAGAAGAAGAAGAAGAAGAAGAAGAAGAAGAAGAAGAAGAACGACAACGACGTAGAAGAAGAAGAAGAAGAAGAAGAAGAAGAAGAAGAAGAAGAAGAAGAAGAAGAAGAAGAAGTTGATGACAACGACGAAGAAGAAAAAGACGAAGAAGAAAAAGAAGTAGAAAAAAATCAACGTATGGCGCTGTGCATGCTGTAAAACGAGTGAATAAGTTGTGTTGGAACACGGACAAATGGAAAACCCAGAGAGAGAAAACAACGCGTGGAGCAAGCAGAAATACAGCGCAGAAATAAAACCCATATGTTTCCATCGATCCCAGGCCCTCCCAGGCCATGTCTGATAACGCCTGTCACACACGTGCAATATTGAACATGATCACCCGCCCTCTCTTCCACACTCTCACGCTCACACATTAGCACTCTACAGGTCCTCGCGCGATCTGTATAAACATTTACCTCAGTTTCCACACAGTTGGAACATCGTCTGTTTGGCAAATAGGTTTACCTGAATGCTCAGGAGAGCTAGGAAATTACAGTATATGATCTGCTTGTAGTGGTAGTAATATCGTGTTTGTGGATTGGTCGCCATACGAGGAGGTTCTGTGCCGTTGCTATCACAAAAGTGTTTCGCCGCTTAGTATGCTTTATTCAGTGATCTAAATGGAGTTTTATGTAGTAATTAATTCAAGTTGTATCCCCAAGCCGCGGAGTGGCTTAGGCGCTATTGTGTCCGCCGCTGGTTCGTACAGACCAGGTCTCATTTTCCGCGTCGTGGTGTTATTAGGTATATGGTTCCAGCTTCATATTTTATATACCAATGGGCAGGCGGTGGGTGATGTGAATATCATCACACCAGCCGCCTTTATTTCCCAGAACATTTCCTAGTGCCGCAGGTCAGCATGGCCGAATGGATCAGGACTCGTGTTCTTAAACATCCGGTGTGCTGATGCCGAGGTAAGGGGTTCAACCCCTACACCGGACAGCTGGAATACAATGTTGACCTGTCCTCCTTGACTTGGGAACGTTAATTACAAGTACCTCTGAAGCCAGAGTGGATTCACCTGATGGCGAGGGACACTATTAATAGGGAAAGCTAATCCACGCGCAAAATCCAGTCCAAAGCTACTATAATAGTGTATATGGACTACGCTTGAATTCAAAGCGAGCGAGCGCAAAAAAAAAAAAAAAATTCGTAGTTCCTATTTTAACCTGGGTCGGCATGGAAGTCTATGTCAATTTTTTTTTTTTTTTAAATTTAAAAATTACACGGGCAGAATCATAAATAAAATGGACGTTGCGGCTACATATTTCATCAGCACACAAACAATAAGCAGACACTGATATGACTTCATTAATAAAATATGCAACAGTTACTTTACTCATATTGATTTGACATCTCTAAAGACGCGCGAATCTCACCTGGTGTGCACATGAAAGGAAAGCAGCTGACAGTGGGTCAGCTGGCTAGAAGTATGTAATGAAAACAAATATGATGGCAGAAAGGTCAATCCCACAAGAGACGGTACAGGTGGCCTAGGCGAAATGAAACGAATGAGGGCGTGGGTTTCGCCTGGATAGAGTGATGAACCAAAAGTTTTATAAACAAATTAAATATGTAACACTGTTGTGAAGGTGTCGTCATGATCGCGACATGGGGTGTATTTGGGTATATGTTGCTAGCCCCATATTCTTAACTGATTCGGTGCCGAAGGATAATATATCGCTAAATATGACCTCCTTCTTGGACAGAAGGACGATATATTGCCATACTAGGGTCATCGTGGTATTTTTGTTTTTTTCTGTTGTATCTTCCGCAATTTCCATGCTCAGGGAATTGAACTGTACATTATAATACTTGTTAATTTGATCGTGTACCATGTTTGGTCCGAACCTACTGTTTGTTTAGTACTGAATCAGTTAACCAATTCGGCACTCGATGGCTCATATAAGCAATAATCACTTCTACTGCCATTACTCCTGTCCTCCTCGGTCCACATATAACTTAAGATATTCTCTCGGCGATCTCTATAAACACGCACCCTGCCATGCACACAGTTAGAGAATCTAGTCCAGTGGTTCTCAACCTTTTTTGACCCATGCCCCCTTTTACCATATGTTTAGAACGTCGTCCCCCCCCCCCCCTTTCGAATTTCCTCCCCATAAATCCCCCCACCCTTACATAGTGTACATAAAAATGGAAACTAAATTTAATAACACATACTAGAACAAGTCTAGACATTTACATAAAATGTGATTTGCGGGTCTACTTATGTTATAAAACGAATTTCATTAGGGCGAGAAGTACGGAACCGTAAAATGTAGAGGGAAAAACAAGTAACTGGTTCTTGTATTAATGCGATCTTGAAATAATCTTAATTCCCTCCCTCCCTCCCCCTGGAAACCCTAAAATTCCCCCCTGGGGGGGGGGGGGGAATTCCCCACCGGTTGAGAACCACTGATCTAGTCTCTCGAAAACAGTTTTACCTGACAAGCTTGGGGAAGCAATAAAATTAGCAGTACGTGATCTATCTGTATTAGCTATCTATACGTATTAGCTGTGTAAGATCGGCAGCGCTAATCAATCTACCGTTGATTACAGACATGTGGTAGTTTGCTTTGGCTGTGTACACGATTCATAATTCTCATCGGATTTCTTGTAATCAGGCAATAATCTGGGTAATAATTAACACTTGTTGTACCCGGTCAAAAATGGATGCTATGTAATTTAGATATATAGTCTCATGAGTCACTGTGGCATAGTGGTTGGTGCACTTGGGTAAGAAATCAAGTGTTTGGGTTCTGTTTCATTTTTGTGTGTACATTCGCTCGCTTTAGGACTCGAAGCATAGTCTGTACATATGCTACTACGTCTAGTGCACTAGACTGATGTTTGCGTGTGGATTACTTTTCCCTATTACCAGTGCCCCTCGCCATCTGGCTTACCCACTCCTATTTCTGAGGTACTTGTAATTTACGTCCCCAAGTCAAGGACGAGAATTCAACATTTTCAGTCTAACTGACCGGTGTTGAACCTGCTACCTCAGCATCAGTACACCGGAAGTTTAAGAACGAGCGTTATTATCCATTCGGCCATGGTGACCTACGTTCTGTTTCATGCTAAGTAGGGGTTTCCTCTCCAGCGAGCAAGGATCTTAGATCAGTTGCACCTCTTACATTGAAACCTGAAGGGAACTCACGGGTTGTCCTAATTGTTCGCCCTTATCCGACTAAGTTGTACAACAAACTGTTCCATTGTCCACATGGATTTAAGTATTTTTCAATCAACGAATCAATAATTTAAGTGACATCTCCGCGACTAAGGTTGGCTACAGTGGGTCTCCAACACGTCCATTGACGTGATCCAAATGGATAATAGCGCTTGCTTTTACACTTCGAGTGCGCTGATGACTAGGTAGGGGATTCAATCCTTACATCGGCATTAAGATGAACTAAACGTTGATTTCTCATTCAGAAAGCAATTACAAACTATTGCATTGCACGTCAATTACCCAGGAAAGCAATATGGGATTGATCAAAACGTCGTGGGGAAAAAAAAACAACAACAGCTCTTCTGCTGTCACTTGATGTTAGCTTTCCATGTGTTATGCTTTCTATCTCTCGCTCCACTACCTCCAAAAAGGCAGCCATGCCATCTAATGTGTGTTGTAATGTGAGATACAAGATTACCCCGGGGTAACATATAATTTACGACAGTTCTGCCACAAACGTATCTCGTAACGTGCAAATTTGCGATAATTATGTCGCAAATCAGTCACGTGGCATAAATGTTATTATCACATTGTCACAAATCTAGCATGTAACATACACTTTGTAACAGAGGTGTTACAAATCTATCGTGTAACATACATTTTAGTATAACCCGGCTTCCCATTTAGCCGTACGACGGAACAAATAAGCGCGCATGTCACGACGTTCCTAGTTTATCAATAGTTAGCAAAAAGTCCGTTTTATTTTTTTCCTACTGGGCGGGATGATATTCTCGCCATAGCAACCCTTTGAAACCGTTCGATGTTTGTATTTGTGTCACGATACCTAGCAATGTGTTCTGGCAAATGTCATAGTATATAGTACGTACTATCGTAATATTGAGCCGCGGGCTCGCGGTTGCTAGGCTGGTGGATAGATAGGTAGATAGATAGTCGGCTGGAGAGATGGATCGATGGATAGCGAGGTGGGTTGCATTCTTGCTTGCCGGCTCGCTCTAGTCAGAGAGGTTCGAATGCGCACCGAGACGGGTTTGTAAAATCGATATAGATTAGGGTTAGAATTAAATTGTAAGAAGACACAGAGATGGGTGATGCTCGTAGAAAAACTAAGAAGTGCAAATCAGAAGACGTGATCCAAAATAGATGCAGTAAGGCAAGCCAACTCATTGGACAAATGGCACCAATACTAAAGAACAAACATGTATCAATAGTTACTAAGAAAGCACTTTACAACACAATCTTCCTACCAACTCTATGCTACCAATGCCAAGCCTGGACAGTGACAGAAAAAGAGAAAAGAAAAATCACAACAGAAATGAGATTCCTGAGAAGAATACTCAATGTATCAAGAAGAGATAAGATTAGAAATGAAGAAATCAGGACTAAAGTGGAGGTTTTGACAGCGCTAGATTTTATTAGAAGGCAGCAAGTACAATGGTTTGGCCGTGCAAGTAGGTTACCAACTAACAGTATACTACAACAAGCAACGATGTACAAACCAAACAGAAGCAGAGGAAGAGGTCCGACTACGTGATAGATGAACTGAGGGATTTGCAGAGTCCATGGGAATATCGATACATGAAGCCCATAGGCGAGCACCCTCCCGCTGTTTATACTTCACCTCGACACCGCAAAGTACAAGAGGAACCTGATGAGATAAGATGAGATGAAGACACAGATTATGGTCGTCACTAGAAAGAAGGAAATACCACAGTGTAACATACAAGTAAATGGGAACATTCTTAAACAAGTGAATCTGTACAGTATCTCGGAACAGTCATAACATCTGATAAGAGATGTCTTGAGAAGATTAGAACAAGAATCGCCATGGCGACGGTAGCCGTTTGCAAGATGAAAAATATACTGACTGCTGAGAGTATCTTGCATAACATTCTAACAAATAAGCTCAAATAAAACAATGTCCTGGGTTGCAGAAACAATCCAGCAACTATGAATGAAGCATCAACGGAACAGCAATGAAAGAGTCTAAGAGCGGCAAACTAGTTGATGAAGGCCAAGTTTATTTGCCCACATTGTCGTGCTGCATGATCCAGCATATAATTCAAAATTCATCATAGATTTCGACCGTGTCTGGGATTTTCAGACAGGACGGTCATCATAATATTAAGTACGAATAATCACTTGTTGACTATGCCAGCCACTGACAACTATCAAGTTCATATCGCAGTCCTTCTGTCCTTTGCAAGGTTGGCCAAAGTGTCCTTCTGCTGTAACATTCTAAGTCTCATTCTTGTATTCCGTATCTGTCCAAAATATTTATCTTAATATGTAAGATGCCATCTTATTCTGGTTCTCTTTGTCAATATGTGTTGGCCATGAATACGGTTGTCCTGCCAGTAAATATCTTTTAAGTTCCAGACAACTTAAACGTGCTGCTTCTGTGATCCGAATGCTCTGTTGTTATTGACAAAAATTCTGATGTGATCTCCGTTCTACGTCAAGCGCCTAGTTTTATGTATGTTTTGGTTCGGGAGTTTTGCTTCCTCTTTCTTTTGCGTCATGTCCTCTGCGCTACTACTTGACACTGACCAATAAAAAGATTTCAGTTGCAACGAGAAAAGGAGTGTTGAGGTGCTATATAGAACCTGTACTTTTGTGTGGATGTGAAGCGTGGACAATGAACAAACAAGCCGAGAAACATCTGATGGCTGTGGAAATTTGGTTTCTGAGGAGAATGCAAAGAATACCATAGACAGACATAAAAATCAATGAACAAGTCCTACAATAAACACATGAAAATCGTAAACTGATTACAGAAATTAGACGTAGACAGTCACAATTTTTTGGTCACGTTATGAGAAGAAATAAATTGGAGAACTTGATGACAATTGGTAAGAGAACAAGGGGAAGGCCGGAAGTAAATACCTGGATGGGTTGACCATGATTATCATTACCGCACATGGAACCATTTCACCTAGAGAACCATGTAAGAGAACCGTCTGTGGGTGGATGTTAGTTATCTATACCACACATGGAACCATTTCACCTAGAGAACCATGTAAGAGAACCGTCTGTGGGTGGATGTTAGTTAGTTATCCTTACCACACACGCAACCATTTCACCTAGAGAACCATGTAAGAGAACCGTCTGTGGGTGGATGTTAGTTAGTTATCCTTACCACACACGCAACCATTTCACCTAGAGAACCATGTAAGAGAACCGTCTGTGGGTGGATGTTAGTTAGTTATCCTTACCACACACGCAACCATTTAACTATATCTGTCTGTAGGTCGACGTGCCCTATGAATAGGAAGCCTGAAGCCTCACAGTTTGGCATGACTTCCAGTCTGTGTTTCCCCCTCCCCCGTTTGCACCGAGTTCACGATGATTCATTATTACATTGCATCTTCACGTGATATAGTCAGAAGGTTCTCTTCTCAGGATGTGATGTCTGTTCCCAACATTTCTACATCTGCCTGGCACGGCACGTATTTTTGGAATCGTAGATTTTGACGTCCATCTTTTTCTGTTTGCCAGCTTCTCTTAGAGAAGACGAATAAATCCTCCTTTCCCCGTACATCTCCAGGCGTCAGTCTGTAAGTAAAGTTAGTAAGTAAAGGACTCCTTTTTTTTAAACATGCCTTCACTGATTCATTGCCAAACAAAAAAGTAACCTTAGACCAAGCATGATATACAATCAAATGACCAAATATTATAATGTCGAATTCCATTCACTGATCATTGGAATTGTGGAAGATAACGAAACGAAACAAATAACACGATGCCATATTATGACGGTATATCGTCCTTCTGTCAAATGGGAGGTCACATTTCGCGATATATTATCCTTCGGCACTGAATCTCCTATCTTATTTTTTTCCCCAAGGAAGCAGATATATGCATCTCCATTAACGAAAGAAGAAACACGAGATAGCAACATAAGGGTCCCGAACTAGTAACGAAATCGATACGTGGACGGTTGAACGGGACCATTCGTCTCAAGAACTGGTAACTGGTCCTATCTTTAATTTATTATGCATGTCAGCTTGTTGGGTCCTGTGCAGAGTACAATGTATAATGACTGCAAAAATCTAGACCTCGCTTCTGCACCCCGAGGAGCGGCTGGCCGAGTGGTTAGAATGCCGTCTGGAGACCCGTGTTCGAATCCTCGGTAAGGTGTGGATTTTTTTTTTTCTATCGGGGGCAGAAAGAACACCCTAACCTGCACAGTTCGCGGCGACTGCACTAAACAGACGGTCTTAATTCGCCAAGCTCAAGACACACATCCTGGCCGCCCCCTCCCTCCCTCCCCCAACTGTCCTGCACCGTTAGGTACTGTAGACAGTAGATGACAGCGTCTGCACTCTGCACCAGTTAGCGACCCATGTTCACAATTGCTGGGTCATCTGGCTAAACAAAACATATGTGACAAGTAACCCATAGTGCAATACTTACAGCAGGTACAATCTCGCGTGTGGATGGGGGAAGCCAGAGAACACCACCAGGTTAGTTTCTCAAGAATTAGGTTGTGGCTTGTCACATAGCCAGATGAAGAGTGAATTGTCATGTGCTGTGCTGATCAGTTTGCGCGACGGTCATGGTTCACCACCTCTCAGGATCACTGGAGTCTTGGATGAGCTCTTTGATCTTGCTCTGATTCCTGCATTTCTAGGACATATCAAACACACACACATGGCCGCACACAACACACACATACACAAATATAGATTGACAGAAAGGCAGATAGACAGGCTGGGAGCTTTATATATGTAGATAGGTAGTTATGTAGGTAGGTAGATATATAGGTTGGTAGATTGATAGGTACGTAGGTAGGTAGGTAGGTGGCGTTTTGATGACAGCATGGATAGATGTACGAAACGAGAGAGAGAGAGAGAGAGAGAGAGAGAGAGAGAGAGAGAGAGAGAGAGAGAGAGAGAGAGAAAGAGCGAGAGAGAGAGAGAGAGAGAGAGAGAGAGAGAGAGAGAGAGAGAAAAAAAAACTACAAATCGTGTGCATCATCGATTACTTGTGTCGTTGACTTGTTATTTTTACTTTCCATCTGCACATCCCAGTATCTCCCAGTTACCTTCATTCTCCCATCACATGATACGAAACCGCGACTCACCCGCTCCTTTTTCTATCATTTCCCCACAAAATCCGCCGGATATTTCTAGAGCGCTTCGTGCGTGAGTTGGCCCAATCTGACCTGACTTGAGACAGGCACCACGATGTGACGTGTGTCTGCGCCATCTGCTGGCCTGCTACATGTCATATGCTGCATTTTAATTAGAATTTGTATCTTTTTTCTATAGCAACCAACCTACCCACGTGCTTACCAGCCTGATTACTACCTACCTATTTCCTGCCTAATCGGCTTCCTGGCCTAGAGGTTAGCGACTTTTCAGCGTAATCTCGTATACTCTCGTAAGTAATGTGACGACGGTGAGAATCAGCAGTGGTTCGAATCGCGTTAGTAACTTACGGGGTATGTGAGCCGACCGCTCAGAAAGCAATGGCAAACTACTGAGCGTAATTTTGCCAAGAAATCAACAATCAGTTAAAAGATGCTGTAAAGGATATGCAAAAAAATATTTATTTCCTGCATGCCTGCCTGCCTATCTGTGTGTCTATCTGCATAACATCAGTATCTACCTACCTAGCTACCTACTTAGCTACCTACTAACCTACATACCTACCTACCTTGCTACCTACCTTCCTACTTACATAGCTAGCTACCTACCTGTGTGTCTACCTGACAACAGTACGTACGTACTGTACGTACGTACGCACCTACCTACCTACCTACCTACTTGTGTTGTCTATCTACCTGACAACAGTACCTAGCTAACTAGATGCCTACCTAGCTACCTAGCCAAATAGCTACCTACCTACCTGTCTCCTTCCACACTTACCTAGGTACCTTCCAGCACACCCACCTTACAGATCTGCATAAATAACGCATATACATACATACTTACCTGTATACTTACATATCTGTCTACATGCTTAACTACCTTCTTGCGTGTCTACCTACCTCACAAATACATACCTACCTACCTACTTACTTAAAAATCTACATCTCTCTCTCATCTCTCATTATGTTCCTCTTGTACCTTGCGGTGTCGAGGTGAAGTATAAACATCGTGAGAGTGTCCGATTATGGGCTTCATATATCGATATTCCCATGGACTCAGCTATTCCCTCCGTCCAACGTTTACATGGTCGGCCTCTTCCTCTTTTTTCCATCTGGTTTGTACATCATTGCTTGTTGTGGTATGCTGTTGAATGGTAACCTACTTGCATGGCCAAACCATTTGACTTGCTGCTTTCTAATAAAATCTAGTGCTGCTATAACCCCCACTTTAGTCCTGATTCTTCATTTCTGATCTTATCTCTTCTTGATATGTTGCGTATTCTTCTCAGGAATCTCATTTCTGTTGTTGTGATTTTTCTTTTCTCTTTTTCTGTCATTGTCCAGGATTGGCATTGGTAGCATAGAGTTGGTAGGAAGATTGTGTTGTAAAGTGCTTTCTTAGTAGTTATTGATACATGTTTGTTCTTTAGTATTGGTGCCATTTGTCCAATGAGTTGGTTTGCCTTATTGCATGTATTTTCGATCTCGTCTTCTGATCTGCCATTTGATGATATTATACTTCCTAGCTTAGTTTAGTTTAGTTTAGTCGATAGATCAACATCACGGCACACGGGTGTAACCCATAAGTGATCCGTTCTACTCCTAACTCATGCCTGAGTCCGGAGAATCTCAGCTCAGTGCACGAACTCCGTAATACCGACGAGGATCCTCAAATACTTTGGGTAGATTTTTAACTCTAAATTTTGCCCGGGCAGCGCCGTTAGGCTACTGTATTTCGATTTCCAACTGCCAAGGGATTTGTTACGTGCGCAACAATACACACGGGTGTCCGATCTCACTACCCATAGACCAGGGGACATTTTGTTACTTGAAGTCCACGTGAAAAATTCCCGGCCCTCACCGGGGCTTGAACCCGGGAACTCCAGCACTCGAGGCGGACACCATACCCCGAGACTCAGCAGTTTTAACAATCTGCCTCAGTGCGAATTTGAATCCATGACACCGGACTGTCAAGCAGTCGTTCTATCCACATGCTCTACCGCCTCTCCTCCATGTATTGTACACACTTTCTGATATCGTCATATAACAACTTTACCATTACTCTGAATATAGACGCATAACCCATTTTAATATGTGCACAGTCGCTTTATCGATTTACATAGTCGCTTTATTATTTATTTATTTTTTCAATTTTCGCTCGCTCGCTTTGAACTCAAGCGTAGTCCATACACACTACTTCTAGTATTGCTACTTCTAGTAGTGCTGGACTGAATTTTGCGTATGGATTAGTATTCCCTATTAACAGTGTCCGTCGCCATCAGGCGAACCCACTCCGACTTCGGAGGTACTTGTTATTTACGTCCCCGAGTCAAGGACAATAGTCAACATTTTCATTCAACTGACCGGTGTAGGGTTGAACCCCTTACCTCGGCATCAGCACACCGGATGTTTAAGAACACGCCTTCTTACCCATTTGGCCATGCTGACCTACATTCGCTTTATTGATTTAAACGTGTACACGCGTTACACATAAACAGTGGCAACGAATATTTACTGACTTACTTTGGTTTATATACTAGTTGTTCGAATGTGTATATTCGCTTTGTGGGTTTCGACTAGACACTCGCTGTTTGAATAGACATCCGCGTGTGTGAATATTATACATTCGCTGCTTGAATATACGTACTTGATTTGTGGATTTATATATTCGCTGTTCGAATAGGCGTCCGCCTTTGTGAATATTTTACATTCGCTGTTTGAACATACATACTCGATTATGGAGTTATATATTCGCTGTTTGAATAGACATTCGTGTTGTGATTATTATATATTCGCTGTTTAATCATACATACTCGATTTGTGATTTATTTATTCGCAGTTTGAATAGACATCCTCCTGTGTGAATACTATACATTCGATGTTCGAACATACATACTCGATTTGTGGACTTTCGCTATTTGAATGGACCTCCGGGTTGTATATGTTATACAGTCGCTGCTTGAACACTCTCTATGTGTGCGTGTATTCAGGTTGTTTGACATTGTAGATTTATACATACGATCTTTACAATATACATGATCGCTTGACGGATCAAAACACACACACACACACACACACACACACACACACTTACACACACACACACACGCACGCACGCGCGCGCGTACAGAATATAGAGTGATAGAGTGGGTGAGAGAGAGGAGGAGCGAGAGAGACAGAAAGAGAGAGAGAGAGGAGTTTTGATATCCATGCTCGCTTCGTGGATTTATATACAGGCTGTATAAATCCACACTTGTATTTTATGGATTTGTATCCATGTTATCCGAACAAAGACGCCCGCATCATGGAAGAAAGTGTAGGCTGTCTGGATATACACACTCGCTATAGATTCTAACCTTGTAGGCTAGATTTATTTATACGAGGTTTGAATACGTGCAGCAGCTTTGAATGTAGGAATGCGCATCACGGATTTACATTCTCGCTTTATTGATTTGTTCACACTGTTTGTATTTAACATCGTTTCACGGATTTGTAAACTCCAGTCTTCGATTCACAATCTTCTTAGCTGACTCATATAAACGTCCATATAAATGTACTCTCTCTGCCCCCTCTCTCCTCCTCCTCTCTCTGTTTTATTCAAATGTCATTTGACTCTGTCTATGTATGTCTGTCTGCCTGTCTCTCTAATCTATATATATATAAAACACGATGTATGTATGTCCGTCCGTTCTTTATGCGTTCGCGAAGGGTCCATCCGATTGAGATGAAATTTTCATACGTTTTCTTTTCATTCCTGTGCAACTTTCTGTCATAGTTTTTTAGTGTGAAATCGGCTACTTACTTACTAAAATTTAATATTTCATTTTTCATTATTTCTATATAGCAAGGGGACTTAACTCTAGAAAAGTTATTTCAAGAGGCATAACTTTTAATAACATTTCTATATACTTTATAGTCATATTGTTGCATCGTTTTCAAAGATTTATAAACTCTTTGTCTATAGTTATTTACAGGCATATGAGTTATAATAAATAATGATATAATCTTTAAGGCATTTTCAAAGTTTTCATAAAAATAATGCATCTATTTAAATAGTGAAAATTTTCTAACTCATCTTTTTATCTTTAAAGAAGTTATCTACAGTCATGTAGGTGATTTAAAAATAGTTTTCATTAAAAATAATGGATGGTGTGTGGAAGGACATTCTTAAGTTACTTTTTTTTTTGTTATATGAATTTAATAAGACGCTCCCCGCCAGGAGCTGGGCGAAACCGCGCCGGGTCAGATAGATAGACAGACAGACAGACAGACAGACAGATAGTCGGGAACGGGAGCTTATATGAATTAAATGAGATGCTCCCCACTAGAGGCTGGGCGAAGCCGGGCCGGGAGCTTATATGAATTAAATTAGATGCTCCCCACCGGAGGCTGGGCGAAGCCGGGCCGGGCTGGGTCAGACAGACAGACAGACAGATAGTCGGGAACGGGAGCTTATATGAATTAAATGAGATGCTCCCCACCAGGGACTGGGTGAAGCCGGGCCGGGTCAGACAGACAGACAGACAGACAGACAGACAGACAGACAGACAGGCAGGCAGGCAGGCAGGCAGGCAGGCAGTCAGTCAGACAGACAGACAGTCGGGAACGGGAACTTATATGACTACTTATATGAACTAAATTAGATGCTCCCCACCAGGGACTGGGCGATACCTGTCCGGGACAGACAGACAGACAGACAGACAGATAGATAGATAGATAGATAGATCCCCGCCAGTGGCTGGGCGAAGCCGGGCCGGGTCAGCTAGTCTATCTATATATCTGTCTGCCTGCCTGCCTTCCTGTCTGCCGCTCTGTGTAATAAAATATGTCTCTCTTTCTCCTTCTTGTTCTCATCCGATCGTCAGAACCCTATGCCCGACCTCCCGCCTGCCCGCCCTCCCGCCTGCCTGCCTGCCTGCCTGCCTGCCTGCCTGCCTGCCTGCCTGTCTGTCTGTCTGTCTGTCTAGCCGTCCATTCTCCCGTCCCTCCGCCCGCCCGCCCTTCTTCATATCTTTCTTTGGATCTGTCATATATTTCTCTCTATGCCTGTATGTCAGTATGTTGATCTATCAGCCAGGATGTGTATTTGTCTGTCAAACACCCAATGTGTCGGCTTGTATAATATCATATAATATACGTGCCCAATTCTTAACCCTTTGAAAATAAAGTTTGTTTGTTTGTTCGTTCGTTCTATCGATCTATTGTCCAGGATGTATGCATGGTTGTCGATCTATCGATCAGGATGTTTGTCTATTACATATCCTTTTTTTTCTGCTTGTCTGTCTGTCAAACACCCTTATCATCTACTTGTCTCTCTGTTTGTATGCCTGCTTGTATTTGTATATGTATACATACCTGTCTGCCCGTTTGTTTGTCTGTTTGCCTTGCTGTTTGTCTATCGACCTATTGATCATGATGTTTATCTGTCAAGCACCGTATACATCTACTTGTCTGTCCGACGTCTCTCATCCTATTTATCTATCCCGTGTCTCTCCCTTCAATTTCTACACTCACACAAATGTTAACGTGTCTGCCCACACGGCCGGTGACAAACCCCCGCCCTTCTCTATTCAAAGCAGCTTACTCTTCAAAGAACAGACAACAGTGGAGGAAGCAGCGTTCCCGGCCATGTCTGGCAACCTGCTGACATTGATTCCTGGATCTCACCCCATTCTCCTTAATGCCGCGTATACTTGTCTCTCTGCCCTCAATCACCTCACTGTGTCCAGAAATACTCATGTCTCTCAGATCTGGTTCTCTGCTCTACTCACCCATGTTAGTTTGCTCGCCCACGTATGTCTTAACTCATCGTTGTGTTACGTTTATTCTCGCTTGTGTTCTTTCTTTGTCATTCACGTTGTAACTTTTAGAATACATACAGTGGCTCATACAGTATCCCAAATTGTCCAAGCTCTCTTAAAGTGGTTCCGGTACTTGAAGTTATACAAACTCCGATTAAGTGACATACCAAAGCTCCTATTCCAGTACAGTATTTCTTTCTGTCAATCACCTGTGATAATGTGTGTGGACATGTGGTGGAATGTTCAGTTTGCAGTTGATCTGAAACAATTAACTTCTAATGACTGTTACCATTGATGGTTACCAGTGAGTAAGAGCGAGTGTTCTTAAACATCCGGTGTGCTGATGCCGAGGTAAGGGGTTAAACCCCTACACCGGACAGTTTGACTAAAATGTTGACTTCTCGTCCTTGACTTGGGTACGTTAATTGCAAGTACCTCTGAAGTCAGAGTGAGTTCGCCTGATGGCAAGGGACACTGTTAATAGGGAAAGCTAATCCACACGCAAAATTCAGTCCAGCACCACTAAATCTAGTGTTCATGGACAACGCTTGAGTTCAAATTTACTTAGCTTTGTAGTCAGGTGGTGTTTAAAGTCGTCAATTGAACATTAGCGGGTATTCCGTGAGTGTATGAACTGGTGGTAGTCCCGTACAAATACTAGGTCACGCCAACATGAGGTGAGTTGTTCCACCACGAGCATCACACACCCCGCAATGTCAAGAAAAATGAAAAGAAATGAGAGAATAGAGAACAATGAACACGCGGAAAACATGTGGTGAAAACAGCATACCCTGCAATACGCGTCCCCATGCGTATATTCACAAGGATTTCCACATTGGCGCACTGCAAGTATGCCAGGTGAATTCCCAGCCCGCATACATAACGGCTGTGGGCGGGTGGCAAACAATCAAATCCTGTCTAGGTTTAACACACTGTTGTGTGAAAGTATGGCCGAGTGAGGACTAGAAAGACAATGTGAATACTGAATATGTCGTAGGATAGGCAACACGCAGTTAATTCCATGGTGGGTCGGTTGGTTGGTGAATCCACTAGAAGACTGAGCCTTAACTCTTGAGTCCGATGGACTAACATCCAGTCTTCTGAGCCTAAAATGGGGTTGCATATATCGGAGTGAGGCTGGTCTAGACTCCGTATCATCTCCGCGAGAACTGTGTTGCAGAACTCTTTTTCCCCTCTCCACACTCAATCACCAGCGGAGTGTGAAGCGTTACATCTACAGAGAGGCATGGTAACCATTGGGACGTTGACCAGGCAGTTTTTCCGCACTGCGTAGTGGTGCTTCACGATCTTTACCAGCTTGGGAGCTGGGTTAAATAAAGATATAACTGTATCTATAGCACTGAGAATATAATTAACAAAGGAAGTAGTTACCTCTAGTGGGAAATGGTTTGATTTAGTGGCAAGTGGTTTGGTCTAGTGCTTTGGTCTCGTTGGAAGTGGATTATTGTTGTTGGAAGTTATCAGTTATCATTGGGGTATCTTCATTGCACTCCGGACAGGTCTATATGTGCTCAGATCCTCCCCTTAGCATATGCATCAGCGTCCGGTGGCTAATAGCGCCAGTTCTGTGTTGGTTGACGAGGCACCTCTTTTCCCCGATGCACCTCTCGCGTCTGGCCGTGCCAATTCTTACTCCCAAGTCTTTCATCCTGGACAGCGATGTGGATTCACTGACGTCAAAGTCCTCTATTCTCGCTATATCTTTAAGGACGTTAATGTCCATGGGACATATTTTTCTGTCCCATCACATAGTAACTTATGCCTGTCCCATCCCATCCCCTAACATCCCATACCATAGGACCTTTCCCATGTAGTTGGAAGTGGTTTGGTCAAGTGATTTGATCAAATGGTTTGGTCTAGAGAAAAGTGGTTTGGTCAAGTAGCAAGTCATTTATAATCTTAGACGAGAAGTATTGATCCTAAACTCTGGCCTACCGGCCTGTCTACGACTTAAGTGAGGGTGTAAGCAACGCCGGCCTGCCGTGCTTCTGGTCTTGGGTTCCATCCACATCAAGGCGGTTTCGAATTAAAAACAAATTAATTGACCCGAGCTTCCAGGCCGACTGGTCTAACACGGTACCAGACATATCTTGGGAAGTGAAGGCAGCCGGTGTCATGCCGACCCTTCTCCCACTGAGTTTTTTTGGTGTGCATATCCCTTACAGGACGTTGAAGTCAACATCAGCATTTTTCAGCTGCTGTTGATGTACTAAGCAAGATTACGCTCAGTAGTTTGTCATTGATTTCTGAGCGACTGGCTCACATACCCCGTAAGTTACCAACGCGGCGAGAACCGCTACCGATTCTCGCACAGGTTACGTTACTCACGAGAATATACGGGATCACGGAGAAAGACGTTAACTCCTAGGTCAGGGAGACCGGCCTCCCACTGAGTACCGTTTGGTATATAACCAGGCTTGGCCATGGGAATGTTATTCCCATGGGAAAGGTCACATGGGATGGGATGGGATGGGACAGGCATAAATTACTATGGAATGGGACAGAAAATATATATATGTCCCATGAAGCCTGCCAGGTTTGGCCATGGGAATGTTATTCCCTTGGGTATCCCATGGGAAAGGTCCCATGGGATATGATGGGATGGGATGGGATGGGACAGGCATAAATTACCATAGGATGGGATGGGACGGGACAGAACAATATGTCCCATGGACAAGCCTGTATATAACCATGTCTAGCTTCATATACCCAGTGTCTCTTGGGCGCGTGTAAGGAAGGGACCTTTACTTTACTGACTGACTGAACAAGGATTGCCGATACAAATATGGCTCCAGCACCATATGCTTAATGGGCCTTAACTGATTCAGTGCAGAAGGATAATATATCGCCAAGTGTGACCCCGTATTTGGACACAAGGACGATATATCGCGATACTAGGGTCATCGTGTGATGTGTTTTGTTTCGTGGTATCTTCCGCAATGTCAATGCCCAGTGAGCTGAAATTTACATTATAATGCTTGTTCATTTGATTGTGTACCATGCATGGCCCAAACTACTTTCGGCTCGGCACTGAATCTATTAAGGCCCGCGAAAGGGTCCATACAGTAAAATAGTAAACACTCCCTCGTCGTCCATATACATGAATGTTCGCTGTTAACCCCAAGGTTGTACTCTGCATCGTTTTTCTGCTTCTACGGGTCTACCACCTAGTGCCATGGGTTGATTAATCGTCTTAAGCCACTTGCTGTATCTGCCATTGGGTTATACATTACCCCAATGTTGTCATTGCTTTATAATACACGTCTGCTAACATATTAACATCTTATAAGCCATAATTGTGATTTACCCCTTGCTTAATCTGCCCATTATCCCATGTGGACAACAATCACCTTCGGATTGATAGGACTGTGAGGTTAAAACCATATTCAGCTGCTTTGGTGGCTGTCTAGTCACATGACTATCATTCTGAGCCGGTGATGGACCCTACTATAACTTCTCCTTGAGGTTGAACGGGGTAGGGGTAATGGTAAAATCGAATCGAATACCCCAGCTTTCCGTTTTCAGTCTTTCATTTTTGTTTGGTCCAAACCTTTTTGTTTGTCACAGAATCTGTTACGGCGTGCGAAAGGGTCCTTTACTGTACATACTATACACTCCCTCGCCATCAATATACGTTTACCATTTACGGTCGCTTTGTGCCCTATATCGTTTCTCTTGGCTTCTTCGACTACACCGCGCCAACAGCCCTCATTATCACCGCATGCCCTTGTTTACTGGCCTCGACACGCGACGCGTGCTGGTTTCCCCGCCCGTTGGCTTTGTGACTGCAGTGACTACACGCGGGTGGAATGTAGGTAATAATATCAAGGTGTTCTCTGGTGCTTGGATGTGTCACATTGGTTTGTTGCTGGCGAGGAGTCAGTCCAGACAGTTGTATATGATACCGTTACTGTTGTTCTTTATGGTTCTGGCATCGGAGCCGCTTTCGTTTTCTTTAGGTGTATGTTATACGATTGAGTTCTTTACCTTACGGGGGAAATACACTGGATTGTTAACATCTGGTTCAGTTTTCGGGTCGGAACGTAGGTTTGTGTGTTTACTCACGACCGTGTGGATCTGTGGGGTCGGCCCAGCTTAATAATAAAAATTATTACCAGATATTGTTGGTGATGAGGGAAGCTGGGTAGCCAGTTTATAGTGTCGTGACATTTCATAATATACATATATAGTCATTTATAGGACGTAGCGATCAATCGTAGAATGTATTGGCTGTTTGTGATTACTACTGGTGTATTAAATCTTGACTTCCCTACTCAGGGTCTGCCATATGGTTGCATTTACTGCTGAGTAATATTTAGGCGGGTAGGTGGGTTTGTTGGTTAGTTGGTTGGTTGATAGCTGTGTGGTTAGACTGAGAGGTTTGTTGGTAGGTTGGGAGATATGCAGGTAGTCATGCATGTATGTAGTTGTGAGGGGAGGTTTGTGGGTAGGTTTATTAGGCTGGTAGGTAACTTCGTTTTCACCATCTTCTTCTGTTTCACCTCTATCTCCTCCCACTTCTTCTTCTTCTTCTTCTTCTTCTTCTTCTTCTTCTTCTTCTTCTTCTTCTTCTTCTTCTTCTTCTTCTTCTTCTTCTTCTTCTTCTTCTTCTTCTTCTTCTTCTTCTTCTTCTTCGGCTGCTTCTTCTTTCGTTCGCTTGAAATAAATTGCCTATATCTGCATTGTTATCTATTATGTAAACTTCACTGAATGCATATGTATGAATGTAGGTAACAGGCGGGCAAATAGATCGATCGATAAGTAGGTTTGTAATGTAGGTATGTATAGGCAAATGGTTGACAATCCCTTTATAGATACACGTGTTAGATCCTCACATATTAAAGGCTACTAGAAAAATCAGGTGGAGTGGCTGTCTACTTTTCCTCATCGCCCGTCCTCCCAAGAAAATTACCAGACGCCCATGTGACAAGGCTGGATGGACTCCAGATCCGTACTGGTCGAAGGACAATCGAATTGTGCCGCTACTGGCTAGTGAATCCAGTAGCACAGTTTTGTACACGATATATAGTGCTATAGATGCTGATATTTCAGTGTACTAACTATTCACTGTTATACTGCGGTCTAGTTTATGCAAGCGGCTCTTTAAACGCCTTCATAAACAGCAGATTGCGGGAAATCGTAATGTTTTTATTAAATGGACTTTCTGCCATGTCGGATATATGTACTGCAGCTGCAAGAATACATAGATGATATCTATGTCACATCTATGATAGAGAACATTGGATGGTGACATTTGGCTATGTTCAGAAGCGTGCGTCTAGACTTGTCGATTTTCTTGGATAGGCTAACTAACCATAGACTTTAACTGTCTACGGGAATACATTAGTTTTAGGACCATGTGTCGTGTCTACTTTCTTAGCTACGCTAAATATACTGGAATTGAACTGTTTGTGAAGATTGATGGATGATTAGTTTACAGCTATGTTAGTACAGATGGGTAAAAGATCTCAAGGTCGGCCTCTACTACGATAAAAAGATGTGTGTAAGCAGGACATGATTGATAGTAATACAGGCATTGATAATGCACATTGGGAGCAAGTCGCCGCTGAAAGTGTTGCATGGAGGGCAAATATCAGAAATGGAATAAACACAAAGGAGAACATTATTGCAGATAAGTCACACATCGAGCGTGCGAGACGTAAGATGGTGCATGATGGTGGAAATGACAATGTGTTAACATGCATTCACTTTGGACGAACATTTGCAGCGCGAATTGGTCTGATCAATCACATTCGCTACCGCCATGGCTTGTATTTATTATGCAGTTTTGAAGCACAATGTAGCAAACTATCGTCTGTCACGACGGAACGGTGCCAATGAATGAATGTTAGTTAGTTAGTTGCATATCCTTAACGGGACGAGTGCAGTCGACACCAGCATTTTTTGCTGTTGTTGATGTCTTCGCAAGTTTACGTTCTTACAGCTATGGCTCGTGTATAATTTCTTGGCTACACTAAACATGCTAGAATATAACTGCCTATGGGGATTGATACAATAGTTTACGGCTATGACTGGTGTGTAATTTCTTTGCTACACTAAACATACTGGAATTTAACTATTTGTGAAAATTGATAATAAGTTACCGCCGCGACTAGTGTATAATTTCTTGGCTACACTAAATATTGATTTATTTGGCTGTTTCGGGATTTGAGGTTTGAAGATTGAGCACAACCCCCTACTGGCAACGATGAGCGTACTGCGACACGAACCTCGGGCCTTATCCACGTCAGACTGGAAGCACTAGACTCGTGTTTCGCTCTCGTTTGAGTTCGCCGGTAGTGCATATCACTGACTGGACCTGTGATCGCAGTGATCCAGAGTTCGATCCCGGGTCCATTCAGGGACTAGCACTACTGACGAGCTCAAACGAGAGCGAAACTCCAGTCTACACTAAATATATTAATTAGTATTCATGAAGATTGATACATTAGTTTTAAGATGTTGACTCGTGTGTAACTGCTTGGTTACTCTAAACATAATAGAAATGAATTGTTCATGAGTATTGATACGTTAGCGTTTCCAAACCGTGACTCGTATCTAAATTCTTTGTTTAACAAAAACATACTAGAATTTAACTGTTTATAAGGATTGACACATTCGTTTTTGGACCATTACTTCCTGTATAATTTCTTGCCTGCACTAAAGTTGTTAAAATTAAACCGTTCATGCGGATTGACACGTTAGAGTTTTCGGACAGTAAATTAACCCCGGTCAACCATTATGGTGACCAGCGGTCACACAGACAGGTGTATTCTCCATGGATTTTGTCAATTTTGAAGTGGACTCTGGGGCAGGCGCTAATGATGAGTAAGTGATTTTTGGGTTTGTTCTGGGTTTAAGTGTCCCATGTTAAGTTGCGTGAATGACGACGAGTAAGTCTTTTGTCGGTTTGTTCTGGGTGAGTGTCCCATGTTGGGTTGTGTGATGATGATGATGATGATGATGATGATGATGATGAGTAAGAGATTTGTGGGTTTGTACTGGGTAAAGTGTCCCATGTTGGGCTGCATGTGAAAATGATGAGTAAGTGATTTGTGGGTTTGTTCTGGGTAAAGTTTCTCATGTTGGGTTGTGAGAATGATGATGATAGTTTTCATCTGTTCTTGTCCACCCAATCACCTTATCTAGAGAGCACGTATTCAGCCAAATACAGACACTTGGTTGCAATTATATGCTCTCTTCTTGCCTTTTTTTGGGGTGTAGTAAATAGAATTCTCCCTTATCATCATCGCCATTATAAAATTAAACACCACCACTACCATCTTCGCCGGTCTCCCTGGTCCGGTGGTAGCAGCTTTCTCCGTAACCCAGAATACTCTCGTGGGTGACGTGAGCGCACGAGAACTGGAATCGGTTCGAGTCGCTCCAGTGACTTATGAGAGTATGGAGCCGGTCGCCCAGAAAGCAATGGCAAACTACTGAGCGTAATATTGCCAAGAAATCAACAATCAGCTGAGAGATGCTGGTGTTGACAGCGATATCCTGTAAAGGATATGCAACACATTTAGTTTACAACCATCTTCACTATCATCATCAACACCATCTCCACCGTGGTCATTATTGTTATTATTATCATTACAGTTATTTTGGAATTATTATTATTATTGATGTTAGTGTTATTATTATTCCTTTTTCCATGTTCCCCATGAATCAACGATGAAATAGCGGCTAATTCAGTACAGTTGTCCGAAACCTATCCACAACAATGGCACGTTTTATTTGTAATCATGGTCTAACAGCTCTGGGCTAGACCGAGTCTCAGTTCAACATAGAACAAGTCCTGTTGTAGGAATCTGCTGTCGGTGTGTGAAGTGTTGGGCTCATCACATTTTTGTGGGCCTGGGTCAACAGGGGACTAGGTGTTCAGTTGAGTTGAGTCAAGAACCGATATCACAGAACTCGGGGCATTCATATACTCGCTCTGTCCTCATCTTCAACAACCAGCAAAGTCCCAGTACTAGTGGTACTTGTTAAAATCTGATTTTTATGTTCATCTGGCCTTTCCTCGGAAGGACCTTGACTACACCTGCCTTATCATGCACCAATACCCCCTCCCCCCCACCTGTAGCGGTACAGATCCGCCCAGTTTGTCCGCTTGCTCTTTACCTCCCACGTCTCGGAAAATTGGTATCGGGTATAATTTGCAGCATATTCTAACATGTATCTATGAAAGAAAGGCGACGATAAAAGCAGCTATCCTAGCTACATTATTATGAACTTGATTAGTAGATGTGAGGATCTATCTCTTTCCACGCCCACGGCAGTGTCTGCCAGGGAATTACCATTTCTACAGATTTTACATTTCGCTATTTGAATGTGCGTGTTTGACTATTTGCTTTCATTTGAAACTATTTGTTTTTTTAATTGGCGCTTGCTGGCTTTCATTTCAAACGTGGTCCATACTCAGGCTACCACTGGGGAGTGCATTGGACTGATTTGTGCGTGTGGATTAGCTTTCCCTATTACCAGTGTCCCTCGCCATTAGGCGAATCCTCTCTGACATCTGGACTGTAATTAACGTCCCTAAGTAAGGACGAGAAGTCAACATTTTAGTCCAACTTAACGGCGTAGGGGTTCAACCCGCTGCCTCGCATTCAGCGCACTGGTAGTTTAAAAGCGAGCGCTCGTAGTTTTTCCACTATGCTGACCTTCACATTGTTGTTAAATTTGATAAGATGAAGTATTGTCATGAGATACTCTATGCAATGTTTTCCCATTGTAAATCCGTGTTTCACATCCTGTCTGCTGGGTGATTACGGGGATTATGAACCTTTATACCACATTTCAGACAGGGCATGTAGCACAAGTAACTTGACTCTTCTTCCATCACTACTATTTGGTTTCATTAGTTCAGCTGCACGTTTGCTGGTGTGTGCGGGGACAGCATGCATCTGGCTGAAATAGTCACTTGCCCCAGCAGTCTGTCACTTCTACAGACTAGAACTATGCTTGTTTAACACATCAAGTGCCATGGGATGAGTAATCGTCTTAAGCGACTTCCCGTATCTGTCATGGGCTTATATATCGCAGAAATGTTGTCCTTGCGCTATAATACAACATATCTGTGCTACCTATATTAACAACCTTTAAGTCATAACTGTGACACACCCCTACTTCCCATTTTTCCCATATAAGTGAAAGCAGCCTGGTTCAAGCCATCTCAGGGGGCTCTCAGTATGTCTGGCCCCAATCCTGTGCCATCTCCTGTTGTATAAGAAGAGTTAGCCAGGAGGCTGCTGATGCTGTCACTTTATTGATTCTTCTGTTTCTTGCTGCATTTCAGATTGGAAAAGGAATACACAGCTTTAAAGACAAAGGAAAATGAAGATCAAATTGAATTAAGGGTGAGTTGATGTGTTGTTTCATTTCTGATTATTGTCATGGGATGTTTGTGCATGACAGCCCATTGTGGTAATGGCTGGGGGAGTGGGTGTGAGTTGTGGTATATTTGTGTAGACAGTTGCATGTGAAAGCAGGCAGACATGTATGTCATACAACATTACTGCATACATGTACACACGGACACACAATCTTCCAGTATACATGTACACACAGACACACAATCTTCCAGTATATACGTACACACAGACACACAATCTTCATGCATATATGCACACATAGACACAGTCTTCCTGTATACATGCACATACAGACACACAATCTTCCTGCATACATGCACACACAGACACACAAACTTCCTGCATACATGCAAACATAGACATACAATCTTCCTGCATACATGAGCACACGGACACACAATCTTCCTGCATACATGCACATACAGACACAATCCTCCTGCATACATGCACACACAGCACACAATCTTCCTGCATACATGCATACACAAACACATAAACTATACATAAACTATGTCAGTTGGCTACACGGGAGTGAGAACAACATCCGTACAAAATTTTATCTCAATCGGATGGACCATTTGGGAATGCATAAAGGACAAACAAACAAACAAACAAACATTGTCTTATATATATATATATCCACACACCCACACATGCTCCACATGCAGTGACATATCCCTCCCAACGGGTAACTGTATATTGTTGAATTATTCTATTTTTCTGGCCTTAACAAGTCTGCCGGCTCACTGTGGCGAAGGGGTTTCAGACACAATTCGTAATCCCGTATTCAGTTTACTTATTCAGTCAGTCGTGGAGATTTGCTCGCAGCAGACGAGCAATATCTCCGGCGGGCCTACTCTCATTGGTCGCGGGAGCCACATGAGTCAGGCGGGGAGTCTTACTGTAGTACACGCTTACAAGGTCCAAACACAGCTATGGGCGATATGGTAGGAGACTGACTTGCGTTGGTTTTCACACAATGGTATGAGTGCTGGCCGTTCAGAAAGCTATGGTAAACTACGTAAGCTTGCCAAGAAATCACAAACAGCCAAACAATGCTGGGGTTAACTGTGATGTCCTTTACAGGATATGCAATTAACTGGGTTTTTTTTAAAGAACATTAACACAGTATTTTCTATCTTTGCTTCTATCCATTCAGAGACTACGAACAGAAAATCGCTTGTTGCGACAACGCATTGATAATTTGGAAAAGGTCAGTGTGTAGAAAGTGTCACCTTTTAACATTTCTTGTTCATTTTTATTACCATTATCACATTTTGGGGAGTGGTGCACTTACAGTTGTCTGTTCTCGTTTAGTATTAACATATTCCTTTAAGAAAAATAAAGATGCAGTTAAAGTAGGCATTATTTGTTATCACTTTCTTGAAGAAAATTTGCTTTGTTTAGAAATATTATATCTTTGGCTTTTTTTTGGTACATGTCTAGTTTGTGATCTTTATTCATGTTCATGTTATTTCCTTTGCTTCTGGTGTGTCCAGTTAACCTTATATACCAGTCTCTGTGTTTGGTTTTCTTTATACGTACCTATATTTGTAATTTTTCTTCCATAAGCATGTTTAAAACTTCACAAATTGTTTGCTTCTGAAAGGAGTCTATTTAAACATTTAAGCCATTCTATGTTTCCGTTCTTTTAAATCTATGAATATATTTTCTTTCATATAGATGTTTATTAACTATGCAGTTTTATTTCATGTTTGCAGGCTAAGTACAAGTCAGCTGTGTCTTTGTGTTTGTTTATTTAACTTATTAATTGGGCATCAGTGTAATGACCAAGTTCTACAAGAAACAAATGAAAATCGTAAACTGTTTGGAGAAATTAGACATACACAGTCAACATTTTTTGGGCATGTTATGAGAAGAAATAAATTGGAGAACTTGGTGACAACTGGCAAGATCGAGGGGAAGAGAACAAGGGAAAGATAGAGAAGTCAATACCTGGATGGCTTGACCATGTGGCAGGGTCGAGACAAGAACACTGAGCTGATCCACGATTCTGGTGATCGAGTAAAATGGCGAGTCATGACGCCCACACTTATCAGCATGGTACATGATGGATGGATGGATAATGACCTTCGAGGGCTGATTGTTTACCAGACATGGCAATGATCATGAAGGATGGGCCAGACATCATCAATGCCAAAAGAGACACAGGATGAATAAATGACGTTAAAGACACAGGAGAAGCTGATTCCTTATCTGGAGTGAAGGAGATAGGATTGAGGCGGGGCAGCACAAGACACTTGATGAATAAACATAGAACTGATGCGGTCAGTAAATATACATTGACGAGGATGTTAAGAAAGAGATCAGAGCATCTATGGACCTGGTCGGAGTGTGATGATAATGATCACTAAACACAATCAAATACAGAGGTTGTAGAGAGACAGAATGAAAAGAGAGCTGATAATAGAAATAAATAAAATAAAACAAACAAGTGAAATATTTCAACAACATTTTAGAATTAGCGCTGTCACAAAAAAACATACTGATGGGAAAAAGATCAAGACAGGCGGGCAAGAGATAGAAAAGATTACATCAAAAGTTGGATAAACAGCAGCCTGTCAGAATATACAGCCAGAGCAAGACATTAAGAATTGGAGATTCACTTCAGCCAACCTTCATTGTGGAGATGGCACTTGACTGATTGGTTGATACTTTATACCAAACATACTTAAGATTGCAGTTACCAAAATTATACGCTTTCAAATGACCAATATTCTTTTTTGAAACAGTATTTGCTTGTGTGTATGCTTGCACACAAGACACATATACATTTGTATATGTGTGCAGTGATTAAACAGTGTCATATATTTTGCATCAATAGTTGCTAAGAAAGCACTCAACAACACAATCTTCCTACCTACTCTGTGCTACCAATGTCAAACCTGGACAATGACAGAAAAGGAGAAACGAAAAATCACAACAACAGAAATGAGATTCCTGAGAAGAATTCTCAATATATCAAGAAGAGAGAAAATAAGAAATTAAGATATCAGAACTAAAGTGCGGGTTATAGTGGCGCTATATTTTATTAGAAGGCAGCAAGTCAAATGATTTGGCCATGTAACTGCGTTACCAACTAACAGTATACCACATCAAGCAATGATGTACAGACCAGAGGGAAGCAGAGAAAGAGGCCGACCACGTAAACGATGGACAGAGGAAATAGCAGAGTCCATGGGAATCTCGATACATGAAGCCCATAAATGGGCACTCTCCCGCTGTTTATACTTCACCTCGACACCACAAGGTGCAAGAGGAACGAGATGAGATTGAGATATATTTTGCTTCTACATGTCAATCAAACATCACAATCAGTAATGAAACAATTGAAAATAGGACAGACTGTGAATCTTAAAAAATATCGCATGGTGACTGGGAATACAATGCAGAGTTTTCAGCAGTATCAACAGCCAATAGCATAGTACCAACAAACATGCGTCCATAAAGTTAGTTGCATATCCTTTACAGGCAGGACGTCACAGTCAACCCCAGCATTTTTGGGCTATTTGTGATTCCTGGGCAAGTTTACGTTCAGTAGTTTGCCATTGCTTTCTGAATGACCGGCACTCATATCATTTTATGAAAACCAATGCAAGGTGATTTGTTGCCAAATCGCCCGCAGATGTGTTTCAAACACAGTAAGCGAGATTACAAATTGTACCCATAACCCTTTTGTCACAACTTTGCCAGATTATACCATTATGTCTTTATGGATTTGTGGTGACCTAGTGGTTAGTGCACTGAAGAATCAACACTGTGTTGGGGGTTTAGTTCCCAGCAATGGCGAGGTTTGCATCCAGACAGTAGTGTTTTGGAGTCAACCATCTCGTCACAATAGTCTTGTAGATTTCTCTAGGAAGGGCAGGTTGTGATGCAATTAACTGGTCACCTTAGCTCATTATACCATAAGGTGGTAATTTGAAGACATAACGCTCCAAACATAAACATCAATTATATATCATGGAATTAATTAATAACCTTTTCTTTTATTCAGAATATTGTATTACACAGCAATCTATGTTCTTCCTATTCTTTGAACAAGTATATTTGTTGGGGGATTGGTAATTGTTTATTCACATGCGCTTAATACTCTTGATCCACTTTACTAATTCCATGAATATATTGTATACGCTTTCATCCACTTTGTTAATTCCATGTATTATATTTTTTATACTCGTTTATTAACTTTGTTAATTCTATATTTTATACTCTTTCATCCACTTTGTTAATTCTATTTATATATTTTATACTCTTTCATCCACTTTGTTAATTCTATATTTTATACTCTTTCATCCACTTTGTTAATTCTATGTATATATTCTATACTCTTTCATCCACTTTGTTAATTTTGTTTATATATTTTATACACTTTCATCCACTTTGTTAATTCTATTTATATATTTTATACTCTTTCATCCACTTTGTTAATTCTATTTATATATTTTATACACTTTCATCCACTTTGTTAATTCTATTTATATATTTTATACTCTTTCATCCACTTTGTTAATTCTATGTATATATAGGATATTCTTTCTCCACTATGTTAATTCAATGTATATATTTTATACTCTTTCATCCACTTTGCTAATTCCATACATATTTTTCTAGCACTTTCCTAATTGAGTTGTAATTGTATAAATTACGTTCTTTAATGTCAATATTTAGGCTTGATGTCTTTTTTCTTTGTGTGTGTTCTTATTGATTGTTAAATTATTTCTTTAAGTCATTTCTGTTTTGTGTTTTGTAAACTTTATTTTTCAGTTATAATTTCAACAACTTTTATGTGAAATAACTATAATTAAGAAAGTAAATATGTACAGTATTTTTTCTCTTGAAATAGTTATTGACACATTAATGGGTATATTAAATAATTGTAATGGTACAACAACAGTATAGGGAGTGCTAGCATCAAGGAGGAATGGTTACACAGCTATCTGATTCCCTTGCCGAAGCCTGACAAAGACCACAAAAAAATTCAGGGATATCGAATTATAACCATGCAGAATACAATAGGCAAGCTGCTGGAGAAGGTAATTGCCAGGAAAATATCAAGCCAACTAGAGAGGCAAGGTGTTTTCCCACCTACCCTGGGTGGGTACCGTCCAAAAAGAGAAACCTGGACCAATGCAGCAGTCTTTGCCCATGATGTCTATGAAGGTTTCCACTCAGGCACTGAAACCGTTGCTGCAGCGATTGATCTTGAGGACGCATACAATAGAGTACCACTGGATTTTTTAATGTTTCAGCTTCTTGAACTAAACGTAAGTCCATTCCTCCTTAGTTGGATTGCTGCAGCCCTCTTCCAACGGAAAGTAGTTTTTAGATGTGGCAGTTGGACTTCGGAACCAACAACAATATATCCTGGCCTACCACAGGGATCACCATTATCTCCGGTACTGTTCAACGCCTACACAGTGAGAATCACCAGTGAGCAGATCACTGGACCTGGCAGGACATTGTCATATGCCGATGATGTTTTAGTGTATCGTCACGGTAAGGATAGAGAGGAGGTTGCTGTGGAACTACAAACCGAACTCAATCGCATAAGTACTTGGAGTGATGAAGCTGGGGCAATGGTCAACCCAACAAAGGCAACAGTGACTTGGTTCTCGTTGAATAATCATATTGTCAACAATCCAACACCAACTGTAATGCTGTGTTCAGAGACGGTGGAAAGAACGCAGGCAATGAATTACCTGGGGATACGGTTTGATCGAAGCCTTGCTTATAATGTGCACATAGACCAGGTGATAACAAAGGCCAAGCGGGATTTGGCAGCGATGCGTGTGATGGCGGCAGCAAACTGTGAGCAGCGCCATCTATGTCTTCTGTACGAGGGGCTGGTCATGTCTGTTTTGGAGTATGCAATGGCAATCCTGACTGTCAGCCATAAACAGATAGAAAGGATGGAAAGGATACAGAATGAAGCTATGCGCATTATTCTTGGATGTACAAGAGATACAGCATGCAGGGCGATGCGCTACCTTCTTGATTTTCCAACCATTGAAGAGAGAATGCAAGTTTGCAGGGCACGCGCCTACCTCAGAATTAACGCAAACACACAGCATCCACTGCATAGTGAAATTAGGAAGGTGAAGGGCAGCAGGTTAAAAAGAGGACGGTCGTGGATGGGTCAAGCCGAAGACATTCTTCAACAGGTGTGTTCACTTGAGGACTTAGAACCTGGCGAGGAGTGGGTGCAAGTGCCAACAGACTTCTGCACATCCTTTTCAGTTTGCATCCAACTAGATAGAAAATGCAGACAAGAAAATCTGGCTGCTGTTGAGGCTGAAGTACAAGCGTTGATTTTCGACAATTCGCTAGACAGTGACGCGGTCATCTACACAGATGGGTCGGTCATCCGACATGTGAGAAGCTCATGGGCCTTTACAGCTCGGGCCGGAGGGAGAATTGTGAAGGAGGACTCTGGTGCTTTCACTGAAACCACAAGTAGCCTGACCATGGAAGTCATGGCAGTAAGTAAAGCAATAACATGGCTCGAGACACAGACATTCACTAGGGCTTGTTTCCTTAGCGACTCAATGAACATGATCAAGAGGATAGAGGAGGGGTCGATCCGAAGAGAATGGTTGCTGCCTCTGAAGCGGTCTCGGCTGGCAAAGATTAGTTTCATCTTCGTGCCAGGGCATGCGGGAGTACAAGGAAATGAGCGGGCTGACAAGCTCGCAGGTGAGGCTACTGTGGAGGGCGGACGTGCCATGGACCAGGCTGACATTCTGAATGCTCTACGAGAAGTGAGACTTTTGCAAGAACCAAGTGATGACTGTGAATCTACAACAATGGCCAGACTGCGAGAGCAGCAAATTAAAAGAGGGGTGGCCAAACAAGAACACTACGCAGGAAGCCAAAGAAGATTGATAAACCATCACAGAACTGGCGTCATTAGCCGCTACATGCTGCGGGATTTGCTGAGGAGGGGATCCGAGCACTTATGGACTGAATGGTCCGATGTGCAACGATGATGATCTGTCGACTAACTAACTAACTAACTAATATTGACACATAAATGGATCTAATAATTCTCAGAGTGACAAGGTAACAGATCTGATAATTGTAATATTGACAAGGTAATGGATCTGCTGTTTGTAATATTGACAATGTAGTGGATCTAATAATTGTAATATTGACAGTTTAATGGGTTTATGAGTAGTAATAGTGACAAATAAATGGATGTAACAAGTTAAAACTTGCCAGTGTGTCAGACTTAACAGTTCAAACTTGCCAGTGTATCAGACCTAATAGTTACAACTTGCCACTGTATCAGACCTAATAGTTACAACTTGCCACTGTATCAGACCTAATAGTTACAACTTGCCACTGTATCAGACCTAATAGTTAAACTTGCTACTGTATCAGACCTAATAGTTACAACTTGCCACTGTATCAGACCTAATAGTTACAACTTGCTACTGTATCAGACCTAATAGTTAAAACTTGCCTTTGTATCAGACTTAATAGTTACAACTTGCTACTGTATCAGACCGAATAGTTACAACTTGCCACTGTATCATACCTAATAGTTACAACTTGCCACTGTATCAGACCTAATAGTGAAACTTGCTACTGTATCAGACCTAATAGTTACAACTTGCCACTGTATCAGACCTAATAGTTACAACTTGCCACTGTATCAGACCTAATAGTTACAACTTGCCACTGTATCAGACCTAATAGTTACAACTTGCTACTGTATCAGACCTAATAGTTACAACTTGCTACTGTATCAGACCTAATAGTTACAACTTGCCACTGTATCAGACCTAATAGTTACAACTTGCTACTGTATCAGACCTAATAGTTACAACTTGCCACTGTGTATCAGACCTAATAGTTACAACTTGCTACTGTATCAGACCTAATAGTTACAACTTGCCACTGTATCAGACCTAATAGTTACAACTTGCCACTGTATCAGACCTAATAGTTACAACTTGCCACTGTATCAGACCTAATAGTTACAACTTGCCACTGTATCAGACCTAATAGTTACAACTTGCCACTGTGTATCAGACCTAATAGTTACAACTTGCCACTGTGTATCAGACCTAATAGTTACAACTTGCTACTGTATCAGACCTAATAGTTACAACTTGCCACTGTGTATCAGACCTAATAGTTACAACTTGCCACTGTGTATCAGACCTAATAGTTACAACTTGCTACTGTATCAGACCTAATAGTTACAACTTGCCACTGTGTATCAGACCTAATAGTTACAACTTGCCACTGTGTATCAGACCTAATAGTTACAACTTGCTACTGTATCAGACCTAATAGTTACAACTTGCCACTGTGTATCAGACCTAATAGTTACAACTTGCCACTGTGTATCAGACCTAATAGTTACAACTTGCTACTGTATCAGACCTAATAGTTACAACTTGCCACTGTGTATCAGACCTAATAGTTACAACTTGCTACTGTATCAGACCTAATAGTTACAACTTGCCACTGTGTATCAGACCTAATAGTTACAACTTGCCACTGTGTATCAGACCTAATAGTTACAAAATTGCTACTGATGCTCAGACCTAATAGTTACCAACTTTGCCACGGTGTATGCAGACCTGCATAGTTACACCTTGCTACTGTAATCAGACCTAATAGTTTACAACTTGCTACTGTATCAGACCTAATAGTTACAACCTTGCCACTGTGTATCAGACCTAATAGTACACTTGCTACTGTATCAGACCTAATAGTTACAACTTGCTACTGTATCAGACTAATAGTTACAACTTGCCACTGTGTATCAGACCTAATAGTTACACTTGCTACTGTATCAGACCTAATAGTTACAACTTGCCACTGTGTATCAGACCTAATAGTTACAACTTGCCACTGTGTATCAGACCTAATAGTTACAACTTGCTACTGTATCAGACCTAATAGTTACAACTTGCCACTGTGTATCAGACTAATAGTTACAACTTGCCTACTGTGTATCAGACCCTAATAGTTACAACTTGCTACTGTATCAGACCTAATAGTTACAACGTGCCACTGTGTATCAGACCTAATAGTTACAACTTGCTACTGTTATCAGACCTAATAGTTACAACTTGCTACTGTGTATCAGACCTAATAGTTACAACTTGCCACTGTGTATCAGACCTAATAGTTACAACTTGCCTCTGTATCAGACCTAATAGTTACAACTTGCCACTGTGTATCAGACCTAATAGTTACAACTTGCCACTGTGTATCAGACCTAATAGTTACAACTTGCCACTGTGTATCAGACCTAATAGTTACAACTTGCCACTGTATCAGACCTAATAGTTACAACTTGCCACTGTGTATCAGACCTAATAGTTACAACTTGCTACTGTATCAGACCTAATAGTTACAACTTGCCCTGTGTAATCAGACCTAATAGTTACAACTTGCTACTGTATCAGACCTAATAGTTACAACTTGCTACTGTATCCGACCTAATAGTTACAACTTGCTACTGTATCAGACCTTAATAGTTACAACTTGCTACTGTATCAGCCTAATAGTTACAACTTGCTACTGTATCAGACCTAATAGTTTACAACTTGCTACTGTATCAGACCTAATAGTTACAACTTGCCACTGTATCAGACCTAATAGTTTACAACTTGCCACTGTGTATCAGACCTAATAGTTACAACTTGCCACTGTGTATCAGACCTAATAGTTAAACTTGCTACTGTATCAGACCTAATAGTTACAACTTGCTACTGTATCAGACCTAATAGTTACAACTTGCTACTGTGTATCAGACCTAATAGTTACAACTTGCCACTGTATCAGACCTAATAGTTACAACTTGCCACTGTATCAGACCTAATAGTTACAACTTGCTACTGTATCAGACCTAATAGTTAAACTTGCTACTGTATCAGACCTAATAGTTACAACTTGCCACTGTGTATCAGACCTAATAGTTACAACTTGCCACTGTATCAGACCTAATAGTTACAACTTGCCACTGTATCAGACCTAATAGTTACAACTTGCTACTGTATCAGACCTAATAGTTACAACTTGCTACTGTATCAGACCTAATAGTTACTACATTGACTACTGTATCGACCTAATAGTTACACAACTTGCACTGTATCAGACCTAATAGTTACAACTTGCTACTGTATCAGACCTATAGTTACTACGTGCAAGTTACAACTTGCTACTGTATCAGACCTAATAGTTACAACTTGCCACTGTATCAGACCTAATAGGTTACAACTTGCTACTGTATCAGACCTAATAGTTAAACTTGCTACTGTATCAGACCTAATAGTTACAACTTGCACTGTGTATCAGACCTAATATTACAACTTGCCACTGTATCAACCTATAGTTACAACTTGCTACTGTAATCAGACCTAATAGTTACATCTTGCCACTGTGTATCAGATCTAATAGTTACAACTTGCCACTGTGTATCAGACCTAATAGTTACAAACTTGCCACTGTATCAGACCTAATAGTTACAACTTGCCACTGTATCTGACCTAATAGTTACAACTTGCTACTGTATCAGACCTAATAGTTACAACTTGCTACTGTATCAGACCGAATAGTAACAACTTGCTACTGTATCAGACCGAATAGTTACAACTTGCCACTGTGTATCAGACCTAATAGTTTACAAGCTTGCCACGGTGATATCAGACCTAATAGTTACAACTTGCCACTGTATCAGACCTAATAGTTACAACTTGCTACTGTATCAGACCTAATAGTTACAACTTGCTACTGTATCAGACCGAATAGTTACAACTTGCCACTGTGTATCAGACCTAATGTTACAACTTGCCACTGTGTATCAGACTAATAGTTACAACTTGCCACCTGTATCAGACCTAATAGTTACAACTTGCTACTGTATCAGACCTAATAGTTACAACTTGCTACTGTATCAGACCTAATAGTTACAACTTGCTACTGTATCAGACCTAATAGTTACAACTTGCTACTGTATCAGACCTAATAGTTACAACTTGCTATTGTATCAGACCTAATAGTTACAACTTGCTACTGTATCAGACCTAATAGTTACAACTTGCTACTGTATCAGACCTAATAGTTACAACTTGCTACTGTATCAGACCTAATAGTTACAACTTGCTACTGTATCAGACCTAATAGTTACAACTTGCCACTGTGTATCAGACCTAATAGTTACAACTTGCCACTGTGTATCAGACCTAATAGTTACAACTTGCCACTGTATCAGACCTAATAGTTACAACTTGCTACTGTATCAGACCTAATAGTTACAACTTGCTACTGTATCAGACCTAATAGTTACAACTTGCCACTGTATCAGACCTAATAGTTACAACTTGCTACTGTATCAGACCTAATAGTTACAACTTGCTACTGTATCAGACCTAATAGTTACAACTTGCTACTGTATCAGACCTAATAGTTACAACTTGCTACTGTATCAGACCTAATAGTTACAACTTGCCACTGTGTATCAGACCTAATAGTTACAACTTGCCACTGTATCAGACCTAATAGTTACATCTTGCTACTGTATCAGAGCTAATAGTTACAACTTGTTACTGTATCCGGCCTAAGAGTTCAAACATGCCATTATATCAGACCTAAGAGTTTAAACTTGTCCTTATAGCAGACTTAAAAGTTACAATCTGGCAATGTCTGAGACCTGATAGTTACATCCTGGCAATGTATGAGACCTAATAGTTAAAACTTGCCACTGTATAAGATCTAATAGTTAAAACTAACAGTCTTCCAAATTGCTTAGAAACAACAAATAACAACAAATTAAGAAATCATTTATGCATACACTTTTCTAATATTATTTTATCTTTATGAAAATCAATTGTAAATAACACTTTTTCACATGCTCTTCAGGGCTTGACAGACATAGAGACAGCAGTATGTTGTGTTTTAGTCATAATGGCACTGACTATACAACTCTGTTGAAGTCTTTCTGTTTTACTTAGTTTTTATTGCTTCATTTCAGCAGTCTGCCTTCTGCTATACGTGCTTTCTATCTGCCATAGGGTCTCGGTATAAGAAACAAAAGCTTTTTGTTTGTTAAAGATAGAATTGTTCGTAATATAAGTGCACTTCTTTAGATGTCATCTGCAGGGTATCAGTAGCATTAGTAGCTTCAGAAGTTTTCATTTAACATCACCATCATCATCATCATCATCATCATCGTCATCATCACCACCATCATTAACATCACCACCACCATCATCATCAACACCATTTAGATGATGATACAGTGGTATCTCCACAATCAAGGTTGGCAGTAAAAGATCTCCAGCTTGGGGGAAGCCATGGCTGAGATGTTATTATGTCTGTCTTAGACTCAGAATGTAATGGGATGAACCTCAGTCTAGAGCTGGGACTTTTTTCTTTAACCGAGGCTATCTAATTATATCACATATCCCCCTGCAACCTTGGGGAGTGTGTTAGGATACCTAACCTACTCAGGTATGGGTGAGAAACAGGAGGCTGGTGTGCAAGTTGTGATTGTTAAAATTCCCTTGACAGTGTGAAGTTGCAAAGAGTAGACAGTTAAGCCACCGTCCTGGTAAAATTGTTAAGAAAGAATACCTGCCCACGGGTAGATATAGCCCATTACCTTGGATGGAATCTGTCTAGAGGAAGCCAACCTTAAGCAAATGCATGCTGAAGTCGGTCACACCTGCCTTTGAAGTGCATAACCAGGTGGGACACTACCTGTGAAAGGGGGATGAAGAATAAGATCTTCAGCTGGTTTTGTTCAGGGCCCTCTCATACATTCTCCTAGGCTTTATACTGACCATATCTTTATGTTGTCTGTCCCTAGAACTCTCTTATTCATTTATTATCCTAGAAACGCCACCCAATTCTTCTGAAGATCTTTCAGTTATAATGTAGATCTAAGATTTCAGAATTTGAGTGCTTTAAATTTCATTTTTTCATATATAAACTAATTTCTTCTTCTTCTTTCACCCTATAATTTCTCTATTGCAGCATAATACCTCAAACAACTCATTCCAAGCCATCATATCCTGAGCTATCCAATGCAGTTCTGTCCATGTTTTCCTAATTTTATTCATTTCTGATTCTACTTCTCTTCTCTCCGTATTTTTTTAGGTTTTCTCTATATCATTTGCTCTTTAGATTTCAGATAAAGGCCTTTCTATCTATACTGTTCTTAGATTTACTCAATGTTTATCCTTTTCAAAGCCAGTGACTTATTTTCCATCTCATTTGTTATGTAATATTTATATGTCTAACTGTAATTGTTTTTGAACATTGTTATTTTGTTCCAAGCTAAAATATCATCATCATCACTAAGTATTTACGACTTTTGACTGATCGTGAAGTTTCCTGAACATTCCATTCTATGGTTTTCCATCTAATAAAGCAATTGATTCAGTGGAACTTACTTACATGTAACTTGAAATGATTTTTTAATGTCTCTGACCTTGTTCCTTCAACATAGTACAAACAATATTTAGTATTCTTTTCTCATCACCTAGTCATTTGTCTTCCCTTTAATTAGTCTGGTGAAATTAATAGATTGTGTTGTAGCAATCTAAGTTTATATTCTAATCAGAATTCATCACTAATAATGTTGTATTTTATAGCAGTTTCATTTTCTGATGCCTTTGCTGCAGCCATGTTTTTTGTTTGTTTATTTCGTTATGCTGTTATTTTGTTTATTTGTTATAGTTTTCTTATCACTTTTTCTTTCTTTGTGTTTTCGTTGGCTTTCATCAAGGTCGAAGCGAAATTACTTCGTCAGAATGAAGTGAGTTCCTTCCCTAAATTTATATTTATTGTTTTGTGCTCTTACTTTCTCCTTTACCAGAAAATATGTTTCTTTAAAGTGCACATGCTTGTCTCTTGTGCTTGTCTCCCTTGTTTTTTTATAATTGATAATTTCCCCTGCATCATTTCACTAGAATATTATTAATATTTTTTTGTTATATTATGTAATATAAATGAAGAAAACCTGCATGAATTTACAGTGTGATTAAAAAAATTAAATATATACTCATTATGGATGTGTAAGTATATAATTTAAAAGCATGATATTATACCTATTGTATCATAATTTGTTACATAAAATTACTTGCTAAAATATAACTATTTATTTATTGATAAAGTAATGCAGTGATTTGTTAGGTAATTGAAACTTTCTCTTGGATAACTGTGTAATTATAAGAAGTGTTGGGAGTATTATTTATGTAAATATAAATATAATACTGTGTGCATAATAAAGTATAGTTTTGTTTTCTAGTCAGTGTGTTTATTTGTTAATGCATAATAATAAGTATCTAGATATTAATTAAAACATCATTTAAACAATCGTTGCTTCATTAAAAGTATAAATTAATGGTTAGTGTTTATAGAATAATTTAATTAACTATGTAATTTCTAAAGTATAAGATATACCTTTATTTAGTTCTGAAACTGTAATTAAAACCTGCTTTTAGAGTAGTTGAAATCAGTGCATGGTTTACTTTAAAAAGTATAAGATGCCAAGGTATGATTTTACCAGTATTTAGTTCTTAAAGTATAAATTATTTGTTACTTATTAAAATATAATTTAATTACACATACATAGTTATTAAAGTATGATGTTAACAATACTTAGATATTAAAGTATAAATTAATTGTTAGATCTTAAAATATAATTTATATTACATATATATAGACACATATAGTTCTATAAGTATTATTGATATGTATATACTGATTAATTATGAAAGTATACTTGAAACCCATTATTCAGGTATTAACTGCTGAACTCCTGAATACCATATATGATACTGGAAATATACCTCATGAATTATGTAATTCTGTATTTATTGCAATCCCAAAGAAATCAGGAGCCTTGGAATGTGATCAACATCGAACAGTTAGTATAATGAGTCACATCACGAAGATTTTGCTAAGAATTATCATGCAAAGATTTAGGAAGAAAATACAACCTGAAATAGGAGAGGAACAATATGAGTTTGTAGAAGGCAAAGGTATAGTAAATGCTGTGTTCATACTGAGAACAGTAATTGAACGTTCTATAGAAGTAAACAAAGATCTACACCTCTGCTTTATTGACTACACAAAGGCTTTTGATAAAGTGAGACATGTCAACATGATAAGGATAAAGATCTACAAATTGATGGAAAAGACCTTAGACTTGTAAAAAACATATATTGGAAACAACAAGCTGCCATAAGAATTGATAATGAAGTAGGTCAATATCAGCCTATTAAGAGAGGTGTGAGACAGGGATGTGTAATGTCTCCAGATCTTTTTTCCCTGTACAGTGAACATATTTTCAGAAATATAGAAGATATGGAAGGAATCAACATTGGGGGACGATACATCAATAACATTAGATAACAGATGATACAGTCTTGATTGCAGACAATGAACAGGACCTGCAAAATTTAGTAGATGCGGTTGTTGCACACAGTGAACAACTGGGGTTAGAATTGAATTGTAAGAAGACACAGATTATGGTCGTCACTAGGAAGGAAGAAATACCATAATGTAATATACAAGTAAATGGGCGTATTCTTGAACAAGTGAATCAGTACTGCTATCTCGGAACAGTCATAACATCTGATAGGAGATGCCTTGAAGACATTAGAACAAGAATTGCCATGGCGAAGGTAGCCTTTTGCAAGATGAAAAACATACTGACCAATAAAAAGATATCAATTGAAACGAGAAAAAGAGTGTTGAAGTGCTACATAGAACCTGTACTTTTATATGGATTTGAGGCGTGGACAATATGCAGACAAGCTGAATAACATCTGATGGCTGTAGAAATGTGGTTTCTGAGGAAAATGCAAAGAATACCATGGATGGATAGAAAGCCCAATGAGCAAGTCCTTCAAGAAACAAATGAAGATCGTAAACTGATTAGAGACATTAGATGTAGACAGTCAAAATCTTTTGGGCATGTTATGAGAAGAAATGAATTGGAGAACTTGGTGACAACTGGCAAGATCGAAGGGAACAGACCAAGGGGAAGACCAAGAATTAAATACCTGGATGGCTTGGCCACGTGGCATGGTCGAGACAGAAACACGGAGCTGATCCACGACTCTGGTGATCAAGTGAGATGGCAGCACATGACCGCCCACGTTTATCGGCATGGCACATGATGATGATGATTCAGGTATATTTGTAATCAGTATTATTTCTTTATTGATACCCCCTGTGGACAATAGTTCCTTTCAGATTATGTCTGACATGCGACAATATAAATCTTTGTCACATAACTAATTTAGATCAATCTTAGTGTAGTATAAATCTTTGTCACATAACTGTAATTAACATAAATCATAGTAAAATATAAAGCATTCTTTGCTAGGCTTATAATCAATGTATGTTGGCAGACAGCACTAGAACATGTTGCTAACAATGTGACTGCCTGTGGAGAAATGTTGCATGTTGTTGTCAGTGCCACCTGGGCAGTCATCATACCCCATACCATGAACAGTTGTGTGTGTGTTGGGAAAGTGTGTCTTGTTATGATCAATACAGATGATCAGTATTGTGTTCTGGACATGTCCCTAGATGCTTCAATCTCCTCCATAATAAATCCATCAGCTTACAGCCACCGTCTTCTCCCTTTGATCCTATATTTCTCATTGGGGCATAGGTTCTGAAGCAACTCACTCCAAGTCCTCCTATCTCTAGCTGTCCCATGCAGCTCTGCCCATGTCCTCTTTATTTCTGTCTCTATTTCTCTCCTCCATGTGGTGTTAGGTCTTCTTCAATTTATTTTACTTTATGTATTCTTCTTCTTCTTCTTCTTCTTCTTCTTCTTCTTCTTCTTCTTCTTCTTCTTCTTCTTCTTCTTCTTCTTCTTCTTCTTCTTCTTCTTCTTCTTCTTCTTCTTCTTCTTCTTCTTCTTCTTCTTCTTCGTTCATCCAGAGTGTTTTTTCAGATGTATTTGTGTTGTGATTGTTTTATTGCGCCTTTAGGCTGACACATCCGACTTCTGCGGGTGTTTGTTGACCGGGTTAACCTTCCCAGGTATCATGAGGATGTCCTAAGACAGCCATTAATGTCGTTCACCACCTCTGAAATATGTTTTGCCATGAAATCTTGGGAAGATAGTGTGGTGGTTTCCCCTTGCCTTCCACATCCACATGGTGGTATTTTAACTCTGCCTTTGACAGCCATTTCTGACTGTTATGACAAGTGAGTGCCCTGCTCTGCTCAGCTGCAGAGTTTGTTCATTTATTCCGGTGGATACTCAGTCCCCAGGACTGCATTAGCCACACCGTGGCATGTTTCCCATCCTCTACTGCAGGGAGGTGCAGTTGGCATTTTCCCTTCCTAAAGTTAAGTCCAATGTTGGCCAAAACTCTCCAGTACTTTTATTTATGTTGCATATCCCTTACAGGACGTTGCAGTCAACACCAGCATTTTTCACCTGCTGTTGATGTACTAGGCAAGATTATGCTCAGTAGTTTGCCATTGCTTTCTGAGTGACCAGCTCACAAACCCCCATAAAAGTACCCAACGCGGCGGGATCCACTACCGAATCTCGTGCAGTACTTTTAGAGAACACTTTATGGATTCTAGACAAAGACATTTCTGGTTAGGCTATTCTCAGGTTTTCTCAAAGCGTGCCATATCAATGCCAGCTTTATAGATTATAAATCATCTCAGAAGGCTAACTGTGCCAGCTTGGTCTTCATTGACAGACCTACTCCTGCCCCTGGTGTCATGTTGTTAGTGGCTAGAGGTTGGTTGGTTAGCTGGTTGTGAATATGCTTACTTTTTAAGTCCCACAGTTTGGGCATTCAGGTCAACTTAAGCAAGGGCTTGCATCTGTCGAAGTGAGTTTGGTGTAGAGACTGGTCTCCTGACCTGGTACCAAAGTCCCATCTTTACAGGGATTCTGTTGTGTTGCAGGGCTTTCCTGATCCTCTCATCGCCCAGAAACCAGAAGGGCGAGCAAGACTGGTACTGACACTTCACATCAGTGTTAGGATGTAGCAAGGTCATGATTCAGCACAATAAATGTGGATCTTCCTCTATCCTCCCTCTCCCCCCCCCACACACGCATGCACACATGCACACACACACGCTAACACACACCCACATTTGCATACATACACGTATACATACCCCCAGTAGTTTCTTACTATATGTCTGTGCTGTGATAGCACCATCACATTTTGCAGGTCTAGAGCAGGGAGTAAGAGGCGTCCAGTCTTTCCATTGGTTTTGTAAGTGACACACCTAGGTGTCGAACCTTCCATCTCTCACATTCCCATCTCTCACACTCCCATGTTACAATATTCCTTTGTATGAATGTTTTTTTGTTGTTGTTGCATATCCTTTACAGGATGTTGCAGTCAACACCAGCATTTTACTGCCGTTGTTGATGTCTTGGCAAGTTTAATGTTCAGTAGTTTGCCATTGCTTTCTGAATGAGTGGCTACATACCTTTCCATAAGAAACTAACGTGACGCAATCCACTGCTGAATCTCACGCAGCTCTGTTTTGTATGTGGGTATACAGGATTACAAACAGCGTCCTTAACCCCTCTGGCAGGGAGACCAGCATTTTAAGAATACAGTTGTTAAAATTGTTGGAAAGTTGTATATGTTGTCATGTTGTCAATGTCCAATGAGAAATAGTTGTATGTTATTGTCAGCATCTTTCTATGAAGTTATGCCATAAATGTTTTGATACGCCTGCTAGACACTGTTTATGTGCTGACGTCAGTACCCAACTTTATCATTCACATCAGCCAATAACATTTTTATCTCATGCTTGCATTTCTGTTTAATCTTAAACTAGCCATCACTTTAAATTGCATCCAGACAACAACAGTTGAAAATGTTATTTTTGTGCCCGGGTGCGAAGAATTCATGACTTTGTTTATATGTGTTTGTTTGCTTGTCTACTGACAAAATACACATCATTGTTTTCTATCAGCCTTCAGCTAACCCAACTGTTTGATTGCCTTTTAATACATTTCTTTCTTGCTACTAAACTACTACATGATTTCCTTTATCTTTCATGTTTAAATTTGTTTACAAATGTCTTCATTATCTAAAGTTAAAAGTTAGTTGCATATCCTTTACAGGCAAGATTTACGTTATGTAGTTTGCCATCGTTTTCTGAACGACTGACTCTCATATCATTGTATGAAAACCAGTGCAAGGCGATCTGCATCCAAATCGCCCGCAGCTGTGTTTTGAAAACAATAAGTGGGATTGTGAATTATGTTTGTAACCTCTTTACCTAATCACACTATCTAATACCTTCCAGTAAATGTCTTCCTTATTTATCACCTGTAGATAAATTTCTTTGTTATGAATGACATTTAGATCAGTGGTTCTCAACCTTTTTTGGCCCATGCCTCCCTTTACCATATAGTTCAGAACGTCTTTCCCACCCCTTTCAAATTTTCTCCCTATAAAATCCTCCCTCCCCCACCCTTACACAGTATACATAAAAATGGAATCTAAATTTAATAATACATACTAGAAAAAGTCTAGACATCTACATAAAACTTGATTTGCAGGTCTTTTTTGTTTTGTTTTTGGTGTTGCGTATCCCTTATAGGATGTTGCAGTCAACACCAGCATTTTTCAGCTGCTGTTGATGTACTAGGCAATTGTTACGTTCAGTAGTTTGCCATTGCTTTCTGAACGACTGGCTCACATATCAGCACGTTATAACGCAATGCGACACGGTCTGCTGCACAAATCGGTCGCAGCTAAGCTTCGAACGCCTGGTACCCGGCTCACGAACCGCGTTTGCAAGCCTTTAGCCACGGAGCCGGCTTTGTCGGGATTGCGGGTCTACTTACGTTATAACATGAATTTAATTAGGGTGAGAAGTACAAAACCGTAAAATTTAGAGGGAAAAACAATATCAAGTAACTGGTTCTTTTATTAATGCGATCTTGAAATAATCTTAATTCCCCTCCTGGAAACCCTAAAATTCCCCCCTGGAGGGGAATTCCCCAACGGTTGAGAACCACTGATTTAGATAGTTGTTCTAGTTATGTATAACTTTTAGACAATTGTTTACATTTGTATAATCATTAGATCATTGTTTTAATTATTTGTAATCTTTAGATAATTCAAAACATTGTATTCCCTTAGTGAGTTTAAACATAGAAGCTGTTTTAAGAATTTCAGCCCTGTATAATTCATTTATTCACTTTGTATGATATATAACGCTTCAATATGCACCTGATGAGATGCAGCAAAATATGCCAGGCAATAAATTGTGCAACCTTTAGATAATTGTTTTAATTATTAATGATCTTTAGATAATTTTTTTCTCTCTCTTTATTTATGAAATTCAGATAATCGTTTTCATTATTTGTGAACTTTAGTTAAATGTCTTCAGTATTTATGACATTTAGAGAATGCGTGCATCAAAAACATTGAAGAAAAATCAGAAACAATTAAATACATAACATATATCTGATATGTTAACTTGTAAACAATTTGTTTCATTCAAGGACAAATCAAACAGTTTTTATCATTTCAAGGACGAATCAAACAGTTTTTATCATTCAAGGACGAAACAAACACTATTTCTTTTTTTCTTTTTTAAAATGCACACATATAAACACAGAGAGAGAGAGAGAGAGGAGAGAGAGAGAGAGAATAATGTAAACAACATTAACAGTTAATACATTGAATTGAAGTACAATAAAGATATCAACTATAAAAATAATTTTAACAAAGAGAAGAACAAAATAAAATATGGCTAAGGCAAAGAAAGGAATCATGATATTAAATGCAGTAAAATAGTCTTTTTGTTGCATGAGAAAGACAAGCTAAAATTAGAACAGTTGTGAGGAATGTGACCTGTTTGATACTTGCTGGGTCAAACAACAGGCAGAAATACACAAGACTGACAGCAGATGTTGAAGGAGAAACCATGACACATAATCAGTCAGTGGGTAGTGCAGTTTCTGTTAGCTGGTATGATGGGGAGAGTGAAGACACTAGGATTAAATTGTATACTCTCTCTCTCACTCTCTCTCTCTCTCTCTCTCTCTCTCTCTCTCTTTCTCTCTCTCTCTCTTCACTCTGTCTCTCTCTCTCTGTCAATGTCTCTCTTTCTCTCTCTCTCTCTCTCTCTCTCTCTCTCTCTCTCTCTCTCTCTCTCTCTCTCTCTCTCTCTCTCTCTCTCTCTCTCTCTCTCAGAAGGATAGAGTAAGAAAGAGAGATTATGTTATAATGCAGTGTGTACTCGTATTATTTGCATGCACGCAGCACCACACATGTTCACAACTTCATACATGTTCACAGATTCTTGCTTGTTCACAGCATCACACATATTCACAGTGTCATACATGATCACAATATCACACAGTTTCACAATATCACACATGTTCATAGCTTCGCATGCATGATTAGAGCATCACAATATGTTCACAGCGTTATACATGTTCACAGCATCACACTTGACATATGTTCACAACTTTATGCATGTTTACAACTTTACACATGTTTACAACTTTACACATGCTCACAACTTAACTCATGTCCACAACATTACACATGTTCACAACTTTACGCATGTGCACAAGTTTACGCATGTTCACAACTTTACACATATCCACAACGTTACACATGTTCACGACTTAATACATGTTCACAACTTAACACATGTTCACAACCTTAACCACATTCACAACTTAACACATGTTTACAACTTAACACATGTCCACAACATTAAACATGTTCAGAACATTACACATGTTCCCAACTTTACACATGTTCACAGCATCACACATGTTCACAGCATCACACATGTTCACAACTTTCCACATGTTCACAACTTTACACATGTTCACAACATTACAAATGGTCACAGCACCATACATGTTTAAAACTTTACACATGTTCACAGCATCACATGTTCACAACTTTACACATGTTCACAATGTTACACATGTTCACAGCTTTACACATGTTCACAGCTTTACACATGTTCACAGCTTTACACATGTTCACAACATTACACATGTTCACAACTTAACACATGTTCACAGCTTCACACACATCCACAGTTTCACACTTGTTCACATCACCATACATGTTCACAGCTTTATGTATATGATCACAGCATCACACATTTTCTCAGCATCACACATATTCACCATTTCACATATATGTTTACATTACATATATTCACAGCATGGCATATATTCTCAGCAACAAACATGTTCTCAGCTTCACACATGTTCACAGCTTCACACATGTTCAGAGCTTCACACATACTCACAGCACCACACATGCTCACACCTTCACCCGCATGCTCAAATCTTCACCCCTGCTTCACACACGTCCACACCAGTTCTTCTTCTGCTCTGTCACCCCTCACTGTAGCATAGTTCCCCCCCCAACCCACCAAGCCATCCCATCTTGTACTGTCTCCTGCAGCTTTCTCCATCTCCTCCCAGCATTATTCATTTCTGTCTGTAATTGTGATGTCTATTGACATCAATACATATGTTTTATTATACTTCACACACAACGTATGTGCCAGCTGCATTAATTTCACACTTGATAGGCTTATGTGTGTAATTTTCAGCTAAATATACAGTGAGCTGCCTTAATGCCACATGAGACATGCAAGCATGTCTGCAAAACTGCATGTCTTCGCATGTTTGTCTGGTATATTTATATTTCTATCTGTATTTGGATTGTCTGTATACATTTTAGTTAGTTGTATATCCTTCACAGGATGTTGCAATCAACCCCAGCATTTATTTGCTGTGTGTGATTTACAGGGCAATGTTAGTTCAGCAATTTGCTATTGCTTTCTGAATGACTGTCACCTCATACCAGCAAAATCAATGCAAAGCCGTCTGCTTTCAAATTGCTCAAAACCTGTTTCGAACTCTCAACTTGGTATGTTGGGGAATTATGAAACTGCTGGTCTCATTATTCCCTAAGCCACAACATTCATATAAATTAAGTTGTCTAAATTAATTATGTTTGGTTACATTACCTGTATTACCTATAATGTTTTCTTTATATAAATGCATACTTATTTCATTAATAATAATTTCTACATTAATATTTTCCACACAGTGATTTTTCTGTATAACTTAAATTATCACCATTAATCAGTTTTCTATATTAATGTTGTTTGTTGTACCAGTGGTGTTAAATGCATGCTATAGAACTAAATACAATGTCTTCGTCCACCAGGAATCATCCACACTCGCAGATAAGCTGGTCCAAGACCAGGTGACATGGGCCCAAGAGGTGGAGCAGTCGTATGCCTTGAGGAACGAGCTGAGTGTTCTACATCAGCAGCTGCAAGAGACACAGAAGAAGTTGTTTCAAGCTGAGGATATCATCGGAGATATCCGTACACGGGTGGGTGGTTCTGTGTGTTTTAAACAGTGATATAAGTAAAGTAGTTGAGTTGGTCTAGTGCGAGGAAATGCAACCTAAAGGACTAAATGTCATGGCAGGGCAGACCAGGCTCTAAGCCTTGGTCGGCAACTGGTCTAGGATGGAAGCTCAGACAGGCGGACAGTTAAGAGTATTGCTTATTGATCCAGCAGCTTCTGCAGCTTGTCTTGTTCCAGATGTATTGGTGTTACCTTTCCTCTGGAGTAAACTAGGCAGGCCGAGAGAGGGATCATGTCTGCATGGGCAACACATGGTCTCTAAATTCAGCCCAGGCTTTGTGTTATGGAGAGGTATAACTCCATTTTACAAACTATCGTCTGTCAAGATGGCAAGGTGCCAGTCAGTCAGTTGAGTTATTGAGTTAAGCTAAGAACCAACATCACTGCACTCAGGACATTACCATATGTGCTCTCTCCCTTTGTTCAACAGCCAGCGAGGAGTCATACTACTAATCATTCCCACTGCTATCTGACTGAAAGTTCTCTGGTCTTCCCTCTCTGTTTTGAGATTCTTCCAGAACCACTTCTGATCCCCCACAATCTCAGTCTTTTCACATACCGGTTCTCAATCTGTTTCACTGCCTTATTTTTGAATCCCAGACAATTTGTTTTCTCCTACCCCTTCTGGCTGCAGCCCTTGTCTTTCTTTTCCTTCCTCCATTATATTTTTCCCCACAGACTGTTGTAAAAGGTATCAAGCACAAAGCATGCTCTCCATTGCTTCGGTGATAATTATAAGTAAAGTAAAAGTCAAAGGCCCTTGTACATGTCTTAAGGTGCACTGGGCACATAGTGCTAGACTCTTGTTTATATTGACCAATCAGCATTCGGCGGGTCATGTATTCGGTATCTCAATGGTCGCCCTTACTTCAAAAGACATTTCCTGGTACCCATTTTAGACTGGGGTGACCTGGGAGCTCTGGTAGATTTTAAAAATCCAAATCTGCTCGCATATGGGTCAACTGCATAACTACCTGGTCAATAGTTCAAGTGTCTAGCCAACAGTGATATTCAGTGCTCAGGAACGGAGCAATATTGGGTGACCCTTTGCTGTGAAGTTGGAACCGTGACTAATGATTAACTAATGTTTTGTTCCTGGCTGGCAACTTTGGTGTTATGTTTCTGATAACTTTGTGATATGATTAGGTTTGCATTTTGACAATATTATGTTCTTCTGGAGCTTGATTTCATGTACTGTCCTGTCATGTGTCAGTGAGAGGGCTGGTATGTTGAAGTTGGGACCAGAATGAAGGGGATTGTTCACATTGTTTTATGTGTTGTTGTTGTAGTAACATTCACGTAATCTTCTTCTCTTCTTTTAGTCCAGGCTGTGTGGCGTTGGTGATCATGTTTGTCCATAACCTTCTGTCTCATGTACTGGTAATCATTTATGATACCGATGTTCCTCCATGCCATGATTTCGAACGAACGAATGGACTTTATTTTCAAAGGGTAACAAATTGGGCACGCAGGCCCGTCTTACATTCGGCCCTTCCAATCACTCATCTTTCTGTTCATCAGTAGTGCATTAGGAAAAAACATTGTCAAATGAATTTTGTAAACATAAACAATGCATATTACCATGTTATGAGACACATCCACCACCCACCCACACATCTCCCATTCACCCCACATCCCCCACCCAACCACACACACAACCCAGACACACATACATCCCCCACCCATCCCCCACCCATCCACCACATCCCCACACCTACACATCTCCCCACCCACACACACACCACCCACCCACCACACATCCCATCCACCCACACCCCAAGCACACATACATTCCCAACCCACACATCCCCCACCCACACACAACCACCCACCTACACACATCTCCCCACCCACTCACATATCCTCCACCCATCCCATTAAACACCAACCAACAATCACCCACCCACATATACTCCTCTACCCACACACCTCCAACCACCCAGCCAAATACACATCCCTCAACCACACATCCCCACACACACACACACACACACACACACACATCACACATCTCCCTGCCAACTCACATATACCGCACCTACCCACACACAAATTCCGCACCCACCCACATAATCTCCCATCTCCCCCAGCCCACTCACAGATCCCGAGCCCACCCATACAAACATCCCCCACCAATTCCCATTTCAAGTCGTCCAGCATCTTTTCTGTTGGTTTCCCTCCTCCCACCTTCACATTGTGATGATATAATCTAGCTTTCCCCTTCCCTTGACATGCCCAAGGAATGTGAACTATCTTACTCTGATATGAGTAACCATATCTCTTTGTGAGTTAACTTCTTTCAAGATTTCTTCATAGCTCTTTCTATCCATCCATGATATTCTGGTAATTCTTCTACAAAACCAAATCTCTGCAGCCTCCATATAATTTTTCAATTGTATGCTAATTGTTGATGAATTGCTTCCATACATCAGGATTGGCTAAATGATAGCTTTTAATGAGCCCTTTCCCTTACTTCATTTGACACAGATTAATCACAGAGAATATTGTCCCCCTTATTTTGATTGGTCCATAGCTATATCATGCCGCTCCACCCATGCCCTCACCATACTATCAATTTCTGTTTCTACTTCTCTTCTCCATCTGTTTTTAGGTCTTCCCCTTTCACTATAGAAGAGGCAGTTGGGGCATAAATATGATCATTTGCACAACGTGTTCACTATAGAAGAAGCAGTTTGGCCATAAATATGATCATTTGCACAACATGCTCACTATAGAAGAGGTAGTTGTGCAGATCGGGCATAAATATGATCATTTATGCATCGTGCTCACTATAGAAGAAGCTGTCGGGGCATAAATATGATCATTCGCGCAACATGCTCACTATAGAATAGGCAGTTGGGGCATAAATATGATCATTTGCACAACGTGCTCACTATAGAAGAAGCAGTTTGGCCATAAATATGATCATTTACACAACGTGCTCACTATAGAAGAAGCCGTCGGGGCATAAATATGATCATTTGCGCAACGTGCTCACTATAGAATAGGCAGTTGGGGCATAAATATGATCATTTGCGCAACATGCTCACTTTAGAAGAAGCAGTTGGGGCATAAATATGATCATTTGCGCAACGTGCTCACTGTAGAAGAAGCAATTGGGGCATAAATATGATCATTTATGCAATGTGCTCACTATAGGAGAAGCAGTTTGGGCATAAATATGATCATTTGCGCAATGTTCTCTCTATATAAGAGGCAGTTAGGGCATAAATATGATCATTTGCGCAACGTGCGTATTCTAGAGGAAGCAGTTGGATAAAACATATGATTATTTGCGCAACGTGCTCACTATTGAAGAAGCAGTTGGGGCATGAATATGATCATTTGCGCAATGTGCTCACTATACAAGAAGCAGTCGGGGCATAAATATTATCATTTGTGCAACGTGGTCACTATAGAAGAGGCAGTTGGGGCATAAATATGATCATTCGCACAACGTGCTCACTATAGAATAGGCAGTTGGGGCATAAATATGATCATTTGCGCAACATGCTCACTTTAAAAGAAGCAGTTGGGGCATAAATATGATCATTTGCACAACGTGCTCACTGTAGAAGAAACAGTTGGGGCATAAATATGATCATTTACGCAACGTGCTCACTATAGGAGAAGCAGTTTGGGCATAAATATGATCATTTGCGCAATGTTCTCTCTATATAAAAGGCAGTTAGGGCATAAATATGATCATTTGCACAATGTGCTCACTATACAAGAAGCAGTCGGGGCATAAATATGATCATTTGTGCAACGTGGTCACTATAGAAGAGGCAGTTGGGGCATAAATATGATCATTCCAAACAAAGACCATTCTAGTGATATTATCCTCAGGTTGTCTCAGTATATATCCTCTACAGTGCCATTGTCTTTTCATTTTTATCATCTTTCTTTGTATGTTAGCCCTTCCAAAACATCCATATTACTCACTGTGTTTTATTTATCTGTACAATTATTCAGTCAAGAATCATACAAGACGCAGTGCACCTCGACGAGGCAGAGGAGCGCAACATGATCAAGCATCTGCAGGAGGAGCTGATTGCTGTCAGACTGCGGGAGTCAGATACAGCCATTACCATCAAGGAGTTGAAGATGAAGATTTCAGACTTGGAAGATGTGAGTGGGTGTGATGTTGAAGATTGTAAAGTTGGAACATGTGAGTGGGTGTGATATTGGAGATTATAGAGTTGGAACATGTGAGTGGGTGTGATGTTGGAGATTGTAAAGTTGGAACATGTGAGTGGGTGTGATATTGGAGATTATAGAGTTGGAACATGTGAGTGGGTGTGATATTGGAGATTATAGAGTTGGAACATGTGAGTGGGTGTGATGTTGAAGATTGTAAAGTTGGAACATGTGAGTGGGTGTGATATTGGAGATTATAGAGTTGGAACATGTGAGTGGGTGTGATATTGGAGATTGTAAAGTTGGAACATGTGAGTGGGTGTGATATTGGAGATTGTAAAGTTGGAACATGTGAGTGGGTGTGATATTGGAGATTATAGAGTTGGAACATGTGAGTGGGTGTGATATTGGAGATTGTAAAGTTGGAACATGTGAGTGGGTGTGATATTGGAGATTATAGAGTTGGAACATGTGAGTGGGTGTGATATTGGAGATTGTAAAGTTGGAACATGTGAGTGGGTGTGATGTTGGAGATTGTAAAGTTGGAACACGTGAGTGGGTGTGATATTGGAGATTATAGAGTTGGAACATGTGAGTGGGTGTGATATTGGAGATTGTAAAGTTGGAACATGTGAGTGGGTGTGATGTTGGAGATTGTAAAGTTGGAACATGTGAGTGGGTGTGATATTGGAGATTGTAAAGTTGGAACATGTGAGTGGGTGTGATATTGGAGATTATAGAGTTGGAACATGCGAGTGGGTGTGATATTGGAGATTGTAAAGTTGGAACGTGTGAGTGGGTGTGATATTGGAGATTGTAAAGTTGGAACATGTGAGTGGGTGTGATATTGGAGATTGTAGAGTTGGAAGATGTGAGTGGGTGTGATATTGGAGATTGTAGAGTTGGAACATGTGAGTGGGTGTGATGTTGAAGATTGTAGAGTTGGAAGATGTAAGTGGGTGTGATGTTGAAGATTGTAGAGTTGGAACATGTGAGTGGGTGTGATACTGGAGATTGTAGAGTTGGAAGATGTAAGTGGGTGTGATGTTGGAGATTAGAGTTTGAAGATGTTAGTAGGATATTAGAGGTTGTGGAGTTGGAAGATGTTAGTAGTATATTAGAGGTTGTGGAGTTGGAAGATGTTAGTAGTATATTTGAGGTTGTGGAGTTGGAAGATGTTAGTAGTATATTAGAGGTTGTGGAGTTGGAAGATGTTAGTAGTATATTAGAGGTTGTGGAGTTGGAAGATGTTAGTAGTATATTAGAGGTTGTGGAGTTGGAAGATGTTAGTAGGATATTAGAGGTTGTGGAGTTGGAAGATGTGAGTGGGTGTGATGTTGAAGTTTGTAGAGTTTGAAGATGTTGGTAGGATATTAGAGGTTGTGGAGTCGGAAGATGTTATTAGGATATTAGAGATTGTAGAGTTGTGAGTTGTGTGAAGTGATAACATTATGTGATTTTATAAAGACATTGTGTGAAGTAATAACATTATGTTAAGGGATAACAGACATTGTGTGAAGTGATAACATTATGTTAAGGGATAGCAGACATTGTGTGAAGTGATAACATTATGTTAAGGGATAGCAAGCATTGTGTGAAGTGATAACATTATGTTAAGGGATAGCAGACATTGCGTGACGTGATAACGTTATGTTAAGGGATAGCAGACATTGTGTGAAGTGATAACATTATGTTAAGGGATAGCAAGCATTGTGTGAAGTGATAACAATATGGGTTGTGGAGTTGGAAGATGTTAGTAGGATATTAGAGGTTGTAGATTTGGAAGATGTTAGTAGGATATTAGAAGTTGTGGAGTTAGAAGATGTTAGAAGGATATTTGAGATTATGGAGTTGAAAGATGTTAGTGGGATATTAGAGGTTGTGGGGTTGAAAGATGTTAGTAAGATATTAGAGGTTGTGGAGTTGGAAGATGTTAGTGGGATATTAGAGGTAAAGTTGGAAGATGTAAGTGGGATATTGGAGGTTGTGGAGTTGAAAGATGTTAGTAGGATATTACAGATTGTAGAGTTGAAAGATGTTAGTAGGATATTAGAGGTTGTGGAGTTGGAAGATGTTAGTAGGATATTAGAGGTTGTGGAGTTGGAAGATGTTAGTAGGATATTAGAGGTTGTGGAGTTGGAAGATGTTAGTAGGATATTAGAGGTTGTAGAGTTGGAAGATGTAAGTGGGTGTGATATTAAGCGGGTGCGATATTAAAGATTGTGGAGTTGAAAGATGTTAGGATATTTGATGTTGCAGAGTTGGATGATGATAGCAGGATATTAGAGTTGTAGAGTTGGAAGATGTAGGTAGGTATTTATATTAGATATTGTAGAGTTGGAAGATGTACGTTAGATATTACTTTACCTACTACGTCACTTCTGTTCAGCTGATCTATGGAGCTTGTGGCCCTCAGTTTAAATTTTGTGCCCAAGGATTCAGTTTAAATTTTGTGCCCACAGGTTCAGTTTTAGTTTTATGTGATATTTCTTAATTTAGTTATTTTTTTGTAATTGTTAAAATGTAGTATCAGTGTCATTTTGTTTATTTTTTCTTTTTGTGTGCTGATGAATATTTTCTAGCCACAAAACCCATTTTGTCACTTGTGATTGTATTCTGTGTCAAACTGACTAACTCCACTTCCCATTTTTAAATTTAATCATTAAAAACAATTTGCATAAATTGTCAAGCCAGAAGGTCAGTGCCAGTGCTAATGTTATTTCCTGTAATTTTTCATGTCATTCCCAAAGAGCAACTTGCGTCTTCAGAGAGCTCCCAGCAATGACGTCCAGCAGCTGCAGGAGGAGTTGATTGCAGTCAAGCTCAGAGAAGCAGAAGCCAACTTGTCAATGAAAGAACTTCACATGAAAGTCAATGAAATTGAATCCTACTGGGAGGTAAGTGGTATCAGCCGGTTCTTTAACTATTCTACATAGATTCAGACTATTAGTCAGGTTTTAGTCAGATGTGACTGAGCTACTGTATGATAGTAGACCATACTACCTGCTTTCTGATGGCAGCAAATGTTGGGCAGAGCTCTCCAAATCTCACATTGTATCAATGGCTTTGGGCAGAGGAGGGCATTTGGGAAGGTACAAGTCTTATCCTTTTTTTTTTTTTTTTAATTCGCATGTCCCTTTACAGGACATTGCTGTCAACAGCAGCATCTTTCAGCTGTCTGTTGATTTCTTGGCAAGATTATGCTCAGTAGTTTGCCATTGCTTTCTGAGCGGCCGGCTCAGTATCCCGCAAGTCACCAGCGGGGGTCGAACCGCCTCCAGCTCTCGCCCCGCTATGAGACTCTGCGTGATAAACGGGATTACGGAGAAAGGTTGTAACCCCTCGGCAAGAGAGACCGGCAGTCTTATCCTGGTACAAGGAAATGCAACCTAAAGACTACATTTCATGACCACTCCCTAAGCTTTGGTCGACAACTGGTCTAGGATGGAAGATCTGGCAGGCGGATGGTTAAAACATTGCTTTGCTAACCGGCAGCTTCTGCAGCTTGTCTTGTTTCTGATGTATTGCTGTTACCTTTCCTCTAGAGCAGTGGTTCTCAATCTTTTTTGGCCCGTGCCCCCTTCACCATATTTTTAGAACATCATTCCCCCCTTTCGTATTTCCTACCTAAAAATTTGGTCCATGCCCCCCTTCACCATATTTTCAGAACGTCATTCTCTTCCCCCCCCCCCCCCCCACACCTTTTGTATTTCCTATCTAAAAATGCTCACAGTGTACGTAATAATGAAAGCCCATACCAAAAAAAGTCTAGGCATCCACATAAAACGTGATTTGTGGGTCTACTTACTTTATAAATTGAATTTTAGAAGGGTGAGATGTACAGAACTGTAAAGTATGAAGGGAAAAACAATTTCAAGTAATCGGTTCTTGTATTAACGCGATCTTGAAATAATCTCCTGGAAACCCTAAACCTCCCCCCCCCCCCCCCCCCCCCCCCCCCCCCCCCCCCTAGGGATTCCCCACCGGTTGAGAACCACTGTTCTAGAGTAAACTAGGAAGGCCGTGAGATGGATCATGCTGCATGGTCAACACATGATCTCTACAATTCAGCCCAGGGTTTGTGCTATGGAGAGGTTATTATGCTTTTTTGGAGCACAATGTAACAAACTATTGTCTGTCAAGATGGCAAGGTGCCAGTACAGTACAGCAAACATGATGGGAATAGGGCCAGAGAAAGACAGACAAATAAATATCTGGGTGGCTTGGCCATGTGGCAGAATGAGGAGAAGAATACAGACTTCATGTCTGATCATGTGAGATGATGACGTGATCATCTACGCTTTTTGGCGTGGCACATGATGATGTTCTGCAGAGTCCAAACACTAAAACAAGATCACCACACTCGTTGGGTCACTGTGTGTCTGCTGGCAGGGCCTTGCCATTTCCAGGCGTCGGGTCCACGATTGCTGAAGAGCCCGCTGCTTGCTGAGGCTCAACTCAACATTCACATACATGCCACAGATTCTGCATGACCGATGCTGCACACACTTTACTTCAACTCAAGCCCCTTCCCAGACAGTCACCTAGATATGATCCCTAGTACAACATGGCTCATGACACAGGCTTTTGATTACTGTTTCATTATTTTTTTTCTAGTTTATGGTTGGGTTGGATTTGTGAAGGATCACTTTCATTGCACACAGATATCTCCATAAGTACTTCAGTCTCCTTCTATAGATCACACCAGAAGAAATCTCAGCACAGTGCATGAACTCTGTAGCATTGGCGAGGATTCAGGTGTGTGTGTAGCTGAATAACACATGTTATAAAGTCTTTTGGATAAGTTTTCTAATTTGAAATTTATTCTGGGCTGTGACCTATTTGGCATGCTCTTTTCAATTTCCAACTGCCGAGGGATTTTTAATGTGCACAGATTTTCAGTCATTGTTTGAGAACACTAAACACTTGATACGCAACCCCAGGATCACGGAGAGGGTCTCCATTGGCAAAATGGTCAAGCCACCAGCTTCACACTCTTAAGGTGGTTGGTTTGCTTTTTCTGTCTGCTTCACTAGGTTCAAGAGTGCAATTTTTTTTATTGAAATCCCTGGGATTGTCGCTGGAGCTATGGAGTTAGTTTGCGCTTGGTGCAATGCTTTCGGCAGGCAATATTGCCGGAAGAGACCATGCCATATGAGATAGGAACTGGTGCAGTAAAGTTGGTTCTCTTGCCTCAAAACACTTTACACCCCCTTCAGATAATGACAGGTTTATATTGTCTATTGTACTCTTATCTCCTTGAAGGTTAACCCGGTCAACAAATGCCCACAGAAGTAAGATTTGTCGGCCTAACGGCGCAAGAACGCAGCTCTGCTGTAAACAGGCACAACGCAATCACGTCAGGAAAAAAAAACTCTGGATGAACGCAGAAGAAGAAGAAGAAGAAGTACTCTTATCTTTACTTCTTAACTGTATGATTATCTGTCAATACCTGTGAAGTGGCATTCAGTGGCTTCCAAGGATCCCCAACAATGAACATTTGTGTGTAGTCAGACATAAAGTCACACATGTCTTACCACGGCCCATGAGCAAAGAAATGAAGAGTACCACTATAACCTCCTAGCATGTATGTTGTAAGAGGCGACCAAAGAGAGTCAGTTTGAGATTGGACACCTCATCCTGTACAAAGCTTTAGCTGTATGATCCCATTGGCACCTTGCTGTCTTGACAGATGATAGTTTGTGCTTGAAAAAGGCATAATAATTTTTACCTATGGCGGTAGCGAATGTGACTGATAAGGCCTATTCGCGCTGTAAATGTCCGTTCACAGTGGGTGCAGGTGCATGTGAACACGTGGTCATTTCCACCATCATGCACCATCTTACGTCTCATACGTTCGGTGTGTGACTTATCTCCAATAATTTTCTCCTTTGTCTTTATTCCATTTCTGATCTTTGCCCTCCATGCAACACGTTCAGCGGTGACTTGCTCCCCCTGTGCATTATCAATGCCTGTATCAATCATGTCCCGCTTACACACATCTTTGTATCGTAGTAGAGGCCGACCCTGAGATCTCTTACCCATCTGTAATTCACCAAAAAAAGATGTCCTTTGGTATTCTACCATCATCCATCCTCCTAAGATGTCCTATCCATCTAAGTCTATGAAGACTGAGCATGGAATAAACCGTCACACAACCTGATCTTTCCAATACTTCAGTATTTGTGATTTTCTCTTGCCACTTAATACCAAGAATTCTTCGCAGACACCGCATATGAAAGCTGTTTAAACAAAGCTGCATGATCCAACCAATCATGAACCAGTCTACAAAGGGCTTGATGTAAAACATTGGTTGAGGATCAATGCTCCATTGGGAAATGAAAGACAGACGAAGGACAAAAAGTAGTCTGTCAAGGAAGCTTCAACTATTCTTATGTTATCTATTTCCGTTCATCATCCAGTGCCTTGCTGGATGGCGTGAGAGATCATGCCTCTCCACCAATTGCGATCTCCGTTGGCATGGATTATTTCTTGTGTTGACTTCCTTCTGTGCCATGTCACAAGACTTGTCTTCCTCTGTCTTTCTGCAAATCTTTCCTGCTGTCACAACATGTTCCAGTTTTTGTCTTCTCATAAAGTGGCCAAAAAACGATGCCTGCCTCTTTCTGATGTTTGTGATAAGTTGTCTTTGCGACTCAGCTTCCCTTAAAACGTCTTGATTGCTCTTTTCGCTGTCTAATTAATTTTCAGCATTCTTCTATAAAACCACATCTCCATGGCTTCTAGAGATTTTTTTGCCTGTTTACTAATTGTCCAGGATTTGCAGCCATATGTTAAAACTGGTTCTATGTAACATGCAAGAACTCTTTTTTTTAACTTTCAAGGACAGTGACTTATTGCACAAAATGTTCTTCATTTAATAAAATGCAGTTTTTGTTTGTCATATTCTGTTCTTTATCTCAGTGATGCATCTTCCATCTGCTTCCTGTACTGAAGCCATTTGTTTGGGAGATCATGTTTCTATTGCAGGCACACATGGAGAGAGTCCGCCAGGGCTCCCCGAAAGACAAGGGCAGCAAGGTGGAGATGAAACACCTGCAGGAAGAAGTGATGGCCCTCAAATTGAAGGAAGCACGGGCGGTGGCAGACTTGAAGGATGCCAAGCAGAAATTGATGGAGTTGGAGACACAGGTAAATAAATATGTTTGTGTGAAGAATTTTGTATGTTCTTCTGTTTCAACATGCGCATTGGCTTCATCGTGGAGCTCATGGCGAAAACTAAACAAATGCTAGTGAACCAAGAGGTGAGGAAAACATGTTGGCGCTTGATAGGACACACATTGAGAAAGTTTAATAATAGTATAACTGGAAGGTCCTTTGTCTGGGATTGTCACAATGTTCTTTATCATAACTGAGTGACATGGTCGTTGTCTAGGTTTCAATGTTCCTTGTATGTCACTATGGAGTGTAAGTAGAGCTAGCCACCTGTCTCACAATGCAACTCACCCCAGTAGTACATATCCATCAGTCAGTGAACAAAATTGATTGACGCACATAATCCTTTAATACAGAAAGAACACGGACAAACGGAACACAACTCTATATCCAGAAACAATATAATCCATAGAATATATATATCCTCCTCACAACTTAACATGCACACATGACTGCCTTCTCAAGGCCTGCTTAATCTCAAATTCCCAGGACAGTTATCCAGCTCCTATCCACGGCTGGACCTCACACAATACAACCCACACGCTGGGTCTAATCTCCAATAACTATCCAACCCACTTTGGGTTCAGGCCTCCATTAACTATCCAACCCCCACTGGGTTTTAGGCCTGCATTCACAACTCAGGGAACCACAGCACGCAGCTCTGTAATTCACTCTCCACACGATCCGACCCCAAGTCGGTCTAAACTTCATCTGACCTCACGATCCGACCCGCAGCCGGTCTCAGCTCCAACTGCCCCTGTCTCCTCACTTCACACAAACTAAACTGTCTCTTGCCCCATCCACCCTGGGGGTCTCCATCTACCCTCGCCATTATTTCTCATGTCTGGTTGTTTTTCTCGTAGCTCGGCTATAGTTCACTCACCTCAATGTCAATGACCCAGGCATATGTCAGGGATCTACAGGGCAAGTAGAATGGAGGGAGCCCTAAAATGCATGGTGAACGAATGGACAAAGTTTATTTTCAAAGCCGTTCCAACTACTCATCTTTCGCTCATCAATTAATTATTGTGCCTGTTACATTTACATACAACAAACCACTGTCAAATGAATATTTTGAATATAAACAATGCATATTATTATGTGGTGAGATTTCCTGGTGCCCACATGCAAACATGCTAGCCACTGCACTAATGCAGCTCCCCATCCATGTTTCATCATCATCATGTTTGTCATTCCAATAAGTGTGGATGGTCAATGTTTCCCCATCTCACATAATCGCCACAGTCATGGATCAACTGTGTGTTGTTGTCTCCACCATGCCATGTGATATCATGAAGAACTCTGTGTCTCACTCCTGTTCTTATTTCAGGTGTATTCTCATGAAGAACTCTTGTGTCTCACTCCTTTTCTTCTTTCACTGCACTCAGGACATTCCCATATCCGCTCTGTCCCCTCATTCAACAGCCAACGAAGAGTCGTTCCCACTAATCGTTCCCACTGCTATCTGATTGAAAGTTCTCCTGGTCTTCCATCTCAGTTTTGAGATTCTACCAGAACCCCTACCAATCCCACGCAATCTCATTCTGTCCCCATACAGGTTCTCAATCTGTTCCTCCGCCTTCTCCACTTGGTCCCACAAACGCACGACCACCTCCCCCTTGTCCGTAGGCAATCTACCACCAAGAGGTGCATTCCCTGGCAGCCTATCAGTCTGTTCATTCCACCCCACCCCATTTCATGTCTTGTGAATATTTATACTAGGTTCTAAGTTATTTGTTTCAGCATAATTTTGTTAATGCTATTTTCCTACTTCATTTTAGAATCACATCTGTACCAACCAAATTCGTCGCATAGGAGAGGAAAATAAAGAGTTGAAGAAACAGATAGAGGAAGCAGGGGAACGAGAGAAAGACCTGCGGACAAACATCAAGGACTTAACTAGAAAATTGGATGACACAGAAAGCAAGAGGAAAGAGGAAGCTATGATGGCGAGAATCAAAGATGCTGAAAATATTCAGCTGCTTGCTGAGTTCAGGCACAAAATTGCTGAGATTGATATTCAGGTAGTCAGACTTGATGTTTTGCATGTGTTCCATCGTACTTGTCAAATCACACTGTGAAGAATAGTCATTGTGTGAAGTGATAACCGTCATTGTGTAAAGTGATAATAGTTATTGTGTGAAGTGATAACAGACATTGTGTGAAGTGATAACATTATATCAAGTGGTAACAGATGTTGTATATGAAGGGATAACAGACATTGTGTGTAGTGATAGCATTATGTTAAGGGATAGCAAGCATTGTGTGAAGTGATAACATCATGTTAAGGGAAAATAGACACTGTGTTAAGTGATAACTCAAAAGGTTGAATAGATCATTTTGATAAATCATACTAATTTTTCTCTGTCTGTCTGTCTGTCTGTCTGTCTGTCTGTCTGTCTGTCTGTCTGTCTGTCTGTCTGTCTGTCTGTCTGTCTGTCTGTCTGTCTGTCTGTCTGTCTGTCTGTCTGTGTCTGTATCTTGCACACACACTCATCTCTGCTAGTCTTTCTCTGGCTCTCTTTATGTCTATGTCTGCCTCCCTCCTTTTGCTGTATCTGTCTGGACACCCCCCACCCTTCCTCTGTTATACATACATGTTCACCCCTGACTGCTCCCATGTGTCTGTCAGTCTGTCTGTCAGTCTGTCTGTCTTTCTGTCTGTCTGTCTGTCTGTTTGTCTGTCTGTCTGTCTGTCTGTCTGTCTGTCTGTCCATTTGTCTACCTGTCTGTGGTAGGATTAATTCTGTCAACAATCAGAAAAAAGTCACAAGCTGAGTGGTTAGTGCACTGGATGACAATAGATCCCGAGTTTAAATTCCAGGTAATGATGTGGTTGCGGCCTTTTGGGAGCATGTATACACCTCGGAGGAGCAAATGGATCACCATGGTCTGGCAAGAATGCGACAGCGAGGAGTGACGAGGGGATCTGGCCATTGATCGACGCTCAGAGGAAAGGCGAGACGGACATATAATCAGATTGCTACTGGTAATGTTAGTGTTGGAACTCTTTGCTGGCTGCTAAGGATGGGGACGGAGCGCTTATGGGAATGCCCCGAATGCTGTGATGTCGGTTCCTCAATCAATCAATCAATCAATCAATCAATCATATGTCCCAATCTGTACTAATATTGTGTTTCAGAACCATGTAAATATGGTAACATTATTTTTCTGGGAAGGATAGGCATTATTACGGGAGCTTTATTATCTAACAGTCTTATAATTCTGAGGACTAGTGCAAGGATGTTGCAGTGATGTTGATTCTTGAACTCCTATTCATGTGTAAAGCTATGGGATGAGCTGATGAGCTGAATGTCAGTGATGACCTGTGACATCTTAGCTGTAATACAACATCTGCCATGGACGTATGTTTGTTAGTTTCACTGTGAACCTCTAACCACTTGCCCACTCCCAGTAGTATGTAGTCATCTAGCAGTCACCTGTTGTTTTCTCTCTCTCTCTGTTCATCAGAAGGAGGAAGTGCTAGCTGCAGGCCAGCTGCAGGACAAGGGGGAGAATCAGGAGCTCAAGAACAAACTGCATGATCTCCAGGACGAGGTTGGCAGGTTGATTGTTGCTGTTGTACAACCCTGTTGATTTGAGTTATTCATTCTTGTATGACAAAGAACTGGGGCTGGCCATGACTGGGTTTCCATTGTACATGTGTGGTGGGTCTCTGAGTCAAACAGCATGATCTCCAGGACATGGTTTCCATTGTACAGGTGTTGTGGGTCTCTGAGTCAAACAGCATGATCTCCAGGACATGGTTTCCATTGTACATGTGTGGTGGGTCTCTGAGTCAAACAGCATGATCTCCAGGACATGGTTTCCATTGTACATGTGTGGTGGGTCTCTGAGTCAAACAGCATGATCTCCAGGACATGGTTTCCATTGTACATGTGTGGTGGGTCTCTGAGTCAAACAGCATGATCTCCAGGACATGGTTTCCATTGTACAGGTGTGGTGGGTCTCTAAGACAAACTGCATGATCTCCAGGTTGAGGTTTCCATTGTACAGGTGTGGTGGGTCTCTGAGACAAACTGCATGATCTCCAGGTTGAGGTTTCCATTGTACAGGTGTGGTGGGTCTCTGGTGTCTGAGACAAAGCGATCACACTGTCTGCATCATGATCTGAAAGTCGTGGGTTCAGTTTTGGACAGTGTTATTCAGACCTCGAGTGCAATGTTTCTGTAGACCCCTGTGGGTCATTGCTGGAGCTAAGGAGTTTGTGCTTTGTGAGATGCTCTTGGCAGGTGGCTTGCTGTTCTGCAGAGAGAGACCAAGCCACATGGGAGTAACACCTAGTGCAATCAAGTTGACTATCTTGTCTTTAACCTTTAAGCAACCAACACACTAATTCCTGGCATGCTTGTTATCTCTGCAAGTGGTATGTGCAAGATGTGGGTACTGATTACTTACCATCATTGTGGAGAATTGATGTAACTCTTGCACTCTCACAGCTTGTGAAGTTTGAGCACTTGGCAGGTTTCATCACACCAGAGACATCATCGATTGATCCTTCATCACACCAGACAGACATCTACCCAGGATGCCCCCTGAGGAGAGGAGTAGAGGTCTTGCTCAGTATAAACCCTGACATATTGACACCTCTGCATCCCTAGCATATTTATGTTAGTGGCAGTTTATTTGCTCCCACTTTTGTCAGGTCTTAGATATGACTGAGCTACCATATGACAGTAGATGGTACTACCTGCTTCTGTTAGCGCAGAATGTTGGGCGACACTTACCAAACCCGACACCCCACATTGTGCCAACGGCTTCAGGCGGAGGAGCACAATTGGGAGGGTACAAGCCTTATCCTAGTGCGAGGAAATGCAACCTAAAGACTAAATGTCATGGCAGGGCAGATCAGGTCCTAAGCTTGGTTAGCAACTGGTCTAGGATCGAAGCTCTGACAGGCGGACAGTTAGAGCATTGCTTTGCTGATCTGGCAGCTTCTGCAGCTTGTCTTGTTCCAGACGTATTGATGTTACCTTTCCTCTGGAGTACACTAGACAGGCCGAGAGAGGGATCATGCTGCATGGGCAACACATGGTCTCTAAATTCAGCCCAGGCTTTGTGCTATGGAGAGGTATAACTCCATTTTACAAACTATCGTCTGTCAAGACGGCAAGGTGCCAGTCATTTGCTCCCATTGCTAGAGAGTATGTTATATTAATTTAAGCCCTAGTGGCCATGTTAGCACAGTTGACGGGGCGTTATGCTGGGAAAAGCTTAGTTGATAGGGAAGTACGGTGATAATGTCATGAGATGGAGGTGGAGGATGATAAGTATAAAAGAATAGTCATCTTTTATGAGGAGCGGCTGGCCAAGTGGCTAGAATGCCAGATTCTCCTTCGGGAGACCCAGGTTCGAATCCTTGGTAAGGTGTGGTTTATTTCTGTCGGGGGCAAAAAGAAAACCCTAGCCTGCACACTTGGGAGTGACTGCACTAGCCAGGTAGCCGTAAGTCCTCAGGCTCAAGATCCCCTGCCATACACCACAAGGTACTATATTGATATACTATATTGTACTATATAGTATGTATAGGATGTACTATATTGGCAGTAAATGACAGACAGTCATCTTTTATGCTTGATCTCATTTTTGGACATGGTACTCCCTGTTTCAAGCAACATGGTTCTGGTGAACGGTGAGTATTTGGCATCAACAAACCAGACCTTAGGGTCTAAGTAAGTTCAAAGGCAAAAGACCCTTATACGCACCGTGATTCATATTGGACATATGGTGCTGGCTCCACTTGTGGATACATCAAATGGGTGATGTAGACATTACAACTCCAGCTGCCTTTATTTCTATGGAGATCCATTTTAGACTGGGCTGTCCAGGGAGCCTGGGTGGATGTAAAAGAATTGGCCTCATTGGGGATTTGAATGCATGACCACCACCAAGCAGTTGTGTTAGCTACTAATACCCTCCACAGAATCTCTAGCAGGGCAAGTCCTCTCAGAAGCAGCTGATCCAGGGCACAAGGAGCATCCTGATCTTCATTGATACTTGTCCAGGCAGCCCAGCTTAGCTTAAACATTCATAGAGAAGGCATCTCTGCAAAGTTTCAGTCTGCATGATCCCGGACAGGACAGCTTCATGTCGCAATTAATACTGTCTGTCTAATGGGCATGGGAAGTGGAACATGGACTGATCATACAGTTACTGACTACCGGAGTCCAGGAACCTTGTCTATGCCTTCTAGCATGCTGGGTACATTGTGCTATCCCCCATATGTCTATTGACTAATTGACATTAAATGGGTGATATGGTTAGTATAATGCCGGGCGCCTTCCAAGAACATGTTAGGTACCTCATTTAAGTCTGGGTTGACTGGTGAGACTAAGGCAGTCTTTAAATAAAAAAATCTACACCTCGATGGGAACTCAAACTAATGACCACTGGACCAGTGGGCAAGCATGCTAGACAATGTGCTACCACACCTCCCCTTGATAACTGTGCTTGCTCTAATTATATTTAAGGTCATATATATATATATATATATATATATATATATATATATATATATATATATATATATATATATATATATATATATATATATATAAAACACACACACCACACACACACACCACATCACCACCAGCAGCAAAGGCAGCAGCTTGCCCATCAGCAGTGACCCTGGATATTCAGAATTGCTCACCTTCTGTAATTCTTTCCACTGACACATATATCTGTTGATTTATTTATTTTACCTGTTAACATCATTTTACCTTAGTCAGGTATTGTCAAATATGACTGAGCTACCTTATGACAATAAATGGTACTGCCTGCTTTCTGTTAGCATGGATTGTTGGGCGGTGCTCACCAAACTGAGACCCCACATTGTGCCAACACCCTTGGGCAGGGGAGCGCAACTTGAAGGGTACAAGCCTTATTCAGGTGTGGGAAAATGCAATCTAAAGACTAAATGTCATGTCAGCACAGACCAGGCCGTAAGCATCGGTCGGCAGTTGGTCTAGGATCAAAGCTCTGACAGGCAGACAGTTAGAGCATTGCTTTGCTGATCCGGCGGCTTTTGCAGCTTGTCTTGTTCCAAATATATTGATGTTCCCTTTCCTCTGGAGTAAAGGCAAGCAGAGAGAGGGATCATGCTGCATGGGCAAAGCATGGTCTCCACAATTCATTTCAGGCATTGTGTTCAGGAGAAATTATTATGCCCTTTTTTTTAAAGCACAATAACAATCGTGCGCCAAGACAGCAAGGTGCCAGTACACTATTGTACTATGGATGTATCAACATATGTTGATAGTTGAAGTCACACAGCCTTTGTAAACAGCAACATGAGTAGATCCATAAGTTTATGATAACCATGACGAGGTTTCATGACATATTTGTGTGTATACAATGTCCGTGTCATGTCTTCCTCCAGGTGCTTCAGCTGCAGCTGTCCCTGTCCAACCACCCCAAGCAGACAGGCCGCTGTGTGATGACCGACAGCTACCTGGGCAACAACTCGGATGAAGAACTTGACGCAGAAATAAAAGACTCAGAAAATCTGGACCGCACTCTGACAGATATTATCGAAGGGAAGAGCCATTCCTTGTCCAGCGGCTCAGTGCGGGAAAATGACGACGACTCATTCTCAGCAATGGCAACTTTTTTACCATTTCCTGGTAGTTCTGCAGATCCTTCTAGGTTTGCTCAGCTGGAAGCAAAGTCTTCAATGAAGCCAGATGATTATGTACATAGCACAAATGCTGATAATAAACTGTCTAGTCAACCAGCAGGCAGTAGTTCTGGTGATGATGCCAGGACAACTTTAGCCAGCAGAAGTGTGAATAAAACAATGCCTGGTGATAAAGACTTTATAAATTCGCCTCAATTTTCAGTGAAGAGCAATGTGATAGACAATTGTGATTCGGCTCAAAGCTGCAACAATGATGATGACAACGGTGTGAAAGGTAAGAGTTACCCTTCTTTGCAGCCACTGAATTCCAGTAAAGTCAGAAATGTTTCTCCAGTTGAGAATGTTGGTAGGAAGGATCCCATTGGGGCAGCTGTCAGCAAAGGAGTAGCTGGAAATGCCTCCAGCAGAGACAGAATTTACAAGACCGATATTTCAAATCCCGACCAGCGCTTCCCCGAGAGTTGGGAGCTGTATGAAGAAGTTGTGGAGGTAGATCTGAACCGGGAAGCAAGAGTCATTAGCAGAATCACATCCAGTGCCATCACAGAAGGAGATGTAAATAGTTCCATGGAAGCAGATGGTGTGGATGTTAATCACAGAAGTGCAAACAGCTTGGAGAGGGCATCCAAATACGGTTCAGCTTCAACAAAATCCTCACTGCGGGGTAAAACGTACAACGAAAGTGCCAGAGATACTGCTGCTGTAAGTCAGAAACATAGGAAAGAGGCCAGAATGAGTGCAGAGAAGGAGTTTGTAGAAAGCAGGAAGATGGATGAGATTCCCGATGTGGTGGTGATCTATGAGCCTTCATGTGCCACCAGCTCACTCCTGAGTTGTTGTGATGGAGATGATGATCAAGACTTTGTGCTCAAAGAAAGTACTGTGTGAATTAACATTCAACTGTTTGTGTTTGCTTGGGGACAGTAATATGGCTTTCATCTCTTGGTGGCACAGCCAAATATTTGATCTATTTGTATTTGTTTGAAAAAAGTAACATGGCTTTCATCTCTTGATAGCACAGCCAAATATTTGAACTATTTGTATTTTTGTAAAAAAAAAAAAAAAAAGTAACATTGTTATCACTCATGAAGGCTCACTCAGAATCTAGAACTATTAGTCTATGCATGCAGTTTGTAAATTTGTTATCAAAATCTTGAACTATTTTACTTGAAAAAAAAAAAGTAACATTGAAATCAAGTAACATGGTACACTAAAAATCCAGACTAGTTTTATTTACAAGCCCAGAAAATATTGCTGTACATGTAGAACATATAACTTTCGAGCCATGAACAATTAATATAGCTCATAATTTTGCAGAGGCTTTAACTGCCGCTTTGTGCCGAGGGGGTTACAGATGCAGCTCATAATCCCACACACCGTGTTTGAAACACAGGGTATAACTTCGGGCAGTTTGACAGCAGTCTACCATGTGTTGGTTTTTATAAAACTGTATGAGTGTCGGTCTTTCAGAAACTAGTGGCAAACTACTGAACATAAAGATGCCAAGAAATCACAAACAATGCTGGGGTTGACTGTGACGTCTTGTAAAGGATATGCTACTAACTATCATCTAGAAAGTTAACCAACAGCCTAGTATTTTATTTAATAACATTGTCTTATGTGCAATGGGGTTGAGTCAGTTGACAATGATACACCTGAAACCTGCGGAGGAAACAGTACCAGCCTCGGCCTAATCTCTGCCAGTCCATATGTGTATGTGCTGTGCCGTGGTTATATCCTGTCCACAGTTGTGAAGTTCCAGTGCTAGCCTTGCACACCCTGTGGGTTTCGCTCAGGCAGATGCGAGCTCTTCTCAGGACTCTAATAACCTGACCGCCTGTGCCTCAGATTTAAAACTGAGCCTCCAGTGGATTGAACATGCAACAAATAAACCCACGTACAATTTGTCATCATTAGCATTTGCTTGCAGCATTGCCTTAAGAATCTGGGCGTTAGACTTGAAGCAATTTTGACCTGTAACATTTACCTGTAACAAAAAATATTGCTGAGAATACACGTTTAAAAGGCAAGAAGGTCGACTTCATTGCACCAGGTTTGTCCCATACGGCTTGGTATCTTTCCGCAGGACGATCTGCCAAAAGCATCGCACAAAACACACAATCTGTAACTCCAGCGATGACCCCTAGGAGTCTCAGAAAAAATTGCACTAGTAAGTTGACCTAAGTGATCCTGAATTGAATCCACAACCTTCGGAGTGCGAAGTATGCTGCGTAACCACTTCACCCTGGAGACTCCCTGAGAGTAGAGGTTTAAAGTGGAGAGGATTGACTTCATTGCTCTGGGTTGTATCCTATAAGTGGCTCAGTCTGCATACCAGCCTGCTGAAAGCATCACACGAAGCATAAACTCTATAGCTTTAGCTATGATCCCCCAGGAGTCTCCAAGAAAATGAATCCATGAACTGGATGATGGAGCCCGGAATCAAATCCACATCCTTCAGAGTATGAGGCAGACAGCGTAGCCACAGAGGCCCCTCCTCCTCCTCCCCCCCCCCCCCCATATTGCTGCGAATGTTGAAAGACACTCAGTCTAGATCTATTATTTGTTCGTCAGAAATCATGATCAGAACGTCCTGCAGAGGGATTTGTATAGATTCACATTCATGAACTACTTATATCTTCATCAGTGGCCCAGTCATAGAAGGAGATTTCAGCACAGTGCATGAACTCTGTAACAACTGGCAAGGATTCAAATTTAAAATCACATATGCTATAAATATTTTTGTGGGTATGTTTTCTAGTTTAAAAAAATATTACATGGTCAGCAGCATATTTGACCCTCTATTTTCATGTCCAACTGCCGCTGAATTTTTAACATCCACAGCAGATACATGGGTTCTCCTAATTTGTTGCCCTTATCTGAGAAGTCTAGATGTTCGATCCACTAACCCAGGTCCAGGGGGCAGAGTAAACCATACTTTTCTTAGTTTGTGAAATTTCAGGCCTTTAATATAGTGAATTAGGAGCCGTGGTGGCATTGTAGCTGGCATGCTTTCCTGCTGGGCATGTGTTTGAATCTTCCATGAGACAGATTTGTTAAGTCAACATAAGCTCCCAGGTTGACACAATCTAAAATGGCGACTAGGAAATCTCCTCAGAAGTAAATAAATGGGCCAGCCTGATATAGACCATATCACCCGCCGAGTGCTGATTGGTCTGCACAATTACAGGGACTATCATCATATACCAGATATACAGTGACCAAATACCTTTACAGATTCCTGTATCTGTCTGCTTCTGTCCTGTTGCCTCTATTGACGTGTAGGTCCTCAACCACCCCACGCTAGGACATCCTATATTTGGCTATCTCTTGCTGTTCCATCCCATGTCCTCCTCAAATTATTCTGTTTCTAGATCATTAGACCTGTTCATAGTCGGTTTGATTGTGCAGCTACTGTTCTATAGGACAGCCATTCCCACACCAACCCTCCTTTGTGGTCTCTTACGACTTGCATGGTAGGTTACAGGGTGACTGTTCTTTGATTCCCATAAGGGCCCTGGTTAGCACACACACAGTCATTAACCTTATACAGTGAATTGGGAGCATTCGTAACACAGAGGCTTGACGTTTACCTGAGGGCCGTGGTCATTGGTTCGATTCATATCGGGCAGATTCAAATTTTAAAAATTGACCTTGTCTCCCAGGTTGGCTCAGTCTAAACTAGGTACAAGACAATGTTTTGGAAAATAAAGGTGTTCTGCGTGATATTACGTACATCATCCACTGAGTGCTGTATGGTGAATAACATGATGTCTAGTCTAGCATGGTGTGCCCAGTGTGTGTGTAAAAGTGGTCTTTAATTTTTATGTGTAGTGAATTGTAGCAGGTGTGCTGGGCTAGAGGCCAGATTGAGACCTCACAACCTTGACCAATGTCCATTTTACATGTGCATGACATGAAACAGCACTAGAGATTAGATATATAGAAATATGATCACCTAAGCCAGTCATTGAGGTGTTTGATAACTCTCTCTCTCTCTCTCTCTCTCTCTCTCTCTCTCTCTCTCTCTCTCTCTCTCTCTCTCTCTCTCTCTTTCTCTCTCTCTCTCTCTCTCTTTCTCTCTCTCTCTCACACAATCATACACACAAGCAGACACACAGACATGCATGCACACACACACCCATGCCCACGTACACAGAGAGACAGAGATAGAGTGAGTTAGAGATAGAGTGAGTTAGAGATAGAGTCAGTTAGAGATAGAGTGAGACAGAGATAGAGTGAGACAGAGATAGAGTGAGTTAGAGATAGAGTGAGTTAGAGATAGAGTGAGACAGAGATAGAGTGAGTTAATGTGATGAGACAATGCTGTGTACTAACCTGATTTGTCTTTCTGTTTCACAGATGTTTGACCCTGACCTAGTTTTCTGTTGACCTTGAACTATGTGACCCGTGCATGCTGCATGAAATAGGCCCACCCAGCCAACAAGAATGCCTGTACAGCTTCAAACAGAATGTCTTCTCATGTGCATTCAACTGTTTGTGGATGTGTCATTGCTAGGTCTATATATAGCCCTTGTGGAAATGTAAACATTTGTAACTTGTAAATAATAGATTCCAGTTGAAATGAGCATGTTACTGCTCTTGTCCAGCACAATTGTTATACTGCCCCGTTTAGGTGCGGTTATTACTTTAACCCTCCTTCTTTCCAGACAGCTGCTTCTTTTATCTGAGTTATTTGTACAAGGGCCAGATGAGCTGCAAATTGAAAAAAAAAGATGTAATTACATGACAATAGCTATATATAAGTATTTGGATACTTTAATAATAGCAGATGGAAGATGTATTCAGGGAAATAAATGTAGAATACCCCAAGCAAAGACAGCATGTCACAAAACGAAGAATATTCTCTGCAATTAATCATTGTTGTTAACCGAGGTAAGAAAAAGAGTTCTTAAGAGTTATATTGAACCAATCCTGCTGTGAAGTTAAGTTAGTTACATATCTTTTATAGGACGTCGCAGTCAACCCCGGCATTGTTGGCTGTTTGTGATTTACTTGCCGAGTTTACTTTCAGTAGTTTGCCATTGCTTTCTGAACATCCAACACTCATACCATTATAGTGAAAACCTACACAAGGCAGTCTGCTTCGAAATCGCCTTGCAGCTGTGTTTTGAATTCAATACGTGGGATTGCATATTGTGTTTGTAACCCAGTTGCCATAGCGCCACACGCAAGCAAATCATAGACTAATAGCAGACAATGCGAGGAATTAATGATGGAAGCTGCTGAGATGTGGTTTTTTAGAAAGAATGATGAGGATCACCTTCGACAGATAGAAAAAGTATGAAGACTATCTTGAATGAAATTAACTCACAAAGAGAAATGGTTACTCGGCACCAGAAAAGACGCTCCACAATCTTTGGGCATGTCATGAGAAGGGGACAGCTGGAGTATGTCATCATAACGGGAAAGTTGGAGGGTGTGAGAGATAGGGGGAGACCAAGTGAGAAGAGGCTGGACAGTTTGACATTATCACATGGAGGAACATCAGTATCAGAAATGATTGACAGCACATGAGACAAGGAGCATGTGTGTTAGCCAAGTTGATAGCAAAGAGCTCTGGTAATTTAATGAGTACAGTTGAATCGGGTTCGATGCTTGGACTCATTGTTTATCAAAGTGAGGAAAAGATTTCTCTTTGCTCTCAAGTTTTCCCACGTTTGATAGATGTTTTTCCCACAAACACTGTGGGTTTTCTCACATTTAATTGAGATTTTCTTACATTTAATAGAGGCTGTTAGTTTGTCTTTCAATACATACTATTCAAAACCACTCTTAATTTTTCTCATCATACAAGTTTTTTAGCAGTTGTCAAAGGGGAGAAATACCCACCAAAATTACAAGTGCATAACTTTTAAAGAGGCTGAATTCACCGTGGAAATGGCCACTGGTGAGGTGGCTTTATGAGGTGGGGTGACCATTTCCCTTCCTCATTGACGGTTCCCCAACTCAATATAAAGCCAATGGGAGTTATATGATAGTTGTGAAAGTTTACATTTCTGCAAGCAGTTTATTCAGCTCTCCTGTTTTGACTTTTATCTCATGCATGATTGCCAGTTTGTTTGATGTGTACATTTGATTTGGCTTGATGTCAGTGTTCATTCTCTGCTGCGAGCTACCAACAGATTATATAATGTGGTTAAAACAGTATTTGAACATGTGATTGTGTTTATTTGTGATACCCCCGTATATGTGATCCCTTCACGGCTGGCAGAGGTGGGCTAGCCTGGGTGCCAACGTGGCAAATAGGCCCATGATTGTGAAAATATTAATGCCCTTTGAGTGGCTTTTCCTCCTGGCAAGGTATATTTTTAGACCCAGTTCGCCACTGTAAATTGCTATGTCTTCTTGATTTATTATTTTCCCTTGCATGAAACCCTTTATTCTGTCTGCTGCTGTCTTTCTCTGACACTTTCATCATTATCATGTAAGCTCAGCACTTGAGCTGGCTTTGAAGCGTCCTCATAATTGGCCATCAGTGGTATGTGTTTTCTGGCTGGCTGATCTTTTTTGTTGAAGACCGGGGGAAGCCAGGGGACCACTCTTGTAGCACTGGGTTAATTGGTGTCTGGGGATCGCTGCATTACTACCGCTCAATAGTTATGGAGGAACATGAAGGATAAGCCTGACTCAATCAGCACTCATATCAGGAACATATCAAACTATATTGAACCATCCAAATATACATATGTCCGAAAAGTGATAAATATATAGCATATTTATACGAAGCCTATGCTACCAATGTCAAACGTGGATGTTATCCAAATCACGACTGTTGATGTTTGGGAAGTTTCCAAATGCTGTGATGTCAGGTGATGCCTCAATTCAGCTTAGCTCATTTACACTTATGCAAAATCAACACCTGCGAGATGAGATGCCTGAGAAGAGCTTCCAACTGATATACAACTGTAAGAAATGATGTTATCAGACAGACAGTGGGATCAACACCTTGTGCCACATATCTTTAAAGGCAGAAGATCAAATGGTTCAGCCATCTTGTTAGAATGCAACACCGTTAGTCACCAGACTGATGCCACACAAAAGAAGATCTGATATGAGAGCAAGAAGGTACACAAGAAGAAAATGGATTGACAACATCAAAGGACATTGTATAATCACATGGAATGACAACATACCATCAGGCACTGGAAAGTCAACTATTTATCTCCACGATGCTTGATGAGAAAAGTGGAAGATGATGATGATGGCTTGAGTAGATCCTGGTAGGCAAGCAATATCCTTGCTCCAAGCATATTTGTGAGCTCTCTCCAAGGAGTGAGTGGAAAACTTGAGTGCTGATATCTACGATCATTGGTAGGGAATTGCTGTCACTCTCATGGTTGGAGAGTTTCACAGTATGGAAAGTTTGAATCCTAGGCAGTCTTCATCACATTGAATACCACAGCTAATTTCTTCTGTCCAGGATGTCCTACGTGGAGGTAAAGAGTGACTTTATGTCCCCAGCTGCCAGCTTCAGTGTTTCTGATGTCTCCAGTGACGAGACTGTACATCCCCAGCTGGTAGCTTCATTGCTCTTGATGTCTCCATTGTTGAGACTGTACATCCCCTTCTGCTAGCTTCCATACTGTTGATGTCTCCAGTGATGAGACTATACATCCCCAACTGCTAGCTTCAATGCTGTTGATGTCTCCAGTGACGAGACTATACATTCCCAACTGCTAGCTTCAATGCAGTTGATGCCTCCAGTGAGGAAACTATACATTCCCAACTTCTAGCTTCAATGCTGTTGATGTCTCCAGTGATGAGACTATACATCCCCAACTGCTAGCTTCAATGCTGTTGATGTCTCCAGTGATGAGACTATACATCTCCAGCTGCTTGCATCAATGCTGTTGATGTCTCCAGTGATGAGACTATACATCCCCAACTGCTAGCTTCAATGCTGTTGATGTCTCCAGTGACGAGACTATACATCCCCAACTGCTAGCTTCAATGCTGTTGATGTCTCCAGTGACAAGACTATACATTTCTAACTGCTAGCTTCAATGCAGTTGATGCCTCCAGTGAGGAAACTATACATTCCCAACTGCTAGCTTCAATGCTGTTGATGTCTCCAGTGATGAGACTATACATCCCCAACTGCTGGCTTCAATGCTGTTGATGTCTCCAGTGATGAGACTATACATCCCCAACTGCTGGCTTCAATGCTGTTGATGTCTCCAGTGACGGGACTATACATCAACAACTTCTAGCTTCAATGCTGTTGATGTCTCCAGTGACTGGACTGTACATCCCCAGCTGCTTCAGGGCTGTTGATCTCTCCAATGAAAGGCCTCTGCACACGTGAACAATTCATATGCTCTTTTTTAAACCTTTTCATCACTTGCCAACTATTTTGGCCTCAGTGATTTTCTTTAATTGACCTTTGCTTTAAAATGTATGACCAGGCCATAATAGCTTTTTCTTCCGTATTCTCTGAACAGTTTTCTTTGTTATGTATTTCAAGATGTTTCAATTTCTCTTTTATTTCATTCCAGTTGATTCTCTTTCATTCTATAATGACACCACATAATGAATGCTTCTAGATAATTCTCATCATCTTTTAGTTTTTCATAGCTTTAAATCAGTACATGCAGATGCATATTATTACTCTTTCTTAGAACCAGTTGTTTTGCAGTTACGTTTGAGATAATTCTAGTTATTTTGATTTTACATTAAGAAAAATAGTAAACCTGTCTATTTCATTATTCACAGTGGTTTCTGTATCGCATCACATCCTAGAGTTATAGATTTCTCGTTATGCAAAATCTTGTTGGCAAATCTGTAGTGTTATTTTCTTCTGCTTGCTCCCATTGTGTTGTTTACGTGCATGTTAAGCATGCCCTTAGTTTATTGTGTATAGACTAGTAGATAAAGAATGGTAATGCAGTAGGTAAGAGCAAAACTGCATAGTTAAAACAGATGAGATGTGTGTGCGGCTTATAACATGTTCCCAACTACGGCAGTGGATGGTGGAAATAGTTGTAGGATGTGTAAGGTGACTGATGTATTCCATTTTCAGGGACTTGATGTATTACTGTGATATTGCCTTATTGACTGCCAACTGAGGAACTGTGTACTTAATGCACAATTTTTAGAGTTATCTAGGCAGTACAACTGAATCGTCATTTTATTAGAAAACTAGAATAACAATTTGTGAGAAACTGGACAATTTATGAATTATTATTATTCTTCTCCTCCTCCTCTTTCTTTTCTTCAACCTCCTTCATCTCCTGCACCTACTATTTCTTCTCCTGCACCCCCCCCCCCCTCCTCCTCTTCTTCCTCTTCCTCTTCTTTCTCCTTTTTTTTAATTCTTCTCCCTCTTCTTCTCTTCCAACCTTCCTCTTGCTCTTCCTCCTCTTTCATGTTTTCTTTCTCTTGCATCTACCCCTCCTTCCACTTGTCGTCCTCCTCCTGTCCTCCTACTCTTCTTGCTTCTCTTTCTCGTGTTCTTTCTGTATCAGGGTAAAGCTATATCTTGTATATGCCTCATACATTATAATATCCTGTGTCAGTGATGTCATTTATCCTTCATGAAGTAATCACGTTTGAGAAACCCCAACATTCTTTGTTTCATCATCTAATCTTACAGCCTCTTAAACATTCTGCCAGAAATGCAGTCCACAACAAGTGACTTAGTTTATTAAGTGTCAGTGGTATTAAATCCCGGGAAGGCTAACCCGGTCAACAAATGCCCGCAGAATTCGGATGTGTCGGCCTAACGGCGCAAGAACGCAGCTCTGCTGTAAACAGGCACCACACAATCACATCCGGAAAAAAAAAACAACTCTGGATGAACGCAGAACAAGAAGAAGTGGTATTAAATCCAGATCCTGGCCTTTATTACTTCTCTCCTCCTCCATATGTCTCCATTGTCTGTATCCCTTGTGTCCCTCCTCCTCTCTGTCCCCAGCTGTAACATATAAACAAGTAAAGGTTTGTTTCTTACTGTTATGTGATCTACACCAGCAGACTGTCTTCCAGAAGCCAAGTCAAGTCAGTGGACATCTCAAACACATCACCCATCCAGTTTAGATTGCTCTAACTTACGACGCTGGCACCTTCTTGCCATTATGGCTCATGGCATGGCAAGGTTTCCTTGACTGTTACTGTTAAGACATGAGTATATCATCATGACGCTGATCTCTGTGGATCTTCATGCTACAACTCTTTTGTTCTGTTGCATGGCAGGAAGCCTTTTACTGAACACCAGTATTATGTTCTTTGTGTCAGATTCTGTGATTTTGTGTAGTATTCATTTCTGTGATCTTGTTGTACGGCGTGTATTTCTGGTTGTTTGATATATATATTTCTGGTTGTATGACACATATTTCTGGTTGTATGTCATGTATTTCTGTGTTGCATGACACATATTTCTGGTTGTATGACATGTATTTTTAGTTGTATAGCATGCATTTTTGGTTGTATGGCATGTATTTCTGGTTGTATGTCATGTATTTCTGGTTGTATGACACGTTTTTGGTTGTATGGCATGTATATCTAGTTGTATGACATGTATTTCTGGTTGTATGAGTCATATTTATGGTTGTGTGACATGTGTTTACAGTTATGTGACATGTATTTCTGATTGTATGACATGTATTTCTGGTTGTAATTGGGGAGAACATGAGTAAAGATGTGCAGTTGTTTTAATGAGTGGAACTTAAGGTTGGTTAGTTACATGTCTTTTACAGGATGTTACAATCAACCCCAGCATTGTTTGGCTGTTTGGGAAGTGAACATGGAATTAAACATGTCTATGAAGCCAGAGAGAAAAGACTGCCTTGAAGAAAGTGGGAGGTCTTTCTATAGCTGTGACAGTAAGGTAGACAGAGGACAGAAATCGGGGGCAGTTTTTAGTTCGATTCCAGCTGTGATACATGAAATGTTCTACTCACTTCTAAATATAGTGGTGTAAGCATTTTCTTGCATGCATCACACTCACTCGCTCACTCACTCACTCATGTAGCAGATCCCTATAAGATCAGTGCTTACATAAAGACTCCATCTGTCACCAGATCCCCTGCCTCATGCCTGAGGTGTCTTTAATGTCTTGGGTCCTCATTCTTCCTGGCCGTCCCCTATGTATTCTTTCAGGAAGTATGCCCTCCATTATGGCTGTCACGCTGCTGGGTATGGGAAGTCCTATGGGAAGTCCTGAGTGCATGCGAGTTGTGAAGAACAAAGACTGTAAGTAATCGCTGCCCTGGCAAAAGTATGGAAATGAGGAAAGATAGGATATTTATAGCATATTAATCTCTCATGTGGATATGGGAGGTAAGGGGAAACCTTGATATTAATTTACTGAGAATAAGTTTATTGGTATGTTTATAGTTGAGTGGCATGTTAAACAACCATAGCAGCTTTCAAACTTAATAATATGTCATACGCTGACATAACAATTTCAACATTCACACAACACAGTCAATGAAGAGTCTCGACTGCATTTTGACATCTGCTTGAAGAAAATGAATCACACCACAAATGTCACAACTGGCGGGAAAGGGCAGTAACAGTGTTCATGCTTATTCATTCGCGATTTGTGAACTACTGAACAAATGCGAACTGCAGGTTGATGTGTAGTAAGCTAAAAGACTACTGAATGATGTAAGCAATGAATGGTGTCACTATGGCAACCGGTTTATTTTTGCCAGCCAATCTGAGGTTGATTTTGAAATAGCCCTCATAAGTAACAGCATTCTAAAAACAACACTGGCATTATAAATTACAGCATTCTAAAAACAACACTGGCTTTATAAATGACAGCATTCTAAAAACAACACTGGTGTTCACATGTGAATTAGATTGTACTGCACTGGGTTGTCACAGTGTTAACATTTCAACAATATTATCTTACACTGTTAAAAACAGTTTATATTTAACACAGTGGTATGCTAGTTTACTTCATTGTGTTTTGTTAACTTGTCAACATTGGTTTTGTATTGTGTTGCCGCTGTTAACATCATGTTGTCTTTGGTGTCAACATTTGTTTTGTATCATATCAACTTGTTAACATGTGTTTTTCATCTTAGTTCTCCCATATTCAACATGAGTATTATATTTTCCTGTCATGTTAACTTCTATGTTATTTCTTGCACAATTAACATTTATAGTAATGTCTGTTAAATTGTGTTTTTCTTGTCCTGTTAGCATGTGTTTTGTTTCTTTGCTCTCCCGCTGTCTTTGTTAACATGTATATTATGTTTTGTTGTCTTGTTAACATCCATGTTATATTTATTGCACTGTTAATATTTATAGTACTTTCTGTTCAAATTTGTGTTTATTGTACTGCCAGTATTTGTATTACATCTTACTCCATTCTCAGCATGTACATTTTATTTGTTTCAGTCTTAATCACCATTTTATATGGCAGTTTTTGACTCCATCGCCTCAGCCATTATATCAACCCATTCTTAGGTATTGCTTTAACCCTTGCTGTCCCAGACACTTCTTACATGACCACCATCTATCCAGTATTGCTTTAACCCTTTCTGTCAGCAGACATTTATTACATGTCCACCATCCTATCTCTGATAACTATAATTTTAACTACTGACTTGAATATATATAGTGCAGTGCAATTTCATAATACCTCAATATACTGAGTTGATACTGAGTGGAGGGTTCAAAATCTACTGTGGCGCGATTTGGAAACAGACTACTTGCTTTCATTTCGATGATTTGCAGCATAAGCCGTTCAGACAGCAATGGCAAACTACTGAACTAAATTGCTTAGTAAATCACAGTTAATAAATGCCTGGGTTGACTGCAACATCCTGTACAGTACATGCAATTAATTATGTATGTATGTCATTTTCAAGTAACAAATACCAAAGACAGAATGTGTTAAACAAACAGAAAACACTATTGTTATAGAGAGTGAATTGCTAGGCAGTAAATGAGTTAATTTATCTGTGATTGTTCTTAATTTATCTGTGATTGTTCTAGTCTCACCCAAACCTGTATGTTGTCTTGTTGCCTTGACACGAGAAATATTTTCACAGTTATTGATCATTACTCTTAAAAACATGAATGAAGTGAAACACAAAGTACAGACAAGACAACAGACAAATTGAAATGAGTGACCTGTTCCCTAGTTTCTACTTTGTACCTTTGTCTTCAATGAGTGCTAAGTCATTAACTATGACATGTATTTCTCAAGTTATTTCAATACTCTGAAGGGTTTTCAAGACTTGATTGTTGCATGAGAGAGTATTGTAAATCATTCCTAATGTTGTCTGCAACATGTAATAGCTTTTCACTGTGTAAAGTTGTAAGTCGACTTCAGTTAATGTTGCGACATCTCACAAGGCCAGTGTTCTGCTCGTATTCTCGGTGCATGCAATCAGAAGTGTCATTGTCTCATGTTTGTAGAATTGTTTTGTCAGCATTATTAACTTGTGACTGTACATTGTGCTGTTGTGTATGACTGTACCATATTCATAGCTACATCTTCCTCTGTACAATCATGCCTACAAAATGTTATGATCCTACAGATCGCAGATCATTCTGTGTTTGGGTTGACATTTTCTGAAGCTGTGTACAGAATTCAGAATCTGACTTAAACTTCCACTTTTCAGACATGCAGTGCAGAATTCAGAATCTGACTGAACATCTTTCAGACATATAGTATAGAATGTGTCAATTATGTGTGTAATTTATAACTGTCCTGGCATGGACACCAGAGGGAATGAACGAACGAACAATCTTTATTTTCAAAGGGTTAAGAATTGGACATGCAGGCCCATCTGACATTCTGCCCTTCTTTTCTATTTCCTCTTCATACATTCTTTCATTCAACATCTCTTATGAAGCTAATCTTTGGCAACAAAAGAACAATAAGCATTAAAACACATGAAAAATAATCAATGATATATGACTCACTGAGGCAATGTTTAACATGAGCATTATAAATACCTAAGGAAGGTGTATCGTGCCATACATATGGGAATGTTTATTGGCTAGTTGTCGTTTGAGACAATTTACCATTATTATTGTTTTTTTTAAAATGGGGGAATGTAGTCTGTACTGAGGTAGTGTTCAAACAGGTTGCGAATGTATGTATAATTATTGGTGGTGTCTTTGATTTCTTGTGGAAGAAGAGAGAGGGAAGGTCAAGAACATTGGTGATTCTTCTTAATTTTTCTCATTTGCCCTGAATAATACATTGCTTATATTGAGTTCATTTATAGCAAAGATGCAATATTTGTGTCCTGTAGCCAACACATTCCACTTCAGCACAGCATTGTTCAACCCACACACTATAAACATTCTTCTGGGGGGAGGGGGGAATGGCAAAATCGTCAAGCCATCTGTCCCAGGATCTTTAGGTCGTTCGGTCTTGGGCTGCATCTTTCAGACCACAAGTGACATTTTTCAGACCCTGAGGGTCATCACTGGAGCTGCGGAGTTTGTACTTTGTGTGATGCTCTCGGGAGGCGGCTTGTCATTCTGCGGAGTGAGATCAAGCCAAATGGGGTAAAACCTGTTGCAATGAAGCCAGTCCTGTTACCTTTAACCTCAGCGTGCAAACATTCTTAGGTAGTCTTTGGGTGTCTTCTACGCATGAGCTGCAGGGAGAGGTTGGAAGACAAGTAAACTGAAGATGGGATACGGCTTAGCTTGTTATTGTTTCTTCCACAGAATTTAAGTTATTTGTTGTCAACAGACTTTAGCTCATTGCGTAAAGGGAAGACATATGAGGGGACTTCAAATGAAAACCTTAAATTTGTGTGTGTGTGTGTGAATATATTCTGAAAAAGTAAAGAACAAATGTGTAATCTTTTGATTTAGTCACCACTGCAGTTCAATGCAAGGGATTCCCCCGCCGATAAAGTGCTTGGATTCTGTAGAAAAAAATTCTCATGGTCACATGTGTAACTAATTATGCACCACCTGCTGTGCACCTTCATCGGACTGAAATGTGTGTCACAGAAGTTACATGCCGTTGTGAAACTTCCTACTCCACTCATACACTTGTTGGACTGACAGGCATGATCACCAAACTGGACCTTCATTTGCCGATGAATTTCTACTAGGTTTCACTCCATTCTGGTATAAAAAAACTGGATGGTGCATCGTCAAAAGTCGGGCGGCATATGTAAACTGTCCTTATGACGTCACCATGTTAATCTACACCAGTGATGTCAAGTGCTCAGAACCCTTTACATCCTTAACAACAATATTGACAGATTACAAGACAATGGCATGGTTAGTGTAATTTCTATTACACTTTTAAAGTTTTCATTTGAAGCCCACTTGTATATACATAAATTTAAAGACATCACTGTGGCATGTGTAAAGTATATTAATGTATCAGAAGTCAGATTTTTCTCACATCTCAATATAGTCATATGCTTCACAATTAGTCAAGAGCATGTGAACCATGATTTCATGTGGTTTCTTTGTGAGGGAACCAGTGGACAGTACACCTAGTCTGCTCCTACAGTGGTTGTTACTCTGCTGACTTAACTTCTTCTGCCTTCTATCTCCCAATGGAGAATAGGCTCATAACCAACAGACATCAGGCCCTCCTCTGTAGAACAGTTCACTCTGAGTTAGATTCATCAGCTAACATTGTCTACAGGATGAGGCAGCCACTCTGACACCATCCATCTGTAGATGCCTTTTACTGCCTGCATGCTTGGTTACAGTGTGAGGATTCTTTGCCTCTCTTATTGAGGATTCCTGGTCTCCCTTATTGAGGATTATTGGTCTCCCTTATTGAGGATTCTTGGTCTCCCTTATTGAGGATTCTTGGTCTCCTTTATTGAGGATTATTGGTCTCCCTTATTGAGGATTCTTGGTCTCCCTTATTACCCTTGTAACACCAGGGTGATGGTATCTTATTACCAATTGTTACCTTCCAGCGTCATCTGTTGTAACTGATGAGTTACAGTAAGCCACTGACAGCGCCATGCTTCATGCAGTAGGAACGGTACTTCATTTTTAATTCACCACAAGCAAACCGCAGAGTTATTTTTAGCACCGACCTAGATCTGGTAGAATCTTCGATTTTCAGAATAGGGATATCGGGATTCACTTGCATCAAAGATGAGTGCAGGCATTTGAGACATGCACAAGATGAGTAGCACAAGATGTGGATATTCACTCTGACGAGAGTGAAGCACTCCAGGCCAAGAAACATTTGTTGCAGCCATCGATCAGTCTAGTAGTCCACCACACTCTCATCCCGAAGTGATCAACAACACATTCAATTTATATGATTCTTTATTTCAATAAATACATTACACAATAGCACTTGCCTGCCTTCTACTTGTGAAAGCAATTATATGTCTGTATCTGTAATTAATAAATGCAGTGGCCCTTTTCAGAGCCCCCAAAATATCCCAGTTAGTATTCCTCAATTGCACAGAGTATATCAACACACCCCTACACCCACTATGGAATCACCCTGATGTCACATGATTTCCTGGGAACTCCTGGAATTCCTTTGTTTGTGGTGAATTAAAAATGAAGTACCTAGGAAACACATTGTCACATTCAGTTCGAAAAGCCAAAATTTTCTTCTATCCACATTGTAACATTTAAGTTTGAAAGCCACAATTCTCTTCTTTCCACATTGTAACATTTAAGTTTGTAAATCCCAGTTGTCTTCATTGGTGATTGTGAAATACTCCATTGGAAATATGAACGTCACAAATTTAATTTTCATTTCATTAGTAATTTGTTTAAACAATTATATAGTGAACAATATAATAATATAATATATAATTCTCCGACAATATGTTTGTTAGTCTGGCTGTTAATAAGTTAATTCATCGATTATAGTAATAGTTCTCTCAAACATGTTTGTTCACAAATGTGGATTATTCAAGAATCAGGTGACACATACACAGGTGATTGATTGACACCTGTCAACACTCATTGACTGACAGAGAACTAGTCTTGACATGTACTACACAAAATGACGGCTGATGGATAAGCCTGGAGAGATCAGTGTGTGACCCGGACTCTCAAGCATAGACGAATAATGATCAAAAACAAAGTGTTATCATTGTGGGTTTTTCCTTTGTAGGTAGCAAAAAGACAAATTATTTGCATATCCTGTACATGATGTAACTCTAGCATCTTTTGGCTGTTTGTGATTCCTGGACAAATTTACGTTTAGTAGTTTGCCATTGCTTTATGAACGATCAGCACTCATATCATTGTATGGAAACCAACTCAATGCGGTCTCTGCTTCCAAATCGCCTGCAGCTGTGTTTCAAATGTGGTATGCTGGATCATGAATTGCATTCATAACCCCTTCATCACAGAGCTGGCGCAGGTAGCAATCGTCACAGGAAAATGTAGGCAGTAATTGTCACAGGAAAACGCAGGAAGTAATCGTCACAGGAAAACGCAGGAAGTAATCGTCACAGGAAAATGTAGGCAGTAATTGTCACAGGAAAAGAACTAGAAATGCCCTAGGGAGCATTGTATATTTACGTGGTTCATATCTCCTGTGTGATGACAGTAATTCAGATCAAATGATGATGTTGATTTACTTTCCATGTTCTTCTTGCACTCTGTGTGTGTGTGTGTGTGTATTAGATGCTCTTCATTTATCTATTGTTTGTTTGTTTCGATGTGGCTACCAGATACAAAGGGTTACTGAAGTTTGTCACTAAGTCAAGGGACATTTTTAAAGGGGTTTAAACATGGGAGGATCGACCCCATTGCACTGGGTTGTATCCCATATGGTTCAGTCTCTTTGCACAGAGAGGCCTGGGCGAAGCATCATCACTGCTACCTGCACTACTACCACCACCACTATGACCATCATTACTACCACCACCATCACCACTAGTACCACCACTACCACTAGTACCACCACCACCACTAATACCACCATCACTAACACCCACATAGCACAAACTCTTTAGCTCTAGCGATGACCCCCAGATGTTTGAGAGAACAATGCACTTGTAAACCAAATGATGGAGTACACAAACGAACCCATGATCTTCAAAGTACAGGGAAGGCAGCTTCGCCATGGAGATCCCCGTGACCCTGTGTACATGTCTTAGGTGCATTGATCATATGGTGCTATACCATATACCCATATACTCATGTATACTCATATATTCCCATATTTAAATAGATCCATTGACACTCAATGGGAAATATCACATAAGCCACCTTTACTTTCCAGGACATTTTCTCTTGCCCAATTTAGAGAGTCCAAATACATTTGTAAAATTTGCCTCGATGTGGATTTGAACTCATGACCAGCAGTTTAGCATACTAGCCACTGCATGACCACAGAACCCCATCTAAACCTAGGGCAAACCCTTCATTACAGCCATACTATACAGTTGTTGCATTAGTCCGTGTCATCTTAGTTGCCTCTCTCTGGCCACAAGGTTAGAGTCTGTTGTCAGTTCACTGCCTGGAGCCCACACAGGAATCATGACCAGCCTAGGTCGAACCCCAGCCTGTCCGTTATCCTGTGCTGAATCCTGACCTGATTACAGCCTGGTGTGTCTCCACAGATATGACGTTCCAGTACCTGTCTTGCACACCTCACTGGTTGCTGAGCTTGGAGAGGAGAGAGGGAGGACTCTGCGATACAGTTACAATAAAGATGGTACTTTTGTGAAAGGTCGGGAGGGATACCAACCTTACTCTGATATATCCAAGCACTTTTCAGGGATTAAATGACGTGAATGCCAGTGCATGGCAATTAAGGATTGAAACTCAGGCTTTCAAAGGATTAACCAGCAATTCTTATCTTTTAATCATCCACCCACTATATCAACCATCCACTATATCAACTAGCCACTCTATCAACCAGTAACTCTATCAACCAACCACTTTATCAACCATTCATCCTATCAGCCAGCCATTATACCAACCATCCCCTACACCAACAAGCCACTCCATCAACCATCCACTCTGTCAACCAGCCACTATACCAACCAGCCACTCTGTCAACCATACAACCAACTTATGATCAAATAAGTTCAAAGTAACAGTTGCTTGACAGTTTAATTAACTTGTGGTTGTTAACAATATAACGTTATTTTCATTAGAATTATCTCCCCCCTTGGACCTAGTGCTGTGAATTCATAATCCTGCATGCCACATTCGAAACACAGCCGTGGTCGATATAGTAACAGATTGCCTTGCTTTGGTTTTTATAAATGGAATGAGTACAGGTCGTTCAGAAAGCAATCACAAACTACTGAACTTAAACTTGCGAAGAAATCACAAACAGTTAAAAAAAAAAATACTAGAGTTTACTATGACGTCCTTAAAGGATATGCAACTAACTTTTAACCTGAACCTAGTATGTCTTTGTTTTTTGGTTTTTTTTCAATTCCAAACTTCCAGAAACAAACAAAATATCGGAGGTACATACATGTTAATGTCGCTGCTAAACTTAGTGGCCAGTTATTTAATCTACTTAAGAATATTGTTGTCTCTTATTTTTGTTTTTAATTAAGCATGCAATGTCATGTATATTTCAACAAAGAAATGTGTACATATGTGTATGCTAAGGTGTAATAAATTTGATTGATTGTCTCAATATTGTTTACTATTTTATTGATTGCTTTAATTATTATAATGTACTAGTTTATTAATGACTTTAGTAAATATCATTATGAATTACTCTCCTGGTTATGACACGTTATGAGTTAATTTCCTGGGAATGTCTGATTATTTTATGAAATATGTTCCTGTGGAGTAGATTTCCACTTTATTTCCTAGATATGACACACTATTTTATGTTAGCTCCGTTCTCAAGCATGAGTCACTGCTATATGTAATATTTATTTTCTAGATACATCTCTCATCAGTTACTTTCTAATACACATTACCTTCTGTTATTTGCTCCTCTAGTTGTCTTGTTGGTGTAATCACTCTGCTGATAATGTCATGAGTGCACTCAGACAAGGGTTCATTGCCTGTGTTCATCGTTCTGCTAAGAGAACGAATGAACTGACTTTATTTTCAAAGGGTAACAAATTGGGCACACAGGCCTGTCTTACATTCGGCCCTTTCAGTCACTCATCTTTCTTTCATCAACAGTGCATAATACATTCACATAGAAAAAAAACATTGTCAAAAGAATGTTGTAAACATAATGCATATTACCATGTTATGAGACACATTCCCCCATCCACCCACCCATTCCCCATCCACCCACACATCCCCAGGCACACATACATTCCCCCACCCATCCCACACCCCCACCTACTCACACATCCCCCACACACACATCCCCCACCCACCGCCAGGCACACATACATGCACCCATCCACACATTCTCCCCCAGCCCCACACCTACACACACAAACTCCACCCACCAACACTCACCCACCCACTTATTCAGGCCTGCAGAATGTGATGTCCCTGTTATATCACAGACCCATATAGGTTTCTGCTTTGTTACTTTTGTCTTTCCCCAACCTCTTTGAATCTTGTTGTTACATTAATTCATAGTGCAGGTTGTTAACATTAATTCTTAGTGCCGGTTGTTACATTAATTATTAGTGTAGGTTGTTACATTAATTCGTAGTACAGGTTGTTACATTAATTCCTAATACAAGTTGTTACATTAATTTCTAGTGCAAACCATACCACTTGACGTAGCTGAAAGTATCCCAGATTTACCAAACTCCACTGAGTGTGATCTCAGTAATTGAAAATCCACAAGCCCAGGTTAAATACTGTATAACAGATACAGGTAGTCCCATAGCAAAGACTGACATCGGGGTTTGAAGTGTTAGGCTTTCTCATATTCTAGGCCATGACATAATGAGCTAGGGTGTCCAGTTCACTTCCTCATCCCCAGTCCTTCCCTGACAACTCTCAGGAAATCCTACCATTGTCTTGTGTCCACTTTATGAGCCTGGGATGACCCCAGAGTCTTAACTGATAAGAATATGTCATCCTGCCTCTGCTGGGGATTGTACCCGACCAGTGCACTTACCTCTGTGCCACTGTGGCTCTTTAAATACAATATATGGCTCATGTTCCATTCCAGTATTTACTCTGGTCGTTTTTGGTAATTATTTTGTTGACATGTGGTGGGATTCTGAGTTATAAGTCTGTCTGAAGCAATGAGCCGCAAATTACTAATTACCAGTCATGTCCCAACTTCACAATCAACATGAGCTTGTAAACAGGTGGCGTTTGAACTTGTACACTAAAAGTTAACCCACTCTGTTTTTATTATTCTGTAACTTCAACTGCCCCACACATCCTGTTTCACCAATTCTATTCCAGCTGTTAACAGGCAGTTATGTTAATATGGCCCAATCCAGACAGACAGACACACACACACACACACACACATGCACGCACGCACACACACATGCACGCACACACACACATGCACACAAATCTTTACTTACACATATCTAGCACAAAAGATAAACATTATTGCAGTCTATACTCCTCTTTAATAATGACTTATAATGACAAGCAATTTATAGTGGCAGTCATTATTAGTCTTTTTTAAGACTAATAATGACTACCACTATATATTGCTTGCCACTATAAATCTCTTGTATCTATATATCCGTTTCCTCACTCAGTTTTCTTCTCTTATATATGACCCCCCCTTGTGCTATAAATCTATTGACTATGTAATACTTTTCATTGTTGTATACCTGAGCAAATAATATGTTCCACTAAGGGTTAAACACGTTGGCTACTCACTGCATATTCAACCATTCAGCCCAAAAGTGCTCAGATCGTGTCCTTAGAATCCACTTCAGTGTGTATCGGTTAACACCACCAGTTATAGGTTGGTTGACTAGTCTTCTTTGGCTTCCTACATTGTGCTCTTGTCTGGCTTAACCACTTTTGAGTTCATGTTCTTGCAGTCTGCTCAAATTTGTAGCTTCACCATCATCACGTGATTTGTTTCATTGCCCTACCTCTGAAGGCGTCCAGTATATCATCCAGGTCCATAGCTCATGCCTTGTCCACCTGAGCTCAGTCTGCAGGGCTAGCAGATTGCTCATTTCCCTGTACACCCGCATGGCATGGCACACACATGAAGCTTATTTTGTCAGTCTTGACTTCCTCAGCAATTCCCATTCTCTCTCTGAACCCAGCCCATTTCAATCTTCTTGAGCATACTTACCAAGTCACGGAGAAAGCATGCCTGGGTGAAAGCCTGTGTCTCCAGCCAAGCTATAGTTTGCGTTACTGTCATGACCTCCGTAATCACGCTACTTATTGTCAAGGCATTGTAGTCGTTCTTCAGTTCTCCCTCCAACTTGAACTGTAAAAGCCCATGAGCCCATCAACAACAGACTCATCTGTGTAGATGGCCGCACCATCCTCAGAAGAGTTCCCAAGTAGAATGGCTAGAATGGTCATATCCTAAACTTGGCTATCACACATGAGTGCCGCTGTGAGGAGGACAGGTTGTACATGTATGCTGGGGAAAAGAACAACAGAAGGACAACGACAAACACTTAACTGCCTGTACTAAGTGACATACACAAGACCAGAGCACTGATTCATGGCTGGTGGCTGTGGTGCACCGTGATCCCCTATGCATGTTGCCAAGACACGTGATGATGATAATCTGGAGTCCTTGGCAACCCTAGCGCAGACAGACAGGAGGTATCAATACAACTGTATTCATTCACAGCATTTCTACATACTTCTGGACTTCTCTGGTCTGTCACTTCGTCAGGCAAACGCCAGCAACAATGCTTAAACTCTTAAGTATAGTTTCATATGTATATGTAGCACGTGTTTTCATGTCGTTTTGACTAACAAAGTACGCTCACAACATATACATATGAAGTATATTTTCCATAGCACTTTTTCCAACTAAATAGGCCAGAATTCACAACATATACATATGAAGTATATTTTCCATAGCACTTTTTCCAACTAAATAGGCCAGAATTCACAACATATACATATGATTATGAAGTATATCTTCCATTGCTCTTTTCCCAACTAAATAGGCCAGAGTTCACGACATATACATATGAAGTATATATTCCATAGCACTTTTCCCAACTAAATAGGTCATAGTTCACGACATATAGATACGAAGTGTAGTTTCATGTCGTTGTGACTATCAAATGGGCCTGAGTTCATAATATATACATTGTATGTATGTTGTTATTGCAGCAGTGTTTGTAAAGTGAATATGTCACACACATACAGTGTCATCTGTCCCAGCTGTTTGTATATATGTCAGAAACATGCTGCGTGTTCACCAGGTGAAAGGAATGTCCTGTATTATTTTATTTGATGTGAATGAATCCGTCATGTTCTTCTGACCAACTGTCAGATTCAGAAGATATTAAAATGTCTTTGAACAAGATTATATCCCACTATTGACTTATTTGTCTTTTTGTGCGTATACGGCTTATATTATACACATTCAGTACGTTAATATAAATAGGAGCAGGTACAAATGTTATGTTTTGCAACATGAAAATTCTCAGAAAACATTATTTGGAAATATTATAAACTTGCCATATACATAATTTGCTCAGACAGAAGTTCAATAGTTTGAAGAACAAAACATTTAACGGCAATGTATTACTTAATTGATTCAGTGCGAAACAAAAAGCAGGGTTGGTCCAAACAGTGTACACAATCAAATAAACTTGTATTGTAATGTAAATGTCCATTCTCTGAGCATTGAAATTGTGGAAGATACCACAAAACAGCAAGTAACATGATGACTATAGTATGGTGAAATATCGTCTTTCTTTCCAAATAAGAAGTCACATTTGGCGATATATTATCCTTTGACATTCATTCATTCATTCATTCATTCATTCATTCAGTCATTCAGTAGTAGCATGTCCTTTGCAGAACCGTGCTCACATAACAACTTTCTGGAAAACCTCTTGATCATAAGCAAGATGTCCCGCGTCTGATACACCCATCTGGAGATCATCCGCCACATCCTGCACCTATCTTCTCTTTGGCCTTCCTCTTTCTCTCTTCCCAGGCATATGTTTAGTCGTTTGATCAACATCACGACACACGGGTTAATCCATAAGTGCTCCCTTTTCCTCATAAATCAAACCTCAGGCTTAATACACGAACTACGTAGCATCGGCGAGGATCCTGAAATACTTTGGGTATATTTTTAACTCGAAATTTTGCCCGGGCAGCGCCGTAAGGCTATTCATTTTCGATTTCCAACTGCCAAGGGATTTTGTTTACGTGCGCAACAATACACACGGGTGTCCCAGGCATATACCCCTGCAGTATTGTTCTCTCCAAACTTTCGTGACGTTTCAAGTGACCTTTGACATTGCATCAGTTAATAACACCAACATTTTATGCATTTATGTAACTCTTATCTTTGGCACACATATTCAGTATTCTTCTTCTTCTTCTTCTTCTTCTTCTTCTTCTTCTTCTTCTTCTTCTTCTTCTTCTTCTTCTTCTTCTTCTTCTTCTTCTTCTTTCTTATCCGCTTCTGCTTCTCCATCTCTTTCTCCTTCTCCCCTTCTTCTTCTTTCGTTGCTCCTGCTGCTACTTCTGCTCTTTCTCTCTCTCTCTCTCTCTCTCTCTCTCTCTCTCTCTCTCTCTCTCTCTCTCTCCCTCCCCCCCCCCCCCATGCTACATATTGCCACATTACAAGTATGTATTCCCATGTCAGATGCTGTCGAGGGAATGTGAATTGGTAAACTTCCGCATATTTAGGTCAACAGTATACCGTGGTTAGGTAGTCAATTTCCTTCTTCTATGCCTGTTCTTAACAATTCGGAAAATTAATTAGTATTAATTCTAAGAAGCTGAGTCTACACCGATCCAAATTGGACGGGGTCCCTTCCCTTGGGTTTTAAACCTAGACCTCTGCTTTGGTATGAAAGCACCCTACGTACTTGGCCACTGCGACAACTTCGGTAATCCCCGATTCATGTAAGAACCAGGATATCTTCAGGAGCTGACTTCATGCAACAACCATAGCCGGTTTCATTTACATTCGTGATTTTACTGTGCCAGGAAGGCAATTAACGTCAGCTAACGTGCTATTTATGCTTCAAATGTTGGCAGCAATGAGCCGAGTTCTGTAATGGCTTTGTGTATTCACGCAGGCGTTCTCCTTGTCCGCATGTAAAGCTTTCTATCCAATGCGCGATTTCCCTCCACTTTTCAATCTACAAACACTTTAACCAACAGATGTGTCTCTTCATGTGGTCAAAGTACCGTATGTGGCCTTCATTTCGTTTAGTAATGTTGTCTTGAACCAAGAAGACACAAACAACTGTTTGCACAGTTTACTGCCTGACACATTTCGCTAGATCTCCTCATGTGCATATTAGAGTTAACGATGATATGAAGTGATTAGATCAATTAGCTGTTGGCTGAAATACACTTTCCAGCGACGCGGTGAAGAGTTTACGTATGCCATTCTGTATCCCCATACCGCGTTTCATACACAGTTATGGGCGAATTGGAAGCAGACCGCCTCGCGCTGATTTTCATACAATAGGTTGAGTGCTGGTCGTTCAGAAAGCAGTCGCAAGCTACTGAACGTAAACTTGCCAAGGAATCACAAACTGGCAAATCATGCTGTGGTTGACTGTGACGTTCTGTAAGGGATATGCAACTAATTAAAGCTAAATGTAAGACCTATTGTCACTCTTGGTACGATCTGTACACGTACATGTTACCAAGGCTCATTGTCACTGATAATAATCAAATGTACACGCTACGTGTCACTCAAATGTCCATGCAATGTCACTCAAATGTACACGCAGTGTCATCAAGGCTAGGTCCTAGCGCACGTTGCGTCTGCCTTGGTGACACGTGAGTGTACATTTGAGTGACAATGTGTCTTGATGACACGTCAATCGGTCCAGGATACTTCATATCACACCTCCTGCAAATGATTGTGTGCATGAGGCCTCGAGATGTGCTTGAGAAAGAGTTTATAGAGTAAATGTTGCCGCTAGTAAATATGGCCGACTGTCTGAATAGCGTAACTGCGCGTAAGACACTGTCCGGTAACATTCGGCGGTACTAAATCAGTGAGACAACAGTAGGAAGGCTGCTGGGGATATGCAGGTGTCTATAATGTTTGTCAGGACGATAGATTACCACTATGGCATAGGGGAATATCATCAGCAAAGTTAATCCAGAACACCAAGAACCGGGATCTGTGGAAAGACATGAACGCCTACGCCATCTGGCAAAGCACATACTGTTGATGATAGCGAGAGAAAATCCGGTGACACTTCACATCCTTGTCTTACTCATTGCTTTATCTATTTAAAACTGCCCTGTATTTCCAATTTTAAATGCTGCCGCTTGTTTCCTGAATTTTTATTTTTATTCTGAGATCTTTCCCATTAATTTTAATATCTTCCACAACGTCTGTCAGTTCATCGTGCTTCACTTTATCTTTATCAAATGCCCTGGTATAATCTATGAACCACGAGTATATATATCTTTCTGTGTCTCTGTTGATATATCTATTAGTGTTCGGAATGTGTATATTACATTACTTATACTTATACCCATCCCTTCGATAAATCCACTGTTCTTCACCAGTTTATATACGTTATTTTCTTTCTGGTTCTTCTACTTATTATTCTGAGTAGACATTTGGTGACATGGTTTATGAGGTTGACTATACGAAGTTCTTCCCATTCATTTGCTCCTGTCTGTCCCTGTCTTTTGTTTAGTGAAGCCATAAATGCAGATTTCAGCTTATCACTAGGTAAATATCATTTAACGTGTTATTGAATAGATTTACTCCAAATTATCCCAGTACTTTAAATTATTCTATCGTGATTCCATCTGGCCCGGGGATTTTTCCTTTCTTCGTATGCATGAGAGCATCAGTGGTTTCTTCTTTAAGAATTTGCAGACATAAGTTACTTTCTCCGATTAATTATGCTCCCCCTAATTTCTTATGTATTCATTATATTTCTTTATTATAGCACATACCTTTCCTCTCTTTGATTTCAAACATCTCGTATTTACTCTTATGTTTTTTTCTTTTTTGTTTTTTCTGTCAGCTCACTGATCTGTCTGCGCATGTCTTTTGCTTCTGTAACATAATTTAGTTCAGTTTTGTTATACTACTCATTTAACCAAAGTTCTTTTAACCGTTACACCCTATCTCTTATTTCTTGTTGCATCGCATGATATTCTTTGTTATTTTTATTTTGTTTTGTTTTGTCCATAAACTTTAGGATTTCTTCAGTCATCCATTTGTTCTGAGCTTTTTCACCTCTCTTTGCTTGTTTGATTAATGTGGTCCTTAAACATGTTCCATTGTTCATTTATACTTTGTATTTTAGTTATTGCAGTGAATCTGTCTGTCCGTCCATCCGTCCAGCTGTCTGTCTGCCTGAAGATAAAGATATTCAAGAACTAAATTGAGCGATTTTTAAAAATCACCCACTTTCATTCTTAAATATCTTTATCTTCTTTTAGGAGAAAAAAACAAACTCCATTAAGTCTCAAGCTCTTAACCTTAGGGTTTTCCCTCTCTTCAATCTTATTGTTATGTGTCAGGATACTGTGGCTTGATTATTGTTACTGTCAGCGCCAGGCATATCCTTCATATTCACTTCCATATTTCAAAAATTAATAATAGTGCAGATTTCTAGGAAATATTTACTGGGAATTCCCAGTCATTACTGATATACCCGATGTTATAATTAGTTATGGCAAGTAGAAGCTACATGTTTCATTATCACAGAATTTCAATTTGCACATAAAGTTGGATGTATGAACTGTTGCTGTGTTGTTGGTACGTTTATACAATTTCGCATATCTTAGTTGCATTAAATTTATGAGTACTGTTTTTATTAAATATTTTGTTCAAGACAAGTCATTGCGAATGTTTGATAACGCATATTCCGTCAGATGTATTGTCATTTATATATTCTCTTCGTGTCTGTCTGTCTGTCTGTCTGTCTGTCTGTCTGTCTGTCTGTCTGTCTGTCTGTCTGTCTGTCTGTCTGTCTGTCTGTCTGTCTGTCTGTCTGTCTGTCTGTCTGTCTGTCTGTCTGTCTGTCTGTCTGTCTGTCTGTCTGTCTGTCTGTCTGTCTGTCTGTCTGTCTGTCTGTCTGTCTGTCCTGTCTGTCTGTCTGTCTGTCTGTCTGTCTGTCTGTCTGTCTGTCTGTCTGTCTGTCTGTCTGTCTGTCTGTCTGTCTGTCTGTCTGTCTGTCTGACTGTCTGTCTGTCCTGTCTGTCCTGTCTGTCTGTCTGTCTGTCTGTCTGTCTGTCTGTCTGTCTGTCTGTCTGTCTGTCTGTCTGTCTGTCTGTCTGTCTGTCTGTCTGTCTGTCTGTCTGTCTGTCTGTCTGTCTGTCTGTCTGTCTGTCTGTCTGTCTGTCTGTCTGTCTGTCTGTCTGTCTGTCTGTCTGTCTGTCTGTCTGTCTGTCTGTCTGTCTGTCTGTCTGTCTGTCTGTCTGTCTGTCTGTCTGTCTGTCTGTCTGTCTGTCTGTCTGTCTGTCTGTCTGTCTGTCTGTCTGTCCTGTCTGTCTGTCTGTCTGTCTGTCTGTCTGTCTGTCTGTCTGTCTGTCTGTCTGTCTGTCTGTCTGTCTGTCTGTCTGTCTGTCTGTCTGTCTGTCTGTCTGTCTGTCTGTCTGTCTGTCTGTCTGTCTGTCTGTCTGTCTGTCTGTCTGTCTGTCTGTCTGTCTGTCTGTCTGTCTGTCTGTCTGTCTGTCTGTCTGTCTGTCTGTCTGTCTGTCTGTCTGTCTGTCTGTCTGTCTGTCTGTCTGTCTGTCTGTCTGTCTGTCTGTCTGTCTGTCTGTCTGTCTGTCTGTCTGTCTGTCTGTCTGTCTGTCTGTCTGTCTGTCTGTCTGTCTGTCTGTCTGTCTGTCTGTCTGTCTGTCTGTCTGTCTGTCTGTCTGTCTGTCTGTCTGTCTGTCTGTCTGTCTGTCTGTCTGTCTGTCTGTCTGTCTGTCTGTCTGTCTGTCTGTCCATCCATCCGTCTGTCTGTCTGTCCGTCCGTCCGTCCATCTGTCTGTCCGTCCATCCGTCCGTATCTGTCTGTCTGTCTGCCTATCTACCTACCTATCCGCCTATCCACCCGCCTACCTGCCTACCTACCTACCTTATCTGTCCGTCCGTATATCTGCCAGCCTGTATGACTGTCTGCCTGCTTGTGTGTCTATCTGCCTGCCTCTCTATCTATCTATCTATCTATCTATCTATCTATCTATCTATCTATCTATCTATCTATCTATCTATCTATCTATCTATCTATCTATCTATCTATCTATCTATCTATCTATCCGTCCGTCCGTCTGTCTGTCTCTCCGTCCATCCGTATCTGTCTGTCTGTCTGCCTATCTACCTACCTATCCGCCTTTCCACCCGCCTACCTGCCTACCTACCTACCTTATCTGTCCGTCCGTATATCTGCCAGCCTGTATGACTGTCTGCCTGCTTGTTTGTCTATCTGCCTGCCTCTCTATCTATCTATCTATTTATCTATCTATCTATCTATCTATCTATCTATCTATCTATCTATCTATCTATCTATCTATCTATCTATCTATCTATCTATCTATCTATCTATCTGTCTATCTATCTATCTGTCTGTCTGTCTGTCTGTCTGTCCATTCGCGGTATTTTCAGTTTGAAAAATGAAACTAAAACTGGTCTCGGCAATGTACTTTCAGTTTCAGACTATTTGTCTTTTAGGATACCATGAACAGACCGAAAAACCAATGACCAAGTCCTACAAGAAACACATGAAAATTGTAGATTGATTATAGACATTAGACGTAGACAGTCAACATTTTTTGGGCATGTTATGCGAAGAAATGAATTGGGGAACTTGGTGACAACTGGCAAGATCGAAGGGAAAAGACCAAGGTGAAGACCGAGAAGTAAATACCTGGATGGCTTGGTGGCGTGGCATGGTCGAGACAGAAACACGGAGCTGGTCCACGACTCTGGTGATCGAGTGAATTGGCGAGTCATGACCGCCCACGCTTTCCGGCATGGCACATGATTGATGGATAGATCACATATGTCTGATAATCAAAATCGTCTTTCTTTCTTTCTTTCTTTCTTTCTTTCTTTCTTTCTTTCTTTCTTTCTTTCTTTCTTCTTTCTTTCTTTCTTTCTTTCTTTCTTTCTTAATTTTAAATTTTAAAAAAACTATTAGTGTAAATAAGTTAAAAGTTAGTCCGATATCAGATACCTCCATTAGGCGGTGAAGTGCTAGGCCATCACATATTCAAGGGTTGTTGGACAGTTCCCTTTCCTGCCCCAACAATTCCCAGAAAATTCTGATAATTTATGAGGGTGGGTCGAGCCCAGAACCGTACCGGTAGGAACATGTAATTCTCCATCCCCCTTTCTTTCTTTCTCTCTCTCTCTCTCTCTCTCTCTCTCTCTCTCTCTCTCTCTCCTCTCTCTCTCTCTCTCTGTCTGTCTGTCTGTCTGTCTGTCTGTCTGTCTCTCTCTCTCTCTCTCTCTCTCTCTCTCCTCTCTCTCTCTCTCTCTCTCTCTCTCTCTCTCTCTCTCTCTCTCTTTCTCACTCCACCCCCAACTATTAGTATCAATGTTGCATGTACTTTGCCGGAAGTTGCAATCAACGCCGGGTGCATTTTCTGGACAAATTTACGTTGAGTGATTTGCCATTGCTTTCTGAACGTTTATGGGCTTCAAATAGCGAGATTCATATGCTGGGGAATGAGCAGGCAGACAGATTGGCTGGCTCAGCAAAACTTGGTGGAGTATTGATGCATGACAAGGCAGACGTGGTTGTGGCCTTGTGGGAGCACGTGTACACCTCGGAGGAGTAAATGGATCACCATAGTCTGGCAAGAATGAGGCAGCGAAGAGTGACGAGGGGATCTGGCCGACGCTCGACGCTCAGAGGAAAGGCGAGACGGACATATAATCAGATTGCTACTGGTACTATTGGTGTTGGAACTCTTCGCTGGCTGCTGAGGATGGGGACGGAGCGCTTATGGGAATGTCTCGAATGCTGTGATGTCGGTTCCTAAATCAATCAATCATATAGCGAGATTCTCATGGACTCTTTTATTCCCTTTCTGTATCGTTTACTATGGTGTCTTTCATAGAGTGTACCGTGAATATAGGTGATTTTGGTCACTTCACACAGTGCACGGTGAATTTAGGTGGTTTTAGTCACTTCAAATGGTGCACGGTAAATTTAGGTGGTTTAGTCACTTCATAAATGGCATGGCGAATTTATGTGGTTTTAGTAACTCACATGGTGCAGGGTGAATTACCGTGAATTTATGTGGTTTTAGTCACTACACACGGTGTACTGTAAATTTAGATGATCTTTGTCACTTCACATGGTGCACGGAGAATTTATGTGGTTTTAGTGACTTCACATGGTGCACGACGAGTTTATAATTATAGAGCATGCATTCTTGGTGCTTGGGCCCTCTAGTTTAAGACCATTTGGCACTGGACGCTTGATTTGGTCAGAACGTTACCAGAAAATTATGTGGTTGCCACTCTGGTAGCCATTCTGGTAGCCATTCTGGTTGCTTTTCTAACTAGCTGGATCGATCTTGAAGCCGCAAGCGATTTGCAAGCAGACCATTTTCACAATAGTATTAGTGTCAGGAGTACAGAAAGCAATGGCAACCTACTGAATGTACAATTGCCTACAGAGTCACAGTAACAATGCTGGGGTTGATTGCAATGCCTTGTTGCTTTCGAGGTTTACTAACAAACACGTGTTCTCTTGTTTTATGTGCATTTTGTTGTGCAGTTGTTAAACCATCATTGAAAGCTGAAAAGGGAGTCTTTGTCCAACAAACAAGATGCCACAGCAGGAAGATAGCTCCAGTGGCGAGATGTCTATTATTACCTGTGATTCGAAGACACCGTTACGCAAAGAAGAGTTGGACAATCAGCGTAATAATAGTTTCGCATACGACACAGAAACATGGGATCCATGCAAGAATTCTTCGAAGTATCCAATCTCGTAAGTGTTCACATTTTACATGTATGATTAATCAGCATCTTGTGCCACGCCGTTAAGCGTGGACGGTTATATTTCGCCATATCACACGAGCACCAGGGTCGTGGATCAGCTCTGTGTTCTTCTTTCGATGATGTCATGTGGCCAAGCCATCTTGATATGTTACCTCTCTGTATGATTGCATGATCTAGTATACTTCAATATTAAATTGTACGGGGTGTTTGTAAAGTCTCATTACACTTTGTATGTAGAACACATTTGAAAAATATTCTTTCTTCCGTTGATAACACCCTTCTGTTTGGAGTGCAAAAAATTACTCTAGCAGACCACAGCTATTCGCTGCATATTGCTTCACGATAGACTGTGGAGCAAATTTTCTGATGACATCATGTACTTCATTTTTCAAATTTGTTCTACATGCAAAGTGTAGTGAGACTTTACAAACACCCGGTATAATTGTGCACTCACCTATGTCATTTAAATTGCGTGTTAAACTGTAATCTACACCTGTAGCTTAGGGGTAATGAACATGGGTTTACAATCCCGATATACCGTAGGCGATTCTTACCTCTGACATTCTTCCTTTTGACATTCTCATTTCTGACATTATCACCTCAGACATTCTTACCTCTGACATTCTCACCCCTGACATTCTCACTTCTGACATTCTTACCTCTGACATTTTCACTTCTGACATTCTTATCTCTGACATTCTTACCTCTGACATTCTCACCCCTGACATTCTCACTTCTGACATTCTTACTTCTGACATTCTTACCTCTGACATTCTTACCTCTGACATTCTTACCTCTGACATTCTCACCCCTGACATTCTCACTTCTGACATTCTTACCTCTGACATTCTTACCTCTGACATTCTTACCTCTGACATTTTCACTTCTGACATTCTTATCTCTGATATTCTCACTTCTGACATTCTCACTTCTGACATTCCCCTTTCTAATATTCTCACCTCTGACATTCTTACCTCTGACATTCTTACCTCTGATATTCTTACCTCTGATATTCTTACCTCTGACATTTTCACTTCTGACATTCTTATCTCTGACATTCTCACCTCTGACACTCTCACTTCTGATATTCTTACCTCTGTTGTTGCCCTATGTAATCTTTTGTGCGCTTCTAATGCATATTTATTTGGTTTAATGTATATTTTGTGTACCAAATGTTATACCATCATTGAAAGCTGAAAAAGGAGTTTTTTGTCTAACAACCAGAGAGGCAGTAGTGAGTGATAACAACATTGTCAAGACGCCTCTCTATTTCGCCGATGAAAAGAAGTCGTTCAACGAGGAAGTGAAGTACTCATGCGGTGATGCATATGAGAAAGTACCCAAGAGTTCCTTGGAAAAGGTAAACAGGTAATTACACACCGTCTACGTGTATGATTGCGTGAGCTAATATATTGTAGATTGCATTTGTAATTTTGCACTCACCTACGTTATTTAAATTGTGAATTAAGCTGTGCTGAGGTAGGTTAAGTCAAGAACCGACACCAGAGCACTGGGGTCAATCCCAGACGCGCTCCGTTCTCATTTTCAACAACCAGCGAAGAGTCCCAATACTATTAGTTCCCGTTGCAGTTTGATTATGTGATCGTCTGGCCTTTCCTCGGAGAATTATTTATCGGCCAGATTATCTGGCTTCTTCCTGTGACGCCATTCTCTCCAGGCAATGATGGTGTATCTGTTCTTCCACATTATACACACTATTCAAAGGGCCTTGGTCACATATGCCTTATCATGCACCAGTACCCCACTCAAACGTGCATATCCAGTTAATGTGTCCACCTGCTCATTTCCCAACACACCAGCATGTCATGGTGATAAGATCCAACAGAAGCTCACTATCTCAGATGTTTTAATTGACAAATGCCACTCTGCACGAAGCATACCTATCTGCTCAGCATGCTATGTGAGTCAGAGCATCAGTAAGAATTAGTATTTATTTCCTAGAATTTTGTTTATTTTGATTTTAACTAAAAGTTATCCCAATGGTTTTGAATGTGATCAGATTCCTATAGTCTGCACAATTTCTGCCTGGGTTCATCTGTTGCCTCCTCTGCAATGTCAGAAACTGTCCATATCACAAAACATTGTTAACTTATGTATCTCTCAACTCTAGAGTCAGGGCCAATCATGACCATTGCAGAACGTTCCTCTCAATAGAACCTGTCAGGAAGACTTTATTTTCGCTTCCGCAAGAGTTCTCCAGACGCTTCCATTCTCACATCCAGAGTTTCTTTCATGTCCTCTGCCCGCTGTCGTTTTAGTAGATCCCTGCCTCTTCTCTGGAGAGCTATGCTTTCCTGACTGTTCTTTCTAGACTATTAAATCCGTTAAAATAGTTCAGTTTCAGAAAACAAAGATACTGTCTATAAGCCTGGTTTGTTTCTTGTTGGTGTTTTCTAGGATGTGAGTAACGTACGAACGAATAAAATAACTAACGAACGAACGAAATAACTAACGAACGAACTAACTTTATTTCTAAAGGGACCCAAACTGGATACGCGTGTTCGTCTCATATTCGGCTCTTGCAACTACTCATCTTTCGCACTTCAATTATCTATTGTGCATGTTACATTAACATAGAATAAAAACATTGTCACATGAGTGTTGTGAATATAAGCAATGCATAGTACCATGTGATAAGATAGGTATGCAGGCAGATACACAGACACACACACTCACATACATGGACACTGACACATACACAAAGACATATACACATGCCTGCGTACACACATTCAGACATGCATCATTTACACACACACACACACAGTCATACACCCACATATTAACACCCACACACAGTCACACACACACAAACACACACACACACACACACACTACCACGGAATGGATACCGTAGCTTTGCCACAATCAATCAATCAATCAATCAATCAATCATGTGCCATGCCGGAAAGCGTGGGCGGTCATGACTCGCCATTTCACTCGATCACCAGTGTCGTGGATCAGCTCAGTGTTCCTGTCTCGTCCATGCCATGTGGCCAAGCCATCCATGTATTTTCCTCTCGGTCTTCCTCTTGATCTGTTCCCTTCGATCTTGCCAGTTGTCACCAAGTTCTCCAATCCATTTCTTCTCATAACATGTCCAACAAATTTTGACTGTCTACGTCTAATTTCTCTAATCAGTTTACGACTGCCCTTTTAATAATGATTTGTTGAGTGCAACTTTTAAGTTCATTGCGCCAGCATATGGCATCTATGGTAATAGCTCTGTCTAGTGCGCCCTCCTTCATAGGGGTAATGACTGTAGGTAATTTCTTGTGCAGTCGGCACCATGGTCATCTCTCAGCCTATGACTTGCTGATGGTTATTTTACAACACTTTCCACATTACACCAACTCGGACACTGGTTAACTCGAACACACAGCAGTTAACTCGGACACTGTTTATGAGTTTCTACATATAATATTCTGCACAGACGGATATACAACCACTTATTCTACACTCAGTTCACAATACAATTACATCACTATTTAAGAGCGTGGCACACCCCTTTGCCATGTCCGTACTGGACGATGGCTGAACACAAGACTGCCTCTTCAGAGCCCACTTCCTGTCACATGGGAAGCGTGTCGCAACGTTTTCACGTTGCGTGACAAGTACCCATTTACCACGTTCTGGTGTTCCCTTGCTGAACACCATTATAACCTCTACACTCCGACCTGGACTATGGTTTAACTCTGGCATGACGTCATAAGGGTCATGACACACACACACACACACACACACACGCACGCACGCACGCACACACACACAAACCGACTAACAAACATTCACTCATGCATATACACATACTCTCTCCCCCTATTTCTTTCTCTCTTACTCCCACGTAAACTCATTAAGACATACAGCATAGCACATACACACTCCTTCACAAACACGTAATACACACACACACACACACACACACACGCACACACATTCAAGCATGCATACTCACACATATATACATACATACATCATTTACACGAACACTCACACAGTCACACACCCAATCAATCACCCCCCCCCCCCCCCTTTTTTTTTTTCTCACACACATACCCGCTCACACTCAAAAATACACTAACAAAACAGAGCATGTTTCTTCTGCTCAGTGTACAGAGTCCTCTTAGTTCTACTCTGATGTGTTAGTTCGAAAGATTCTAATATATTCTGTTTTGATTATAAAATGTCCCTTGGTTGACATACTTGAGAACGTTTATCCGTGTGACTGTTCACAGGTACATGACTATCCTGCTTGTTGCCACCGTGGCTGTCTGTGTGGTGTCGACTACACTGACTATTTCTGTCATGGTGACATGCAGATTTGATGTCGCGGTAAGACGTTTTCACTCGTAGTTTAAATAATGTGGAGGACCTCATACGGCATGAGATTGGATGAATACACAACATAAGAAGGACAAACAAACAAAACACACTCATACACACATACATACACAGACATACACACACGGACGCACACACACACACTATCACACAGACACACATATACACACCACAGACACAGATAGGCACACAGACACACACACACAGATATACACACAGACACACATACAGACACACCACAGACACAGATAGACACACAGACACATACAAACATACACACAGACACACACACACACATACACACCACAGACACAGATAGACACACAGACACATACAAACATACACACAGACACATATAGACACACACAGCCATACACACAGGGACACACACATACACACCACAGACACATCACAGACACAGATAGACACACAGACACACACAGACATACACAAAGAGACACATACAGACACACCACAGACACACACACAGCGACAAAGCGAGAGAGAGAAAGAAAGAGAAAAAGAGAGAGAGAACGAGAGAGAGAGAGAGAGAGAGAGAGAGAGAGAGAGAGAGAGAGAGAGAGAGAGATAAAGGAGTCTTTGTCAACGGAACAACAAGAACAACAAATTAAAAACAGTTACAACACAGCAATACCTTCCCCAACATTAGATAGCCCGACTATCAAACTCTAACCAGCACGCGGCGACTGCACTGGCCAGGCGGCCTTAATTCCTCAGGCTCAAGCGCTTCCCCCCCCCTCCCCCCCCCCCCCGCACCCGACATACACCGCAAGGTACTATATTGGCAGCAAATGACAGTATTGCCAGTATTATGGTTGGAGTTGTATTTCCTTTGTCCTTTTAAGGTTGATCGACCTAGTAGCTCAGACTGTTGAAGAAATATCCCCTCCAGCAGGCGCATTGGAACTTGTGACCTCCAGGCCGGATTGCAAGAGTCCTTGGCTCTGCGCTACCGTCACCCCTACGGTATTGTTTAAACAATGATACAGTCTCATAACAGATACTGCTGTTGAGGTTTGACGTTTAGGCCTTACCATAAACACCGCCCTGGCATTATGTGGTGGAGATGGTAGTTCTCTACCTCGCCGTCCTTCCTTTCAAACCAATTCCCTGACACCTGTATTCTAATTACAATAATTCATGTTATGTGAATTCTGCAGTATGTACCTGACGAGATGCAACGAAATATGCCAGGCAAAAATCGTGCAATCTATTGTTTGTGTCTTCGTTATTCAAATTCATTACGAGAAAACATTCTTTTTTTTTTAAATTCTGAAAATGCCTGGTACCAAATTGTATGAGGCTGTGTAGACACACTCCTCTCCCCCCCCCCCCCTCCCTCCTTCCCTCCTCACTTGTCGAACAGGTCGGACACAATTGTCTTATCTTTGTTGGGGTGTGAATCCGCACCCCTATTGACACGTAAACGGACTAATCACGTTGCTACCTCGACTCATCGCCTTGTATCAACATCACTTCGCGGAGTAAATTTAGAGTCATGAACAATGAAAGTAATTTATAGCTCATTATTTCGCATCGGCTTATAACAGTGGGGGCGGAGGCGTTTCGGGTGCAGTTCGTAATCCGACATACCACATTCGAAACACATCTGCGGGCGATTTGGCAGCAGACTGCCTTGCGTTGTTTTTCATACAAATGGTATGAGTGCCGGTCGTTCAGAAAACAATGACAAACTACTAAACGTAAACTTGCCAAGAAATTACAAACAGCTAAAAAATGCTGGGGTTGACGGCAACGTTTTTAGAAGATATGTAACTGACCTTTGTTGTGATTAACTAGGCAATTGTTACGTTCATTGCTTTCTGATCGACCGGCACTCGTAGCATTGTATAGAAACCGAAGCAATGCGGTCTGCTTCTAAATCGCCCGCAGCTGTGTTTCGAACGCAGTATACAGGATGACGAATTGAGTCCAATAACCCGTCGCCACAGAGGAGAGGAACTTTAAACGCGTTATGGGAGAAAAGATCAACACTGGACAAACCAGTGAAATGAATAAATCTGTATTTTATAAATCATTTACCATCTGCAATACTTATCATCACAATTTTTATTCTTATCTTTATAATTAGTAACGTCTTGTAAAGTCTTTATTTATCGTCCCCATGTTGTTTCATTAGAATGTCAGACGGGCCTGCGTGCCCAATTCTTAACCCTTTGAAAATAAAGATGTCCGTTCGTTCGTTCCTAACTTATCATCAAATAATATTCTATTCTTTCTTTACCTCTCTTCTCTTATACACTGTTCTGTTCTTTTCCTTCACCACCTCTGACCGGTTTAACCTCAAACCCCTGGCACCTCGCCGTCTTGATGTGTGTTGTTTGTCCATCAAGAATGATGATGACCATTCATTTCATCCAGTGGGGTTGAAGGTATGGAGCCCTGAGTTCTAAGATGGCTGATAAGGCTTATTTTGGCTCGAAATGTTCTTTGACAATGTGGACAAAGATTGCTTGACGTTCCAGGAAGAGAATCTCCTGCAGTGGTTTTTCTGACCAGCCTTTTCTTCACAGCTCTTGCAGTCCTGGTTGCCTCACAAGTGACTGCACCCTTGTGTAATGATGCACGCCACGAATTTCGGTCTCTGGCTGCAGTCTTCCAGGTGTCATGATGAATTCAAAACGCATTCAGTGAGATTTTCAGAGTGTCTTTAAAGCGTTTCCTCTGGCCGCCTTGGGAGCGTTTACCGCAACGCAAAGCGCCGTAAAAAATTCGTTTAGGGAGCCTGTGCTCTGGCATGCGAGTCAAGTGACCAGCCCAGCGAATCTGATTCTTCATTAGTAGAGTGTAGTAGTCTTGATAGACGATAAGTTGTACAACCTCTCCATTGTACAAAGCCTGGGCTGAATATAGAGACCATTTATTACCCATGTAGCATGGTACCTCTCTCGGCCTGCCTAGTTTACTCCAGAGGAAAGGTCACGCCAATACGCCTGGAACAAGACAAGCTGCAGAAGCGGCCAGATCAGCAAAGCAATGCTCTAACTATCCGCCGATCGTAGCTTCCATCCCAGACCAGTTGCCGACCAAGGCTTAGGGTCTAGTCTGCCCTGCCATGACATTTAGTATTTAGGCTGCATCTCCTCTCATTAGACTTGTACCCTCCCAATTGCTCTCCTCTACATGAAACCATTGGCGCAATGTGGAGTGTCGTTTTTGATAATTGCAGCTCAAATCTCAGAAGAGAAGTTATAATTAGGGCCCATCCTATCCTCAGATTAATAAACCTATGACTGAATCAGCCAGCATTCGGATATCAATGTGAAAGAGTTGTACACTTACATACACTTTACCGCAACTCATTCATCACTGACGCTTTATTTTCTTTCCATTCACAAGATTCCAGAGCCAATGGAAACAGCTGAGAGTCAATTCCCGCATCAAGTCTGTGTTCAGTGCATTAAACTGGTAAACGACTCATACAATTATCTGGCAGCAGACCCGCTTATTGACAAACTGGTTAAACGACTGGACGATGGCTTTCAGATGTGTTGTGCGGAGAATGAAGAGCAGATGTCCGCCTTGGTTGAAGCTGTAAGTTCTTGTGACTGTAAACGCTAGCATCCACGTTTATATTGGCTACCAAGTATTTATGTATGATTGCATAGCCAGGTTGGGGATGGGGGGCCTTCGTGACGAAGTGGTTAAGCCGTTGCCAGTGCTTTTAAGGTCGTGGGTTCGATCCACGGACAGCGTCATTCAGATCACAAGTGCAGGTTTCCCGGAGACTCCTGGGAAGACACAGAGTTCATGCTGTGTGCGATGCTCTAGTCAAGCGGCTTGTTCTACTGAACGAGACCGAGCATGATGTTGTAAACCCCGTTGCACACAAGTCGAACCCCCTTGACTTTAGCACTTTTGTCAATTCACCAGGTTTCCAACATCAACACGACTCTGTAAATTTCAGACGGCCCCACTGAACATTGGATTCGAGTCTGTTGACAACGAAAGACCTAAGACCTTCACATGAAACATTACCAATGTAGGCTGCATCAGGGCGAGCTCGTATGTCTCGTGTTGAACCATGGCTTCGGTACATTGTACTATGCCTCTCTGAAGATGAGAAATTCGAGTACCGTTATTTCAAACCCTGTTGGATTATGAGCTTGGAGAAGGGACCAACAGCCCTGTAACATAGTCCCCACGGAGATGGTACTTTGCTACCAGGCAGAAAAGTCTCTACACCCACCGCGCTCCGATTTATTTAAGTTATTTTCAGGAATTAGACCTTGACCTCAGTGTGTCGGTCTTAGGAGGTAACATTCACAGTATACCATAGTATTTACAATTAATGACTCATTCAACCAATCAAACATCGAATCAACCAACCAGAAGACAACCAACTAGCCATTCAATCTATGAACCTACCAACCATCCAACCAACCATCCATCCTTCCAACCAGTCAGCCAATCAACCAGCCAACCAATAAGTCAAGCTCTGTGTGTTTGAGTGTCTGTGTATCTGTGTGTTTGTGTTTCTGTGTATCTGTGTGTTTGTGTTTCTGTGTATCTGTGTGTTTGAGTGTCTGTGTATCTGTGTGTTTGTGTTTCTGTGTATCTGTCTGTTTGAGTGTCTGTGTATCTGTGTGTTTGAGTGTCTGTGTATCTGTGTGTTTGTGTTTCTGTGTATCTGTGTGTTTGAGTGTCTGTGTATCTGTGTGTTTGTGTTTCTGTGTATCTGTGTGTTTGAGTGTCTGTGTATCTGTGTGTTTGAGTGTCTGTGTATCTGTGTGTTTGAGTGTCTGTGTATCTGTGTGCTTGAGTGTCTGTGTATCTGTGTCTGTGTGCCTGGTTGTTATCATGTCTGTGTGTCTATGTGTCTGCGTGTCTGTGTGTTTGAGTGTCTGTGTATCTGTGTGTTTGTGTTTCTGTGTATCTGTGTGTTTGTGTTTCTGTGTATCTGTGTGTTTGAGTGTCTGTGTATCTGTGTGTTTGAGTGTCTGTGTATCTGTGTCTGTGTGCCTGGTTGTTATCGTGTCTGTGTGTCTATGTGTCTGCGTGTCTGTGTGTTTGAGTGTCTGTGTATCTGTGTGTTTGTGTTTCTGTGTATCTGTGTGTTTGTGTTTCTGTGTATCTGTGTGTTTGTGTTTCTGTGTATCTGTGTGTTTCTGTGTATCTGTGTCTGTGTGTCTGGTTGTTATCGTGTCTGTTTATCTATGTGTCTGCGTGTCTGTGTGTTTGAGTGACTGTGTATCTGTGTTTGTGGGTCCGAACGCCATTTTCCACTGATTTAACTGACCCACATCATGTCTTTTATTGTTGCAGATCATAAGAGATCAAGTCACCGAACCCAGTAAGTTGTAGCGTCTTGTAAATCAACATCATCATCATGTAGCAGCTTCTTTGCAGAACATCGCTCTCATCAGGCGCTCTTGTGAAGACTCTCGATCTCTGGCCATTTCTCCCGCTTCATGCACCCTCATGCATTAAATGTCCGCGATGTCCTATATGCGCCCTCATGCCCCAGGTGTCTGCAGTGTCCTATGTGCGCCCTCATGCCCCAAATGTCCTCAGTGTCCTATGTGCGCTCTCATGCCCCAAGTGTCTGCAGTGTCCTGTGTACATCTTCATCAACCCCCTCCTCTCCAAGAACTATGCTTCGTTCACTGTTATTCACGGTGACGCATGAAACACGTCAAAGTAGGTTAGTTTCCGAATCAACGAGCCAGTTTATTTCCACGTTCTATTCTTGTAGAATTTCAGTATTCTTTCTCTTGGCCCACGACATTCTGAGAATATGTTGTAACATTTAACCTAAAAACCCCAGTTTTCTTCTATAAATAATGAATAAAATTGGGTGGAACTGCGGTAAAGCTGTGAAAATGTAAACAATATAAAATGACACAAAGTAGTGCAGCTTTACATAACAGATTTACGACATAAACAGGACGTTGCGGCGATTAGCCTTCATCAGCGAACAAACACATTCACAAACACAACATATAGTCAAGGAGATCTCCTGTGACTACATCAAAAGGTGACGACAGGACGAGAAGAACAAAAGGATGAAAAAAATGAAAGCAATGAAGAGAAAATGAGAATTGAAATCAATGTTAATACTTACCCCACATTTGCGATCTGTGAGTTACTCACAGATCGCAACTGTGGGGTAAGTATGAACATAAATATAAATCTTAATTCTGTAATAATAAATCTGTAAATCGTAAATCTGTTAGGTAAAGCTGCACTACTTTGTGTCATTTTATATTGTTTCCTTAAAATAAGTAAATTAGTAAAGGCCCTTACACACACCTTAAGCTACTAAACCTTACTAAACCCATATTTTCATAGACAGATTGGCAATGGCTGTGTGATGTGATCAGTATAATGCCAGACCGCCTTTATCCCCCATGACATTTCTTGGTGTCAGTTGTAGGCTGGATCGAACTGGCATCCCAGATCAGTTTTAATAATCCCAATCTGCCTCGATGCGCATTGAACCCATCCCATTACCACCTGGCTGGCTGCTAGTATTCAACCACTCCGCTACCACAGCTCATGTTCTTCTTTAGCGATTGTGAAATGGTCCAAGAATTATATCCATACTTTGTCACGGGAAAGAGGTAATGTTCTCACACATGTTACTTCTGTGCTATTGGTTTGTCATAGTTTCTTAACATTGTTTAACCTCTACATTGCTATAGACAATCTACGCCTAAATTGTTGTAAACAGTTCCTAATGTTAGTTGATTATGACGCCAAGATATTCACAGCTTGTGACATTGTTCATTGTGATCATGTAGTTAAATCAACATTATCACAACACAAAATCAAATTTACGTGTTTCTGACAAATCTCGATAATGATATTTATGTCACTTAAAAAATAAAATAAAAAATACGCATATCCTTTTACAGGACATCGCTGTCAACATCAGCATCTTTCAGCTGATTGTTGATTTCTTAGCAAGATTACGCTCAGTAGTTTGCCATTGCTTTCTGAGCGGCCGGCTCAGTATCCCGCAAGTCACCAGCGCGGGAGGAACCGCTTCCAATTCTCGCGCGCTGCCAGACCCTGCGTGGATAAACGGGATTACGGAGAAAGTCGTGTAACCCCTCGGCCAGAGAGACCGGCATTTATGTCACTATTATTCTCTTATTCATCTTAAATGTAGAAGGGATTTGGCTCTCAGGACAGGAGTAGAGCGGTTTAGATGTTACAACGTCAGTCTATATCGTGTGCATATCTGGTTTGATTCAAGGTATGAATTGTGTGGATGTGTATAAACTATGAGAAATATAGTATATTCCTCACGATAATAGGTAACATATCGGACTTTTAGCCTTCTGGGACAAGGGCGAAAAACTCACAGGACCCATGCGCAAATTCCGAAAAATCTTTCGGCCCTTTGAAGTTTAAACGAGCAAGCCGAATAAGTCGCTGCGCAGGCACAATTTCAAAGTTAGAAAACCTACCTACGAAATAATATTTACAGGTGGTGTGATTCTGTTGTACAAACATTTGGATCGTCGCTGGTACCACGGAGTTCGTACACTTAGCTGAGATTCTCATTGTGTTATCTATGGGTGGAGACTGTGGCACTTATGGCGATTATCCGTGTGCCGTGACATCGATAAAAAAAATGTTTGCATATCCTTTACAGGACATCGCCGTCAACATCAGCATCTTTCAGCGATTGTTGATTTCTTGGCAAGATTACGCTCAGTAGTTTGCCATTGCTTTCTGAGCGGCCGGCTCACATACCCCTTAAGTTACCGACGCGGTTCGAACCACTGCTGATTCTCACCGTCTTCACGTTACTTACGAGAGCATACGAGATTACGGAGAAAAGTTGCTAACCTCTAGGCCAAGAAGCCGGCCGTGACATCGATACTTTACCAAAACACAAACCATTCATATCTTGTTAACACTACACAGATCTACCGACTATCCACATCACAGATATTCCGACTATCCAGATCACACACCTACCAACTATCCATATTAAACATTTACCGACTATCTACAGACGTACATATAATACATGGAATCTATCATGGCCCAGAAATCGAAAATGAAAAAAAACAAAAACAACAACAACTTACAAACATCTGAGGATAATGTGAGCAATCTCATCTCATCATCTAATCTCATCTCATCATATTATCTCATCAAATCATCTCACCCCATCTAGTTCCTCATGTACCTTGCGGTGTCGAGGTGAAACATAAACAGCGGGACAGCACCCGTTTATTCGTTTTATATATTGAAATTCCCATACACTCTGTTATTCCCTCTGTCCCCGTGAGCAATAAAAGCACGAACTCTCACACTGTAAATCATTCATCACATCACATTTACAAACGAAATCATTCTTTACATTATTTTATATTTCCAAATGTGTAATTAGTCCCCAGATCAGACAGTACCGACCGTAGCTTGCAGTTTGTCCCCGTATCAGCCCACAAACAACTGTTGTTAGCCGACGATCGAGAACTTAATCTCACCGGTGAGTTTAAATAAACCACAGCTGAAAGTTGTTGTTTATACATGATCAGTTATGTTTTGTATGTTTGTGAGATAAACTGACATTTAGGTATTTTATGTACAGGTGTACAGATGACAGATGTACACACTCATACAGGTCCAGACACGTGGTTTGAGGCCCTCAGCTGAGGGATATGGCTGAACACCTCTAAGTCCAATCTAGAGATGTGAGGGCCTGGCCCCTCTTGGAGGTTTGATGCTGAGCCGGCAGCATCTGCAGCCTACATTGTTCCAGACATACTGGTTATCCTTTCCTTTGGAGAAAACCAGGCAAGGCTGAGACAGGGATCACGCTGCATGGGCAACGCATGTTCTCTGAATCCAAGCCCATGCATTGTGCGATGGAATTCTAGCTCTAGTTCCAATCCACATACTTTCGTCTTAAAGACGACAAGGTGCCACTCACTATATATATATAATAAGTGGCACCTTGTCGTCTTTAAGACGAAAGTATGTGGATTGGAATGTGACCAATATTCCATCACAATGCATGGGCAGAGCTTCAGAGAAACATGTGGTGCCCAAACGACATGATCCCTCTCTCGACCTAATTCTTGTGTATTCCAGAGGAATGGGTAACCAATACGTCTGGCACAAGGTAGGTTGCAGACGCCGGCGGCACAGCGTCAAATTCTCCAGGACCTCGCCACCACGAGCAGGTGGCGAACTGAATAAGTAAAGAAACGATAAAAGTTATTCATGTTTCTGTTCCATAAGTACAAGATAAAAGCTAGCTGCATGTCTTTTACAGGGCGTTGCAGTCAACCATAGCATTTAATGGCTATTGGTAATTTACTAGGCAGCTTTTATTTCAACAGTTTGCCATTGCTTTCCGAGCGGCCGACGCTTCAAACCATCAATATCAACATGAGAAAAAGCCACGACTGCAGCAGGATATATCGCTATGAATTACAAACAATTATGTATATTTAGCTCCTGCGAAAAGAAGAGATATACTAGACACAGACACAATGTGCATACCTTACAAAGAACTCCATCTTACACGGGTATCAACGCAAAGCGGTCTGCTCCCAAATGTCGAGCCCACGACCGGGTGTGTCGGGGAGTTGTAACACGCAATTTTACTATCACTAGAGCCACAGCGCCGGTTATGTACAAGATAACAATAATTAATTTAATGAAACGGCCTTTGAGCCCGGGGACCGCTGCCTCACAGTCCCCTAACATACTACATTGTTTGTGTTTCAAACAGAACCATATTATGGTAACGGAAGTGAACACTTTGTGGTCAAACTCAACTCCAAATACCACGACCCACTCACAGAACACGCCCATGGAGTCACAGTCTTGGACACGGCTCTTGAGATCCAGTATTCCGGAGTGTATTATGTTTACTTCAACGTCAACACAGAGCCACGCTCCAGCATATCAGGCGGTTCCGCTCGGGTAATTACTGGAATCTTCTTTAGCTGGTCTGGAACAGACATTGTCGATGATGATTCTTCGATTCTTTCTGTTGTCTGATATTTTACTCAAGTTTATACTAGTTGAAATGCCACGTTTGTCTCTCACTCTTTAGCTTTCTCTATCACAAACACATTTTCTTTCGCTTTCACTCTCTCTCTCTCTCTCTCTCTCTCTCTCTCTCTCTCTCTCTCTCTCTCTCTCTCTGTCCATTTTTTGCACTATCCCTACGCTAATTTTCTCCGCTATCTCTCTAGCAATGGCTCTAGATTACTCGTCCTCTACTCTCTCTCTCTCAACGTTTCTCTCTCATAACCCCCGCCTCTCTCATAATATCTATCTATCTCATAATATCTATCTGTCATAATCTCTCTCTCTCTCTCATAACCTCTTTCTCTCATAACCTCTTTCTCTCATAACCTCTCTCTCTCATAACCTCTCTCTCTCATTACCTCTCTCTCATAACCTCTCTTTCTCATAACCTCTCTCTCTCTCTCTCATAACCTCTCTCTCTCTCATTACCTCTCTCTCATAACCTCTCTTTCTTGCTATCATAACCTCTCTCGCTCTCCCTTTCTCGCATTCTCTTTCTCATTCTAGCGGTCTTTATCTTTCGCTTTCCTTTTCTCGGATTATCTTCCTGGCGTTCTGTTCGCGCTCTCTAACTCTCTTGCTCTGTCTTTCTTGGAATTCTTTGTTTGTCTTCTGTCTGTCTGCCTGTCTGTCTGTCTGTCTGTCTCGCATTCTCTGTCTCTCGTTCTTGTTTTCTCGGTCTCTCTGTCTCTCGTATATTCCCTAACCGTCGCTGTCTGTCACTCTCTGATACTCATTCTTCTTCTTCTTCTTCTTCTTCTTCTTCTTCTTCTTCTTCTTCTTCTTCTTCTTCTTCTTCTTCTTCTTCTTCTTCTTCTTCTTCTTCTTCTTCTTCCTTCTCCACCTCTCCGCTCCTTCATATTTTCCTTCTTCTCTCTCAATGTTTTTCTAGTACTGTCTACACGAAGCAATAAAATAAATTACATAACTATTACAATAATCTTACAAAAATGTCATCTACCTGGATTTACATTACTGTTAACGTATTAGATGGTGATTCCCTCATCCATGTGTTACCTTCACTCTCTAGCGTTTCCAGGACTGGAGTCAGTATGTTCACCGTACAAGACTCAACAGCCCGGCCAACAGTGGCGTTATCCTGCAGGTGTCTCGCACCCCGTGCACCAACTGCAGCCGACTCCAGGAGTCCGCATTTGCTGGTGAGTTTTGAGTTTTCACTAGAAGACGTCGCAGAAATGTTTCTCCTCCTCCTCCTCCTCGTTTTTTTCTTCAGTTTTTCCCATCCCCCTTCGTCTTCTTCTCCTCCTCTTTATTCTCTGTCTCCTCCTTTTTTCTTCTCCTCTTCCTCCTCCCGTTTCTTCTTCTTCTTATTCCCCCACCTCTTCATATTTAACGTTATCGTTGCTCTAGTGGGATCTACGCCTTATCAAATGAATAAAGGCAGCCTCGGGTGACTTAGCGGCTAGATATTAACCTGTCGGCCCAGTATTCATGTGGTCAATCCGCATCGTGCGGGTTCAAGATGTTTACAAGTGCGAGGCATTAGATGACATCGTGACGACTGGAAGGATAGACAAGGCAGAGGCAGACCAAGAATAATAACGTTTGATGGTGTAATACTGTGGCATGGAGAAATAACATTACAAGAAGTGACCCAGAAAACCAGGAACATAATATATGCTTCCGCGGGACAAAGTTTGAAGACAACGTGGCACCTTGCAGTCTTGACAGACTAAAGTATGTGAGTTGGAATGTGGCCAATATTCCATCACAATGCCTGGGCAGAGCTTCAGAGAAACATGTGGTGCCCAAACGACATGATCTCTCTCTCGGCCTAGTCTTGTGTATTCCAGAGGAATGGGTAACCAATACGTCTGGCACAAGGTAGACTGCAGACGTTGGCGGCACAGCGTCGAATCCTCCGAGACCTCGCCACCACGAGCAGGTGGCGAGAGATGGCCAGACCCTGACACCCACGGGACCCGGCTTAGAGGCGTTCAGCCAAGTCCCATAGGTGAGGGCCTCGTACGAGACCGGACCATAGGGGCGTGCACTACTATCAATCACAAGTGTCCGGACCTGTGTAAAGCGTGCACTATCGTCAGACTCTCCACCTGACTTTTAGCGGCCCCCGCGACCCGCGGGTATAGGCCCACCAGAGCTACCACAGAAGACATTGCTTGTCTATTGCGAGCAATTTCTCCCAACCTTCCATTGTGCGGCTCTCGCGACCAGCGAGAATAGGCCCGCCGGAGATTGTGCTCGTCTGCTGCGAGCAAATCTCTACCGAGACTGAATAAGTAAAGAATCTTCAACGAAGGAGTAATTAATGTAATGAAGAAATAGCTACGAGAAAAGGACAAAATGTTGTAGTGATCTAGGATACATGCTCTTGTTTCATGATGATGTAAAGCAGTTAAAGTTGATGGGGATTATGTTGAGAAGTAAAAATATTTGCGGCACATGTGTATGAACATTGTAACTAAATTTCATGTGTATGTTATTAACGGTTAAAAAGATAATAATTGTGATGCATAACTTTCTAACCCAACCTCGTACATGATTTTTTTTTAATTCGCATATCCTTTACAGGACATAGCTGTCAACATCAACATTGTACCGCTGTTGTTGGTTTCCTGGCAAGATTACGCTCAGTAGTTTGCCATTGCTTTCTGAGCGGCCGGCTCATTTATCCCGTACGTCACCAACGCGGCGAAAACCGCTACCAATTCTCGTGCGCTGCGTTACCCTACGTGGATAAACGGGATTACGGAGAAAGTCATGTAACGCCTAGGCCAGGAAGACCGGCCGTACATGAATACCTGAGCCAATTGGCACGGTACATGAAGATGGCGATGTCAGATAAAGAGAAGTGGCTGAATAGGGGTTAATGCATGTACTTACCAATACAGTGATCAGGGGTTAAATCCCCACCAGTGTTGAGATTCCTGTTTCTGCCCGGTCCACAGCTGATGTTTCCAGTCGTCACGATGTTCTCAAATTCCTCTCTTCTCATTACGTGACCAAAGAACACTGTTTGTATAAAAGATGTGATGCTGTCTGGGTAACGGGAATTTGGCATCTCGATCATGACAACACACCTGTTCACTTTTCCCCCCATATGGTTCAGCTTTCTTGACAAAACACAATATTCCTGAGTTCGCCACGTCCCTACTCTCGCGACACGGCTTCTCGCGACACGGCTTCTCGCGACACGGCTTCTCCCGACACGGCTTCTCCAGACACGGCTTCTCCCTACACGGCTTCTCCCGACACGGCTTCTCCCGACACGGCTTCTCCCGACACGGCTTCTCGCGACACGGCTCCTTGCGATTTTCCGGCTGTTGCCCATGCTGCTGAAAAAACAAACGAAAAATAAAAGTTGGTTGCATATTCTTTACAGGACGTTGCAGTCCAGCATGTCTTTCGCTGTTTGTGATTCCTTGGCAAGATTACGTTTTGTAGTTTGCCATTTCTCTCTGAACGACCGGCACTCATACCATTGTATGAAAACCAACGCAAGAAGGTGTACTTCCAAATCGCCCGCAGCTGTTTCGAACGCGGTGTGCGTGATTACGAACTGCATTCGTAACCCCTTTGCCACCGAGTTAGCTGAAAGGTACCCATTCAAACCACGAGAAAACATTAGGCAGAACGCGACCTCCATGATGGATTCCATTCCTAAAGAGGAATTCCGGAAGTGCTTCCAACAATGGCGGGACCGCCGGGAGAAGAGTGTACAGCCCCAAGTAAGTTTGAAGGTGTTCATGTTTCAGACTTCCAGTTGAGTGATTGTATTTTCCCCGGGGAAATGTTAGAGAGGATTTTTCGCCACGTTAAGTGAAGAAACAAACTTGAACATTTAGTGGCAACTGGTAAACTTGATGGAAGTGAGCATAAGGGGAAAACAAAGATATAAAGAGCCTAGCCAAATGGCACAATTGGGACAAGAACACAGACCTGGTCTGAGACTGGTCATTGTTTCAGATGGCAAACCCGAGCCACCCATGCCTTTGGGCATAGCACAAGTTGATGATGATGATGATGATGATGGTTGACATACATGTGGTATTACAGGGGACATTGAACATTTATAACCAAATCAACACGAAACCAAGCATTTTGTATACATATTTGGGTATAAGGTGCTAACACCATATCGAATAGCCCCATCGGTTCTCGGTAAACAACATGGTCAATATTATCTGCACATGTACCGTACTTCCCACAATAAAACCTGCTTGCCATTTTAAGCTGCGTCCACCGGTCAGTCTATGTCAATTTAAAAGAAATAAAATGCTTTCCCCGACGTGGATTCGAACACATTACAACCAGGCCAGCATTCAAGTGTGCTGGCCACTGGACCACCTTGGCTACCTCATCATCATCCAGTGCCTAGCTAGCTGGCGTGGGCGATCATGCCTCTCCACAGTTGCGATCTCCGACGGGCATGGATCAATTCGGGTGTTGATTCTCTTCCGTGCCATGACACAAGACTGTCAAGAATCTTCTCCCGCTGTCTTTCTCTATCTCTCTTTCCGCAAATCTTTCCGGTTGTCACAACATGTTCCAGTTTTTATCTTTACATAACGGCTACCTCACTGTCAAACTGTCATTCTGTCATTTACTGCCAATATAGTACCTTGAGGTGTATGGCCGAGAGGTCTTTGAGCCTGAGGAATTAAGGCTGCCTGGCTAGTGCAGTCGCCGCGAACTGTGCAGGTTAGGGTTTTCTTTTTGCCCCCGGCAGAAAAAAATCCCACAACGTTAGGAAATATTTACCCAAATATAAATATTTAGATAGCAGATAAATAAAATATATATCGTGCTATGTAAGACTGAACAGTCTGCTCTTGTATTGTTGTAATTGTGTGTGTGTATTTATGAATGATCGTTTCTGAAAATGAATCATTGTTTGTTCGCTTGTCTGAAATCACCAGGTGGGACTTTCATGCTGCAAAAGAATGACATCATCGAGGTGTGTCTGGCTGGGCTAGGCTTGGCGCAGTACAGGAAGGAGTCGTCATACCTGGGGGTCATCCTCCTGTCCAACAGCCCCGCAGAGAATTAACTGCAATTTGAATACACATGTATTAGATATACACGTGGAATAAAAACCCAAAAGGCAAAAGGAGCTTTCATGGCACTAGGCGATTTGTGGGAGTCAAGGGAAGTTAAACTTAGTGCCAAACTTAGCATGTCTAACACCAAACTTAACATTTTTAACACTAATCTTAGAACTTGAAATTGCAATGTTAAATCGGTACAACTGCATGGGGCAGAATTATGGAGAACAGCTAAAATAATTGACGATAAGCTACAAAAATTTATTATTTAGTGCCTGCGTTGAATAGTGGGAATAAAATCTCTTAATGTGCAGCTCATGGAGAGAACTAAACAAATCCCAGTGAATCAAGAGATGAGGAAAAGACCCAGTCGCTGGATGGGGCACACACTGGGACAACCTGATCACAATATAACCAGCCGCTCTCTTGTCTGGAACCCACAAGGCAAACGAATTAGTAGGAGACCTAAATTACACAGAGAAGAAAATTACAGAGAGAAATTAATAATATTGGGAGGACATGGAAAGAGCTGCAGGATATAGCAAAATACAGGACAACTTGGTGTGGGTTAGTTATGGGACCTATACCCTAATAGAGGATAGAGTTCAGGAGCAAACGAAAAGTTATACTTCTTGACATGCAATGAATGTTCGGGAAAACAAGACAATGAAATTTAGTTGTACAAGAACACAGATGACCTCACTGAGACAAGACTTCAACAGTCAAAAATTAAAAAAATAAACGACGGATAACGACAGAAAACAAAACATTAAATTACCATACTAAGGAGTGTTCATATATAAACAAGTACAGTAAAGAATGAATGAAATATTTGTTGTATTTTCTAAACAAAAGTGTCTGAGATTATCCCTATGGACAACAGTCACTTTCAGGTTAATATCCCAATATACTCTGTCACAGGGATTATTAATCTGAGGCTGGGATGGGTCCTAATTATAACTTCTCTTTTGAGGTTGAACGGGGTCGAGGAAATGGAGGGAAGGTCTAACATGTGTACAAAGAAAGATCGCTTCTGGAACTTTGCCTAAGTCTAGATTTATGTGAAATTGATCTGATCATGACCTCCAGCAGAGGCGGTAATCCGATTGACACATAGGGACGAGGGGACCACATGGGGCAGCTCTGGCCGCCGGGGATTCGCAAACCCTTATAAATAAAAGATAAAAGAATTAAAAAAAAAATGAAAGCAGAAAGAAAGAAAGAAAGTGTAATGAAAGTGTAGTGTGCACATAAGCAGATATTCAGGCAGTTCCTATATTTAATCAATGTTAATATATATATAGCGCTTTATTATTGCAACTGATTATATCACGGCTAAATGTTGCTGCATCAGCCGTATTCCTGCACATGTATATAGTTTCCTGTATTTTCCTATATGTCCGCATGATGCAAGTTTTGTATATTTTGTCAATGTTTAATTTTAAAAGCCAAAGCAAGTTTAACCGTCTGGAACATACAGCTTTTGGGGTGTACAGTCTTTACATATTCTAGACTCATTGACGTAGAATGGGTTAATATCCTTTGTCGACCTAGTTTTCCTTCCCGGGCAATTCTGAAAATTACTGGATTCCCACCTTTAGGCTGAATCGACTTCAGAGCTACATTGGTCGGACAATGAGTGCCACCTCTGCCGGGGGTTGAGGATCTTGGTAATTATTTACATGTATGGAATCTGTAGTAGTGTAGTGGCTAGACGCTTGCCTGCCCGATCTTTGGTCACGGGTTCGAATTCGCAAATGGATTAGGGCTCCAGGTGAACCCAGCTCAAAATGGGTACCGGAAATGTCTTGGAAGGGGAGGCGACCACATCACCCCCGGGAGTGTCTATTAAACTATACAAATGTGGGTCCAGCACCACATGCTCAATATGAACTGATTCAGTGCCAAACAAAAAGTGGGCTTGGGCCAGACAAGGGACACAATCAAAGGAACAAATATTATAAATGGGGTTAGATTCATGAAACGAAACAAAAAACACAATGAGCCAAGTATGGCGATATATCGTCCTTCTGTCTATATAGGGGGTCCCATTTGGCGGTATATTATCCTTCAGCACTGAAATCAGTTAAGAGCCCTTAACTGTAAATGTTTATGTTCAAGTGTTTCACAGTAAAGTTCAGGGCCCTGTCACACATCATCAAGTCCACTGGGCTTACGGTGCTAAATGTATATTTCTGTAGACCAAACTGCACTCGGTGGCTGATGTGGTCAGTGACACACCGGTCGCATTTACTTCCCAAGATATTTCTCGGTACCCCATTTTAGACTGGGTTAACATGGGAGGTCAGGTCAATTCTAAACATCCGAACCCGTCCTGGTACGAACCGAACCCGTGAATACAGGACGGGATGGCAAGTTCCCGTGTGTATGTATTCCATCCATCCATCATGTGCCATGCCGGTAAGCGTGGGCGGTCATGTTCTGCCATCTCACTCGATCACCAGAGTCGTGGATCAGCTCCGTGTTTCTGTCTCGACCATGCCACAAGGCCAAGCCATCCAGGTACTTGCTTCTAGGTCTTCCCCTTGGTCTGTTCCCCTCGATCTTACCAGTTGTCACCAAATTCTCCAATCCATTTCTTCTCATAACATGCCCAAAAAATTTTGACTGTCTACGTCTAATTTCTCTAATCAATTTACGATCTTCATTTGTTTCTTGAAGGACTTGTTCATTGGTCTTTCTGGCTGTCCATGGTATTCTTTGTATGTATTACAATGAAGTAAATGGGAACATTACTAAACAAGTGAATCAGTACAACTATCTTGGAACTGTCATTACATCTGATGGGAGGTGCCTTTTAGAGACCTGAACAAGAATCGTTATAGCAAGGGGGAAATGTACTGACCAATAACTAGATGCCAATTGCAGTGAGAAAATATGTATTGAAGAGCTAAATAGAAACTAAACTATTATATGCTTGTGCCATATGAAATGGACAATAAGCAGACACGCGAGAAACACCCAAAGGGCGAAAATATGGATTCTGGGAAAAAGGCAAAGAATCCCTTTGATAGACAGAAGAACGAATAAGACATTTCTACAAGAACCGAACGAAAATCATAAACTGAGTTGAGAAATTAGAAGTAGACAGTCAAAGCTTCTGTTTTTTTTTTCGAGGCACGATATGATGACAAATAAACAAGAAAACGTTGCGACAATTGGCACATTTAAAGTAAAAGACCAAGGGAAAATCAGAGACACAACTACCAGGATGGCGTGTCCACATGGCACAGTCGAGACTAGAACACAGAGCTGATCCATGATTCTAGTAACTATGTGAGATGTGAACCCTGACCACTCACGCCTATAAACAAAGCACATGATGATAATGACTACAATAATGGCATCGACATTCATTATAGCGACATTTCTGACGGGCATGCCTTTCTGTCTTCAAGCCTTCACTTGCAGGTGAATTCAAATTCACTTTATTTTATATTCTATATTGGCTAAGTGGACCTAGCCGTAGTATAGTGTGTATGGCTCTAGGCTTTTATGATAGTGCGCCCGGTCCAAGTCCCAGCAGTGGCAGGATTACTGTGTCTAACCACTACAACGTTGATAACATCGATACTGCATGTTGATATATCATTATAAAATGGAGAATGGATGAATTCCGTATCCATATAGAATGGATACTGAGTGACTGGCATGTCCTTAAAAATGAATAATGGATGGATGGCATATCCAAATAAAAAGATCATGGATGGTTGATTTATTCATGTAAAATGGACAGTGGGGGGTTGACATATCCTTAGAAAATGGAAAGTGGATTGATGACATATCCTTCTAACATGGATAATGGATGGATGACATATCCATATGAAATGAATATCTAATAATATTTTGTATATTTTCTAGAAAGGAAAGGTTTTGTGAAAGGGAACCGGTCTCTCTCATCTCATTAGGCCGTGTCCTTAACTATATAAAAGTCCCAGTGAGAGTATTTAGGCGGAGTTGATAGGAAACTGCTCTGGTAATGTCATGAGAACGATGGTCGCTGTGTTCGATGCCTGCGCTCGTCGCTTGCCGAAGTGAGGTCTCAGGTCTATACAGTGTGAAGGCGCTATGACATCACCGACTCATAGCAGGAAAATGCTTCGAGACAAATTGTTATTTAATTATTGATGAGAGTGTTTGAAACTGAACTACCGAATTGATCATTTAAATAGAAGTATATATTCTAGATTGTTCTATGGTGGTTTCTAGAATTGGTGTTCAGATTAATTTTTAAGTATTTATATAGTTGACGGATTAATTACAATTACTCATATACATTCACAAATTTCAGAGATTCATTACAGTTATTTATATACATTTCGCACATTTTAGAGATTCATTACATTTATTCACATTCGTTTCATAAAATTTAGAGATTGATTACAGCTATTCTAATACATATTCGTTACCTTGGATGAAATCTGTCTAGAGCAGTGGTTCTCAACCGGTTGGGAATTCCCCCCTAAGGAGGAATTTTAGGGTTTCCAGGGGGGAATTAAGATTATTTCTAGATTGCGTTAATGCAAGAACCGATTACTTGATATTGTTTTTCCCTTCATATTTTACGGTTCTGTACGTATCACCCTTCTGAAATTCATTTTTATAACGTAAGTAGATCCGCAAATCACGTTTTTTGTAGATGTCTAGACATGCTATTAAATTTAGCTTCAATTATTACGTATACTGTGTAGGGGCAGGGGGAAATTTTTAGGGAGGAAATACGAAAGGGAGGGAATGACGTTCTAAAAATATGGTGGGGGGGGGGGGGAATGACGTCCTAAATATGTGGTGAAGGCGGGGGGGGGGGGGGGGGGGGGGGGGGGGCACGGGCCAAAAAGATTGAGAACCACTGCTCTACGGCTTTGGGATAGGATGTCAACGAAATAATTTGAGTATCCTGGACAACGAGAATGAAAGGTGAACTATTTCACTCAGGTGAAATTATAGACAAGGCTGAAAAACCTATTGAACGAGGTGGAAACGTTTGTCTTTTTTATTTTTGTTTTTTCAAACAAATCGGAATCCGAAATACACAGGTGAACTTTTATTCAATGTTATTTTATTTCATACATTTTCAACATATTCAAAGAAGTGAAGCATTAAAATAGATTATTGGTTAAAACTGTAACTCTTGGTGTTGCAGGCAGTCTTCCTCTCACAGAATGTGAATGTCGAGGCAACAATCTCACAAAGCAATAATGTTATCATGAACATTAAGATAAAATAACACCAACAACGTATTCATTAGTTAATGTTCCAGTTATGTGAGTGCTGTAATGAATCTATAAAATATGTGAATTGCATTTCAATAACTGTAAGGAATCTCTGAAATGTGTGAAATTTAAGTGAACCAATGCAATGAATATGTACAATGTGTGAAATGTATGTGAATAACTGTCATGAATATGTTTTGTGTGATATGTATGTGAACAACTGTAGCGACTTTATATAATGTATGAAATAAATGTGAATAACTAAAGAATCTCTGAAATATGTCAAATGTATGTGAATGTCTGTAGTCAATGTATATAACGTGTGAAATACACGTGAATCATTTTCTTCTTCTTCGTTCCTCTTTCAAATGGAGTGCGTCACACATTATTATACACCTTATAGGACAGCGTGTCAGACTTTGGCATCCAGTTGTGCACGGTTTCTAGCCTCTAGACCAGTGGTTCTCAACCTTTTTTGGCCCATGCCCCCCCCCCCCCCCCTTTCACCATATATTTAGGACATCATTCCCCCCCCCCCCCCCCCTCACCATATGTTTAGAACGTCATTCCCTCCCTTTCGTATTTCCTCCCTAAAAATTTCCTCCTGCCCCTACACAGTATACGTAATAATTGAAGCTAAATTTAATAGCACATACTAAAACATGTCTAGACATCTACATAAAACGTGATTTGCGGATCTACTTACATTATAAAATGAATTTCAGAAGGGTGATACGTACAGAACCGTAAAGTATGAAGGGAAAAACAATATCAAGTAATCGTTTCTTGTATTAACGCATTCTAGAAATAATCTTAATCCCTCCCTGGAAACCCTAAAATTCCTCCCAAGGGGGGAATTCCCCACCGGTTGAGAACCACTGCCGTAGAGGAATTCTTCTTCTTCTGTTTCTTCTCCACCTCCTTCTCTTCCTCCTCCTCCTCTTCCACCACTCTTCTAATTTTTCTTCTCCCTCTTCATCCCCCTCTCTTCCCCCTGCTCCTTTTTATTTTAACATGCACACCTTGCTCACGGGAGCTCCAGTTTTTCGCCTTTATCTGAGAAGGCCAGGTATACCAGCTCACTACCCATGTTAACAGGGGGTCGTGTGATGTTAAATCTTCTTCTCCTTCAGCATTCCGAGCCACTGAGGTTCTTTGCTGCAGATACAAACCGTCTCCATTCGTCTCTCTGATTGACCTTCTCTTACCAGTCGCTGACTCCAAGTGCTTGAGGTCTGTATGTATATTATCTTTCCACCGTCTTCTTGGTCTACCTCGGGGTCTACGGTCATTTATTATTCCTTCCTCTTCCTCTCTTCCCAGGCATACGCCCCTCCATTATTATTCTCTCCAAGATCTCATGACGTTTCAAGTGACCAAAATAAATAAATTTTCTTTGCTTTATCGTCTTTAATAGCCAACTGTCTTCAATATTCAGCTCTTGATGTTTGGATGCATTTCTTCTTTTCTTTACCCAAGACATTCCTAGAGCACGTCTGTAACATTTATATTTAAAGGCATTTATGCGCTGTTCAACTTGTTTAGAAAGTGTCCAGTCTGACATGCGTACGTTGCAATGGGAAAGATGCACGCTCCTAAATTCATGCATACCACTGCGTATTCATAGAGTTCAAGAGAGCGTATCATAAAAACGCTGTTGATTCTCGTACATAGACAGCGTTGAGTTCTGTAGTGCAATAGGAAATGGGGGTAAGGGATGGTAACGATTCAGTGGAGATTCCAGGTAAATTCGTGGACGTGGTACACGAAGTAGGGGAGGTAGGTAAGGCGAGCAAATGTAGAAGCCTTTGGAAATATGATGATGGGCTGAGAGTTAAAACTACGATGTAATGTCCCGGTAGATGTCCATACAATGCACGAATGCGTGCCAGTAATGGGTTGACCATAGTAGGCGAATGCCAAAGAACAACGATTTTTGCACCTAAGTATGATTGTGATAATAAACACATAAAACACATTCGCAGTGATACTTTACGTGTGAACTATGGAAATACTAAGGTCTGAGTGGACTGATGTGTGTGAGCGTATATACAGGGTGTCCGTAAAGTTTGAGGATAATTGGATATTTTTCATGTAATTCAAATGAAATACACAATTCAAAGTTATTAACAGATTTCCCTGATTGGATTTGAAGACGTGGTCATGCAGAGTGGTCTCCTTCATTCACCAGACCTTAGTCCGCTTGATTTCTTTTTCTGCAGCAGGCTAATGGAGAAAGTGTACTCAACAAACATCACAGATCCAATACACTTGACTCAACGAATAAGGCGTGAATGTACCAAAATTGAAGGCAATTTGAATTTATTGCATCGAATTCACAAACATTTTGTGAAACTCATTAACATTTGCATTGCAAATGATGGAAATCATATTGAAGATGTTATCTGAATAAAAAGTTGTACATACATACACACCAACAAACGCCTACACACCAAGGATTTGTAGAATGAGGCGGTGTAAAAATACGAGGTTTCTCTCATACTGTTCCATGTGCAATATAGTTGGTAATGTTGATTGTAATACCACGTATTGTGGGATCAAATCTGCCGATGCACTGTGTTATTGAGGTTGTATATGATCAGACGACCAAAATATGGGTCGATATGGGTTGGTACAGCTAAAGATGATTGTGTGGTACTGATGCATAACACCCAGGTTCTCTGTTGTAAACAATATAAAATAACACAAAGTAATGCAGCTTTACATAACGGAATTACGACACATACAGAACGTTGCGGCGACTAGACTTCATCAGCAAATAAATACATGCACGAAACACAACGTATAGTACAGAAGAAGACCCTCCGGTGACTACATTAAGGCATTAGGACGGTATGAGCAGATTAAAAAGATGGGGAAAAATTAGAGCAATGAGAAGAAAATGCAAAATATGAAAAAAATATTACTACTTAACTCAGAGTCTGAGGCTGTACTGCTACCAGGTTCTCTATTGCTGTGTTTGAGTGCATATCCTATAGTGGAAATCACCGACAGGCATGCACAAGAGACAGCATGGATGATGGATATACTGTGCGCGTATCAACCCCATCTTCTCTAACATTAAAAGTAGTAAGCAAAAGATAATTATGGACAGGCGTGTAAGAGAAACAGCACGGATGAAGGGTATACTGTGTGTGTGCTCATCCCAGCATCTCCCGCTGCTGTTGATATATCGCGAAGTGTAGTAAGTAAGAAATAAATAATGAGATACACACACACACACACACACACGCACATAACACACACACACACACACACACACACACACACTCAACACACACACATTCTTACAGGTGCACACTTTATTGCTAACGGTGGCTGTGCTAATGATAATTGCAGATAAAATCATACTTGTGTAGTCACTCGGAATCTGTCAAGGAGTGACAGGGTAGAAAATAACTAGGGACAACTAGAGGCAGTGACAACTGGGAGGGTAGGGAAGTGAAAGGGGGATATAAAGCCACTAGTTAAATAAAACTGTGCTGAATATTTAGGCCCTGTGTTTGAATTCAAGAAGATGAGACGATTTTCTGCATTTTTGCGGTGTATTTTATCAGACGAGTATGACTGGATAGCAGTTACCTGAACATCGGAAACCACCTAATGATCTGTGATGTTGAAGTGGGTAGAGACCGGTTAAGCGTGAGGTTATAGATATCCTGCAGGTGTTCGCGGAATCTGTCTGATAAACGGAGGCTAAGGTCACCAATATTTTTCAAATCACAATACTTACAAAAATGATGTTGCTGTTCGAGCAGGAAAATCCTTCCTGGATGTAAAAACTACTGTTAGGGAATGGTTCTACTGGGGAGTGTGGTACATATGGGCAAGTCTTGCAACAGGGTGTTAGGCAATTCTTTGTATCTAACTGGGATGGTGGATGTGGAGAACCCTGTGCCCTACTGTGGACGAGTACATCTTTGAGGTTACGGTCCCATCTGTATGCCACAGAGGATTTCGTTGAGAATGCTACGCTAGTGCCAGGATCAGCTTGAAGAATGGACAGATTGCGAAAGAGGATATTTTAAACTGAAATGTTGTGAGTATGGTAGGTTAGAGAAAGTATCGGTGGAAGGTTTTGTGGATTTGGCGTGGAATCGAGAGCCTCTGCTTGGACAATTGGAAGAACGCGGAGAACAGCAAACGATAAGACACGATAAGGATAGCCACGAAGTCGGAATAAGTCCAACATTTCGGGTATTTAGACAAAGAGTAATAAAATGTGCACTAATGTGATAATAATGAAACATAATCTCGGTGCTCCTTTATGTGTATACTATAGGCATTCTATAGTCTGAGTGGGCTGATGTGCGTGAGCGTGTACACACACACACACACACACACACACACACACACACACACACACACACACACAGAGATAGAGAGAGAGAGAGAGAGAGAGAGAGAGAGAGAGAGAGATAGAGAGAGAGATAGAGAGAGAGAGGCACCAACATACTATAGCTCTCTGACATTCACCTACTATGGACAACCCATGACTGACACACGTTCATGCATTGTATGCACTTCCACCTGGACACTCCTTCGTAGTTTTCACTCTCGGCTCCTCATCATATCTCCGGGGATTCCACTTTTGCCAACCTTACATTCCTCCCTGACTTCATGTCCATGCATTTGCTTCGGATCTTAACTAGATCGTTCACGTCCCCTACTCCTTTTCCACTAGTATGAACGCCAAGATTCATATTAGTTTCACAGCACTTATTTAAATTTTTCACTGTCTTTTCATTGTTCCAATTTTTTATTTTCATCTTTCCATTCTTCTCATTCGGTTAATACGCCTTAACAAATTCAGTGCCAAGCAAAAAGTTAATTCCACACAAACAAAAATCAATGGCGGAAAATGGGAAGTGGGGATGTGTCACTGTTATGACTTAAATGTTGTTAATATGGCAGCAGACATGTTGTAATATATATATATATATATATATATATATATATATATATATATATATATATATATAGTATATATATATATATATATATATATATACAATTAAAGGGTGTTGTATAGGGGAAACTACTGTATTGATATTTAACCTATAGTTTCATTTATAAGCCCATGGCAGTTACGAGAAGTTTGAATAAGACGATTTACCAACCCATGGCACTTAATCAGTTAGTGTAGTCACTTTATTATCTTCCCGGTATCTATATGTTGTGTCTTCCTGAATGTGTTGCTGATGAAGGCTAGTGCTAGGTATGTAGATAGAGCAATTATGACTGAAAGACGAAACGTAAAGAGACGGTTGCTCTAAACATTAAACTACCACCTGCAACCACTGTTTCATGTTTCTCTGATTAAGAGAGCTAAACAGGTACCCCACTTTTCCCAGGGGTGTCCAGTAGACCACAATGTCATGGACAGAAAAACCAATGAGCAAGTCCAACAGGAAACAAACGAAAACCGTCAATATATCCGAGGAATTAGACGACAATCAAGACTTTTTGGGCATGTTATGAAGTGGAATAAACTAGAAAGTGTAGTGGCAACTGGCAAGATTGATGGAGAAAGAACAAAAGAGAGACAGAGAGCATAAATAACTGAATGGCTTAGTCACATGGCATATTCGAGACAAAAACTCAGAGCTGATCCACGACTCTCGTGATCTTGCGAGATGGCGAGCCATGACTGTCCATGTATATCGGTATGACCATGGTTATGATGATGGTGATGTTTTTGTTTTAATTCAATCATGATATTCATAGTTTACATAAACATAAGTTAAGGGAAACCACTGAGGCTACTGAAATAAAGTGAGAAATACATTCACGGGCATTGGCAGGCCATCGTAAAAGTATACGACAGAAGTCCATATCCCATATTTGTAGCATGAGATGGATGTCAGACATGGTAATGAAGACACCATAATTGGGTATCCAGTTGGCCGAGCATCGAAGTATTCTTAATCCCCGTCATTTTGGGTACCAGGATAGAATTCCAGTATGGCCACATTTTACATTTAGTAGCTTCAAAATTGTTGTTGTAGCATGTATTATTACAATGAACAAATGTTTTCACAAGTTGAGTTGAGAAAAGAACCGACATCACTGCACTCAGGACATTCCCATACGTGCTGCGCCCCCCCCCCCCTCGTTCAACAGCCAGCGAAGAGTCATACTACTAATCGTTCCCACCGCTCTCTGATTAAAAGTTCTCCTGTTCTTCCCTCTCAGTTTTGAGATTCTTCCAGAACCCCTGCCGACCCCCTTAATCTCATTCTTTCCACATATGGGTTCTCAATCTGTTCCTCCGCCTTCTCCACCTGGTCCCACAAGCGCATGACCACCTCCCCCTTGTTCATAGGCAAACGACCACCAAGAAGTGCATTCCTGCTAGCCTATCAGCCTGTTCATTCCCCCGTACCCCGCATGGCCATGGCAAAATATCTATACAACTCTCACAATCTGTGACCTCTGAAGCGACGAGAGCCATTCCACACGAAACATTCCTTTCTCCACCTTACTAAGCATACTCTTTGAATCCGTAATGAATACAACGTGTGTTGCAGTAGTCTCCTCTAGCCAACGGAATGCCGCTGTTACTGCCTCCACCTCCATTCTCATGCTTTAGGTCGTAGTCTCATATGCCAGACTCTCATTTTTCAAGACTCGTCCATCAGCCGTTGCAATAAAGCCCCAACCACTACGTCTGTTTCTCACCACTGACCCATCATTGTAGATGACTATGTCACCTTGATGTGTGTTGCTCTGGATCAGCTGTTGCACTTCAAACTCAGTGCGTTCCGCTGCCCATTCTCTGCACTCACGACTCAGTGTTATTATTACATTGTTCCAGTCCGTCATGTCTTCCGGAACTTCAACCCACTCTCTTTCCCGATTGATGGTCTCTAGATCACACACCTGACGTATAGAAAGTTCTGCCTGTGCCACCCAGGACCTGCTTCGTCTTAGTCTATGACCCTTGACCATATCCATTGCTGCATGCAGTTGGTGATCCCTGTCTGCGGCCACTCTCAGGTACCATTTGGCCTGAAGGACCCTATGCCTATCCGTCATTGTTGGTAGCGCCAGGATATGCCTCATGCATATAATTGGTGTGTCCTTTGTGCACTCCAGGATTAACCGCATGGTAGCATTATGTATGCGCTCCAACCTTTCAAGCTGGCTCGTTGATACTGTCAGCAGCCCCAAACCATACTCAATGACAGAAATTATTAACTGCTGAAGGAGCCTGTACAGCATCCTCTTATTTACTCCGGTTGCTGCCATAGCTCTCAATGCATTAAGTCTCCTACCAACCTTCACCACCAAAGCCTCCACATGATCCTTAAGAGACAAACACCTGTCAAATGCGATACCCAAGTACTTCAATTTACTCTCTCGACTAAGAAGACACCCATTCAACATAATACCTGGTACATCTGCCTTGACGATCCGGTTATCCAGGGAGTACCACGCAACCGATGCCTTGTCTGGGTGTATAATGGCCCCTGCGTCCCTGCACCACTCCGCTACCCTGTTTACTGCCACCAGTCTTTCACCAAACTGGCCCTGTCTGTACACCAGCACATCATCTGCAAATGTCAAGATTCTACCCACACCTGATGTCTCAATAGCTGCAATTTTGCTGGTGTAGACATTAAAAGAGCACCGGGGATAAGGCAGATCCCTGCGGCAACCCAGGTGTAATAGTACAGGGGTCAGAAGTCCAGGAACCCATGCGCAGTGCAACCTCACGCTCATAAAGGACCGCCGCAACCCATCTAACAAATCTTCACAAATGCAACATCAAAGGGAAGGTAACCAGTCTGAAACAAGTAAACATATTTAAGTATTTGGGTTCTTTGATAACAGCAGATGGAAGATTTACCGAGGAAGTTAAGTTTAGTGACATACTTCATATCAATGACCGAGATCTGTGGAGATCCCAAGACATCTGCTCCATTTGTCAAACACATGATGATGATGAACCATATCCCAACCCCGAGTGTAAAAGTCTCCTGTACTTACACATGATGATGATGAACCATATCCCAACCCCGCGTGTAAAAGTCTCCTGTACTTACACATGATGATGATGAACCATATATTCCCAACCCCGCGTGTAAAAGTCTCCTGTACTTACACATGATGATGATGAACCATATATTCCCAACCCCGCGTGTAAAAGTCTCCTGTACTTACACATGATGATGATGAACCATATATTCCCAACCCTGCGTGTAAAAGTCTCCTGTACTTACACATGATGATGATGAACCATATATTCCCAACCCCGCGTGTAAAAGTCTCCTGTACTTACACATGATGATGATGAACCATATATTCCCAACACCGCGTGTAAAAGTCTCCTGTACTTACACATGATGATGATGAACCATATATTCCCAACACCGCGTGTAAAAGTCTCCTGTACTTACACATGATGATGATGAAGCCATATATTCCCAACCCCGCGTGTAAAAGTCTCCTGTACTTACACATGATGATGATGAACCATATATTCCCAACCCCGCGTGTAAAAGTCTCCTGTACTTACACATGATGATGATGAACCATATATTCCCAACCCCGCGTGTAAAAGTCTCCTGTACTTACACATGATGATGATGAACCATATATTCCCAACCCCGCGTGTAAAAGTCTCCTGTACTTACACATGATGATGATGAACCATATATTCCCAACCCTGCGTGTAAAAGTCTCCTGTACTTACACATGATGATGATGAACCATATATTCCCAACCCCGCGTGTAAAAGTCTCCTGTACTTACACATGATGATGATGAACCATATATTCCCAACACCGCGTGTAAAAGTCTCCTGTACTTACACATGATGATGATGAACCATATATTCCCAACACCGCGTGTAAAATCTCCTGTACTTACACATGATGATGATGAACCATATATTCCCAACCCCGCGTGTAAAATCTCCTGTACTTACACATGATGATGATGAACCATATATTCCCAACCCCGCGTATAAAAGTCTCCTGTACTTACACATGATGATGATGAACCATATATTCCCAACCCCGCGTATAAAAGTCTCCTGTACTTACACATGATGATGATGAACCATATATTCCCATCACCGCGTGTAAAAGTCTCCTGTACTTACACATGATGATGATGAACCATATATTCCCAACCCCGCGTGTAAAATCTCCTGTACTTACACATGATGATGATGAACCATATATTCCCAACCCCGCGTGTAAAATCTCCTGTACTTACACATGATGATGATGAACCATATATTCCCAACACCGCGTGTAAAAATCTCCTGTACTTACACATGATGATGATGAACCATATATTCCCAACCCCGCGTATAAAAGTCTCCTGTACTTACACATGATGATGATGAACCATATATTCCCATCACCGCGTGTAAAGTCTCCTGTACTTACACATGATGATGATGAACCATATATTCCCACCCCGCGTGTAAAATCTCCTGTACTTACACATGATGATGATGAACCATATATTCCCAACCCCGCGTGTAAAAGTCTCCTGTACTTACACATGATGATGATGAACCATATATTCCCAACCCCGCGTGTAAATCTCCTGTACTTACACATGATGATGATGAACCATATATTCCCAACCCCGCGTGTAAAAGTCTCCTGTACTTACACATGATGATGATGAACCATATATTCCCAACCCTGCGTGTAAAAGTCTCCTGTACTTACACATGATGATGATGAACCATATATTCCCAACCCTGCGTGTAAAAGTCTCCTGTACTTACACATGATGATGATGAACCATATATTCCCAACCCCGCGTGTAAAATCTCCTGTACTTACACATGATGATGATGAACCATATATTCCCAACCCTGCGTGTAAAAGTCTCCTGTACTTACACATGATGATGATGAACCATATATTCCCAACCCCGCGTGTAAAAGTCTCCTGTACTTACACATGATGATGATGAACCATATATTCCCAACCCCGCGTGTAAAAGTCTCCTGTACTTACACATGATGATGATGAACCATATATTCCCAACCCCGCGTGTAAAAGTCTCCTGTACTTACACATGATGATGATGAACCATATATTCCCAACCCCGCGTGTAAAAAGTCTCCTGTACTTACACATGATGATGATGAACCATATATTCCCAACCCCGCGTGTAAAATCTCCTGTACTTACACATGATGATGATGAACCATATATTCCCAACCCCGCGTGTAAAATCTCCTGTACTTACACATGATGATGATGAACCATATATTCCCAACACCGCGTGTAAAAATCTCCTGTACTTACACATGATGATGATGAACCATATCCCCAACCCTGCGTGTAAAATCTCCTGTACTTACACATGATGATGATGAACCATATATTCCCAACACCGCGTGTAAAAGTCTCCTGTACTTACACATGATGATGATGACCATATATTCCCAACCCCGCGTGTAAAAGTCTCCTGTACTTACACATGATGATGATGAACCATATATTCCCAACCCCGCGTGTAAAAGTCTCCTGTACTTACACATGATGATGATGAACCATATATTCCCAACACCGCGTGTAAAATCTCCTGTACTTACACATGATGATGATGAACCATATATTCCCAACCCCGCGTGTAAAAGTCTCCTGTACTTACACATGATGATGATGAACCATATATTCCCAACCCCGCGTATAAAAGTCTCCTGTACTTACACATGATGATTATGAACCATATATTCCCAACACCGCGTGTAAAATCTCCTGTACTTACACATGATGATGATGAACCATATATTCCCAACACCGCGTGTAAAATCTCCTGTACTTACACATGATGATGATGAACCATATATTCCCAACCCCGCGTGTAAAAGTCTCCTGTACTTACACATGATGATGATGAACCATATATTCCCAACACCGCGTGTAAAATCTCCTGTACTTACACATGATGATGATGAACCATATATTCCCAACACCGCGTGTAAAAGTCTCCTGTACTTACACATGATGATGATGAACCATATATTCCCAACCCCGCGTGTAAAAGTCTCCTGTACTTACACATGATGATGATGAACCATATATTCCCAACCCTGCGTGTAAAAGTCTCCTGTACTTACACATGATGATGATGAACCATATATTCCCAACACCGCGTGTAAAAATCTCCTGTACTTACACATGATGATGATGAACCATATATTCCCAACACCGCGTATAAAAGTCTCCTGTACTTACACATGATGATGATGAACCATATATTCCCAACACCGCGTGTAAAATCTCCTGTACTTACACATGATGATGATTAAACATATCCCAACGTTAGATGTCAAAGATGTCAAAAAGATGTCAATTGAAACAAGAAAAAGAGTGTTGAGGGGATACATAGAGCCTGTTCTTTTCTATGGGTGTGAAACTTGGACAATGTGCAGTCAAGCTGAAAAACATCTGATGGCTGCAGAAATGTGGTTTTTGAGGAAAATGCAAAGAATACCATGGACAGACAGAAAAACCAATGACCAAGTACTACAAGAGACAAATGAAAATCGTAAATTGATTAGAGAAATTAGACGTAGACAGTCAAAAATTTTTGGACATGTTATGAGAAGAAATGGATTGGAGAACTTAGTGACAGCTGGCAAGATCGAAGAGGAAGACCGAGAGGAAAATACCTGGATGGCTTGGCCACATGGCATGGACGAGACAGGAACACTGAGCTGATCCACGACGCTAGTGATCGAGTGAAATGGCGAGTCATGACCGCCCACGCTTTTCGGCATGGCACATGATTGATTGAACGTTAGACAGTGAGCTTCTGTGACGTCACACTTATTATTATCTTCCATGCCTGCCGTTTAATACGGGAAAATCCGAAAATGCGTCTTATTTTTTCAATGTGGCTCCTGTATTTAAGTTCTGCTAGCATCTTTTCCGCTCAGGCTGTTGTCTATTTAATTAGAAAGATGTCTTTGAATTGTTCACACAGGTAAGGGTATTTGTAGCGGGCGCACTAGGGAAGCTAACTGCGAAATGCGCGGGTAATGTCATGAGCCCGGTCGAGCGTGGGTTCGATTCCTGTGCTCATTTAATACGGAAGGGACGGAAAGTTTGGCCACTGTACATTCAGGACTAGAAATTGTAGTGTCCATTTCATATCTCTCAGTGAGTGATGTCGTTAATATATGACAGCCCGCCTTCACTTCCCAGACAGTTTCTCGGTACCCAGTTTAGGGTGGATCAACCTGGGAGTGCAATTTTATAATTGGATCCAATGAAGCGTGCTAGATACTTACTGCACATCAGTTTCATCACATTCTTGTATTTCTGTAAGAACGGGAAAACTCAAAGTCGGCAGAAACAGCCTGTTATTTTTAGATAAGACTTTTAGCATTTAAGATCTGGTCTCTCCCTTTCGCGCTCAATATCGCCCCAGAGAATTGCTCGGTATCCACTTGAAGCTGGGGCAACCCGGCAGCCCACGACAACTTTAAAATATGGATTGAATCCCGTGAAGCGTGCTAGACAGTAAACTTTCACTAAATTCACTTGTTTAAAAGTAAGAAAATCAAAAAATGCTCCATTCTTTCTGTAGCGTAATAATAATGACAAAGGTCAAGGAGAGGTCAGGAATACGGGTTGCAGGTTACAATGTAAGCAATATGGTTATAGTAAATGATACAGTATGGATAGCTGAAAACGCCAGACATCTTTAATACATTAGCGGGAGACCCAGTGGCTAGCACGCACGCCTGGTGGTCATGTGTTCAGACCCTCAATGGGTGTAAATTCTTTGAACAACGGGTCTTTGACTCACGGGTCTGTGTAGTTTAACATGGGTACCAGGAAATGTTCTAGGAGGTAAAGGCGACGTGGTAATATAGACGACATCATCTATGGAATGTCCATTGTTGTATACAACATGAGGTTAGCACCATATACACACCAAGCGGTAAAACGTGTACACGGGTCCTGTACCGAGTCGTTGATATAGTAACGTCAAATCAACGGCCCTGTTACCTGGCTCCAATGTTTCATACATCAGTCGTCACTCCACGAGTCATGTCCTTAATATCAGACCGGCTGCCTTCACTTCATAGAGAATTTCTCGGTACCCAGGTTAGATTGAGTCAACCTGGTAGCCAAGATCAATTTTAAAACCCTGATTCGATTTCATAAAGCGTTCTAGACACATCACTTCAGTGACCTTTAAAACTTAGAAATACAAACAGTTATGTTTATGTAACAGGTATTCCTGGCTAGGGGTTAGCAACTTTATCCGTAATCCCGTATACTCTCGTGAGTGACGTGACGTGCGCGAGAATCGGTGCCGGTTCTCGCCGCGTGGGTAACTTACGGGGTATGTGAGCCGGTCGCTCAGAAAGTAAAGGCAAACTACGTAATCTTGCCAAGAAATCAACAATCAGCTGAAAGATGCTGGTGTTGACAGCGATGTCCTGTAAAGGATATGCGAACAAAATTTTTTTTTTAAATGTATATGTTTTTCCTGCGATAAAACGAGACATACTAAACACGGACACAGTGTACACACCTTACAACGGATTCCATAAAGGTGTACATAGATCACATAATGAAAATCACCCCAAAATGGAGACAATCCAAAAACATATAATAATGCAATAAAAATAAGTATTATACGACAGAACAAATCTTCACCAGAGACGGGACAACACAAACAGATCTAAAGAAGAAACATAACAGTATAAAATAATATTAAAGCGCCACTCCTTCTTTGTCAAGAAGGCACAAACGATTGTGTTCACTTCCGTTTTGATAGGTTCTCTTTAAAACTGTAGAACTGTAGAATCCAAAATAAAAAAAAATAAAAATAAAAATAAAACCAGGACAACATGTGTGTCATTTCATCATCGGATACGGCTCTAGTATGTAAGATCAACTGGCTTCTTGTTCCGCTCAGTCGTGTTATTTCATCATCGGATACGGCTCTAGTATGTAAGATCTACTGGCTTCCTTTTTCCGCTCAGTCAATTGTGTATCTATTTCATAAGAAGGTGTCTTCACAGTTTTCAACCAGGTAAGGTTATTTGTGACGCTAGCGAAGTTGATAGCAAAATGCGCGGGCGGGTAATGGCGAGCCCAGGAATCTAATCCACGCCCGACCGTGCTCATATCACTGCGGTAGTTGGTGTAATGATTGGCCACAGTGCATACAGGCCTTCAAAATGTGATGTCCTTATCATATCACAGATCTCTTAGCACGATACTGCTTAGAGACACATTATTATTAAGATAATTTGTACTTTTCCCATTTTAATGTATACATCGATGACAATATAAAT